>CP139504.1:343490530-343985924 GCA_021014915.2 Artemisia tridentata subsp. tridentata
CCAGTCCTTCCACCCCTTGACACCGCACCTCCTCGGCTAGTGCAGCGAGTTTTCCTCCTTGGTGCTATTTCCTACAAGGAAGGACATACAGTGAACGTTAGAGATGAGGGAAACCGTTGACTACCCAATCTATACTCATCGTTCTTATACATAGTACCGCGTCACAAGTTGCCTCCTAAATGGTGCCAACGCCGATCAACGTAAACATGGTCACATATGTCCAAGTGTGTCGTGATGTATTTATAATTATATTGGCCACCCATAATTATAACTGCATCCTTTCACACGTGTACATATTACCAAGCACACATATCTCAACGATTGATGTTACTTAAATAGGTAACACCCCGAAAATCGGGTCCAGCGGAAGCATACGTGTCACTAGGGCGCTACTCAATTAGTATCACAACACAAGGTACAAAGAACGGTTTTACGTTAACCGTTTAGAAGAAATTCATTACCAAAAAGAGTAAAATTTACATCATTCGAAAATAGTGCGGAAGTAAGGCCCATAAATAAATAAACGGGTCCCAAATATAAATATCAGAGTTGTCTATGACCATGCTCCTTGCCAAGCGCCTCCAGAGATAAGCTATAGCCTTAAACCTGAAAATACATGCTAAAAGGGTCAGCTTACGCTGGTGAGTTCACAGGTTTTAGTTTAAAACAGTTTGGTAAAACCAAAAGGTTTTCCGAGTTCAAATCATCGTTCGTAAACAAGTCAAGTCCAACGTATGCTAACACTGCCTAAGTTATAGTTCAAGAACCAAATCCGCAAATAATATCATAGTCAAACATCTCCAACCAAAATCAGTCATTCAAGTACTATACTCATATAGTGTCATGCAAGATTAACTGTTACGCTGGCTAAGTCACAAAAGTCAAATCACAGAAACAGTTCCCTATAGGTGCACACTATAGTAATCAGTAGGCATAGGAGCCAATGTTGATGCTAAGGCACAAGGAGCCCGCGTTATTGCTAAGGCACAAGGAGCCCGCGTATATAACAACCATAGCCAGCTCGTGTAACAGTATCATAACGGTTCCAGGCCATATCAAATAACAAGTAAGCACATAATGCATTCAATTAACAAGGTCAGATATATCAGCCAAACAGTACGTTGGAGAAAACAAATCACGTTTCAAGTAAAACCAGTATTGAGTTTAAGTAGAAATGAGCATGTATTCTCCCCCAAAAATAGTTAGGAAACTAGTAAAAGTAGGGGCCATGAACTCACCTTAGCCACAGCAATGCAAAGATCACAACTGACACGACTGGCATCTAGAGCATATCACAACGGTCTCAAAACATACGGCACGATGGTACACGGAGGTACAAGCACGACGGTACACAACGGTCTAGGATCGGCACAACCTAATACGTATACGATCATTTCAAAATACATCTCTCAAAATAATAAAGTCTATAAAAGACAGCGTGTCGTAGTTTTCGTGGATTACTCAGTTTTCAAAACTTATCAAAAGTTTAGTTTCAACGTTTCGTGTGGTGTGGTAAGAAGACATAGACTTGACAGACAACACGCCAAAGAGAATAGACATCGACATAGTCGAGAGAATATTGACGAGTACTCAAACCAAAGAGGACAAATCTAGAAGTTAACGACAAGCAAACACCTCAAATAAAATAACTTAGTTTGTACGTTTCGACATTTACCCCGTTATCCCAAATAGTTTGTATAAAACATAAACGTTTTATAATAAAAATAAATTTAACTAATAAAATTAGTTTTTCTCAAGTCGTCGAGACTTGGATTAACCAAAACTGAAGTTACAATATTTATCAAGTTTATGTCTCGCTATCATTCTCGTAAATATTAGTTTTGGTTTTATTGAAGATTTTGTGTCTGGTCCGAGTTTAATATATTAAAGTCTTTTTGAGTTTAATATATTACACCGTCTCAAGTCTCAAAATGTCCAATGAATCCGATATCTAATATCACAATTCCCATAACGATCCATGATTTTTCTAAACGTCCAAGTATAATGATCATAATCCGTCTTCAAAACAAATTCACAAGTATTATCCGAAACATACCAATATTCAAAACTCACCAAAACAATTTTGTATCAAAACACTCTAAGTATACTAACTAACTGTACCATTTTTAAATGATTATGGGCTTGTGACCCCTTTAACCAAACAACATTCCCTTAATGACTCTTGGGCTTTGGCCCGACAACCAAATAAACAAGTTACCCTTTACGTGGGCTATTGAACCCAAACCGAATCTAGTCATAAACCAGTCTAACACGACCCGGGACTACAAACCCAAACAAAAACCAAAACGCACCCTAACGTGGTTTTAACCAATACTGAGACCATAATCGACCACCTCCGTGGTCCTTTGCGTTAAACCGAGCCAAACCAACACCCTATGTGGGTGAATTTGTGAACCGAACAACACCCAACAAACAACATCAACAATAACATTGCCGAGACCCTAGTGGTCTCGGTCTCAACCCAAACGCAACCATAAGGACTCGAACAACAGCTAAATCAAACGACAAGCACCCCACGGGTGGTTTCTCTTATCCGACTACAACACGAACACAACCATAACACAAATCCAACACTATTTGTAATTCACATCCGGGTCTAACATGACCCGTTTTCAACCCGAATCAAACAGATACCACAGATTCTTACCACACAAAACAGTAAATAAAAACATGTTTAAATCCGGTTTTTAGAGCATGAATAACTAGTACTCGTTTCATATATGGTTTTAAATCCACGAAATCAATGACAAAATAAATAAGGATCGGTTTTAAACCAAAAACAATAGATAACCAACGGATTTCTCGATTTACCATGTCGAGAGAAAGAAAGGAGAGGGAGGAGAACTGCGGCTGTGGTGGCTGCTACGGTGGCTGTGGTGGTGACTCGAACACGAACGAACCAAACAAACCACCAAAAACAACTACACCTTCGATCTATACTCGTTACAACTACAAATTTATGTTACCGGAAAACTTCGTCGGAAAATTCGAGAGAAAGAATAAGATATATGCGTGTTGTAAGCGCGTGAGTTACGTAGAAATGATGAGGGGATCGAGAGGATGATGATGATGGAGGCGGTGTAGTAAGGTGGTCGGTGGTGGTGGCTAGATGGCCGGTTTTTGTCGCCGGAGAAATAAGAGAGGAGAGAGGGTGAAGGAGATGAAGTTGTCGGCTGAAGAGAAAGAGAATGGGTTTTTAAAACCCTAAAACTTTATAACAATTGTATATATAGGCTCCTCTTGGGACTTGTGGCAAACCCTAGCGCGCCCTCAGGGACTGAATATGTAAATCTCCTCATATTTTTAACGAAACGTCAACGAACCCGATAAAACGTGTTATAAATATTTCTCGAGCACCCGAAAGTTATCCCATAAATTTTAAAATAGTTTTTCCATTAATTTTGATTATGAATACGCGTAGCTTTATTTCTCGTTGCACGAATAATTAAATATTCGTGTTTAGAATGATTTTTCAATACAACGGCTATTCGTACGCCTCATTTCTCGCAGATAATAAAATAATCAAAACCAATCGTCGGTTGTGCCAGTACGTGTTGTGTACGAATTTCACGTTTCGCGAGATAAATTCATGTTTTCAAACCAAATAAGTTCAGAAAGGTTCGTAAATGAAAAATAGAGATAATCTCGTATAGAAATAAATCTGGAAAATTACGAGTTGTTACAGTCTCACCTCCTTAAACAGAATCGCGTCCTCGCGATTCAATTCAAGTTACTCGTTACGGTTGAAAAGAGATTAGCATATACACACGAGGATTCATCGTCACGTTCTCACGTGGATTCAGGACCTTTTCGCGAGCTCCGACGAGCTTTATCGATAGGGATGCGACTTTACTAAAGTCGTTCGATTTCACGGTTAATGATTTCGATAGGTTTCTCAACAAGATTCAAACATTCATCAATCTAGATCTCTCCCGGAGGAGTAGCAGTTGCCTCATCGGAAAGTCGTTTATTCACATTACACATAAAACGTTGCGAACACTGCTGATTCATAATGGTAGCTCGAGCCTGTGTGCTACCGGTTTAACTCTAGCAAGGGTTTCAAAAGAATCAATATAGCGAGGATTAAGCTTTCCACGTTTACTAAACGTATCACCCTTCTCATGGTGAATCTTTAAGCATTATCTCGGCTTTAACTGGGAATTCAAGAGGTTTACGTCATTTGTCAGTATAATCTTCTGACGATCCGTGAGCAGCGTGTAACTCGATTCTGATCTGAATGATTTTCTCGGTAGTCTCGTGAACAAGTTCGGAGTCAGTAAGTTGGGTACCACCAACTCCTACCCATCAAGTCTGCGAACGGCACTTGCGACCATAAAGTGTTTAGTACGGTGTCGTTAAAATACTGGAGTCGTAAGTATCGTTATAAGAGAATTTGACCAACAGGAGGTGTCAATACCAACTATTGTTAAATTACGCAAGAACACAAAATGTCCTCCAACACTTGAATGATTTTTCCACTTTTGCCATTAGTCTTGAGATGATACGCAGTATTCATCTCCAAATCTGTTCTCATGGCTCTTTGGAGTGATTGCCAGGGATTTGATGTGGAACAACTATCCCGATCAGAGAATGGTAAGAGTCGACACTCTATACCGGGTAATGATTTCATATGAGTACGGACGAGCAAGTTTGCCCATACTGTCGTTTCATTGATTAGAGAAGGTGAGTAGATTAGGTAGGATTATCAACAATTACTCTGGTAGCGGCGCGGGATTTATCTCCAAGGTTTCGTTTATGATAAAATTCATTATCCGGTAAGAAAGTAGCAAGGATCACTGGTACTTCCGAGGGACGAGTCAAAAGTTAGGTGGTTGTCCCAAGGAATCGCGGTTTCAGTTATTCCTTAGAGTCTCAAGATTTCTGTTGGGTGTGGAATCTCTGCCAAATAGAGAGTTTAGCGAGTTCAAAGTATAATTCTGAGGGAAGGTGCTGATTGCCACAAGCAATCAGTTGATTGAATCAGTAGTGTACATAGTGCTTAAAGCGGAAGGTACAACATTGATTGAACAGCTTCGATTGAACAACATCGATTGGAAAGATGAATATCATCGATTGAGCACGAGGCTTAGAGTAGAGGGGGCTGTAGCAAGGCCACAACAAAACAAGGCCGAATAAAAATCCAAATCAGGGATGACGTCCAAAATCAAACAACTCGAGCTAAATCATAATCAAGACTAATCCAAACATAGTCAATCTCGAATCCAAACGTAGTCAAAAATCGAATCCAAAAGTAGCCAGAATCAAATCCAAACGAGGCAAAAATTAAATCCAGACGTAGCCAAAATCAAACATAAGCGTAGATAAAATCAAATCCAAACGTGGCCAAAAATCAATTCCAAACGTGGTCAAAATCGAATCTAAACGTTCCAGTAAGCTCGGACGGCTTATAGCGCTCATAAGAGGTTACAAAATAAGTAACTCGGATTCAAACGGTGCCAATCGGATCTAACTCGACCCGATGCAAAATACGGCCAGACGGCAGCAAACAAGATTTCCATATAATGGAGACGTATAGCGATACCAAGGGCATTACGGTTCATGCGGTGTTGTGATGCCAGTGTGTAGTGTGTGTGGAAGTAAAATTCCAATGTCTGTGTACCCACGCGAAACGGTACCATTCAAAAATCAATGACCAACCCGGACATAATTCCATTATAACTACTCTGAGTATTGCAAAATTCACCTCTGAGTCGGACATAGGTGATCAGGCTATGTCCCACTGTCCCTGGTTGAATATAGGTGATCAGTCTATATTCACCCGAGGTTCAATGAATTTTGAAAGACTAAGCCTAGTTATACTAGTAGTATGCCCATTATATCCAGAATCATTCCCAAAAATCACGACAAGTATACAAACACGACGTTCAACAGTGAGATTACGCAAGGAAATGGCGTAACTCCGTGATAGGTGTAGTGCGTGCATAAGCATATGAAAATGCTTATAGTGAACAGCTAAAACGAGTGGATATAAAATATCCAGGAGTCAAGCACGCATCTCAAAAATTATTTAATCAAGCATCCCATCAAATAGCTAGTCAAATATACCATGAAAATCTCATCTAATATATCATAAACATCTCGTCACATCAATTATATCCTCAAACAAAATCATACGCGAGGCATCGGCTTGGCAGGCAGGCACGTGTCGGTCATAGGGTTAATTTTTCGCCAAAAGTGGTTATAGTCCAGGTTTTTGAAAATAAACCCAGTTCTCTATAACCTAGGCTCTGATACCAATCTGTAACACCCCGAAAATCGGGTCCAGCGGAAGCATACGTGTCACTAGGGCGCTACTCAATTAGTATCACAACACAAGGTACAAAGAACGGTTTTACGTTAACCGTTTAGAAGAAATTCATTACCAAAAAGAGTAAAATTTACATCATTCGAAAATAGTGCGGAAGTAAGGCCCATAAATAAATAAAGCGGTCCCAAATATAAATATCAGAGTCGTCTATGACCATGCCCCTTGCCAAGCGCCTCCAGAGATAAGCTATAGCCTTAAACCTGAAAATACATGCTAAAAGGGTCAGCTTACGCTGGTGAGTTCACAGGTTTTAGTTTAAAACAGTTTGGTAAAACCAAAAGGTTTTCCGAGTTCAAATCATCGTTCGTAAACAAGTCAAGTCCAACGTATGCTAACACTGCCTAAGTTATAGTTCAAGAACCAAATCCGCAAATAATATCATAGTCAAACATCTCCAACCAAAATCAGTCATTCAAGTACTATACTCATATAGTGTCATGCAAGATTAACTGTTACGCTGGCTAAGTCACAAAAGTCAAATCACAGAAACAGTTCCCTATAGGTGCACACTATAGTAATCAGTAGGCATAGGAGCCAATGTTGATGCTAAGGCACAAGGAGCCCGCGTTATTGCTAAGGCACAAGGAGCCCGCGTATATAACAACCATAGCCAGCTCGTGTAACAGTATCATAACGGTTCCAGGCCATATCAAATAACAAGTAAGCACATAATGCATTCAATTAACAAGGTCAGATATATCAGCCAAACAGTACGTTGGAGAAAACAAATCACGTTTCAAGTAAAACCAGTATTGAGTTTAAGTAGAAATGAGCATGTATTCTCCCCCAAAAATAGTTAGGAAACTAGTAAAAGTAGGGGCCATGAACTCACCTTAGCCACAGCAATGCAAAGATCACAACTGACACGACTGGCATCTAGAGCATATCACAACGGTCTCAAAACATACGGCACGATGGTACACGGAGGTACAAGCACGACGGTACACAACGGTCTAGGATCGGCACAACCTAATACGTATACGATCATTTCAAAATTACATCTCTCAAAATAATAAAGTCTATAAAAGACAGCGTGTCGTAGTTTTCGTGGATTACTCAGTTTTCAAAACTTATCAAAAGTTTAGTTTCAACGTTTCGTGTGGTGTGGTAAGAAGACATAGACTTGACAGACAACACGCCAAAGAGAATAGACATCGACATAGTCGAGAGAATATTGACGAGTACTCAAACCAAAGAGGACAAATCTAGAAGTTAACGACAAGCAAACACCTCAAATAAAATAACTTAGTTTGTACGTTTCGACATTTACCCCGTTATCCCAAATAGTTTGTATAAAACATAAACGTTTTATAATAAAAATAAATTTAACTAATAAAATTAGTTTTTCTCAAGTCGTCGAGACTTGGATTAACCAAAACTGAAGTTACAATATTTATCAAGTTTATGTCTCGCTATCATTCTCGTAAATATTAGTTTTGGTTTTATTGAAGATTTTGTGTCTGGTCCGAGTTTAATATATTAAAGTCTTTTTGAGTTTAATATATTACACCGTCTCAAGTCTCAAAATGTCCAATGAATCCGATATCTAATATCACAATTCCCATAACGATCCATGATTTTTCTAAACGTCCAAGTATAATGATCATAATCCGTCTTCAAAACAAATTCACAAGTATTATCCGAAACATACCAATATTCAAAACTCACCAAAACAATTTTGTATCAAAACACTCTAAGTATACTAACTAACTGTACCATTTTTAAATGATTATGGGCTTGTGACCCCTTTAACCAAACAACATTCCCTTAATGACTCTTGGGCTTTGGCCCGACAACCAAATAAACAAGTTACCCTTTACGTGGGCTATTGAACCCAAACCGAATCTAGTCATAAACCAGTCTAACACGACCCGGGACTACAAACCCAAACAAAAACCAAAACGCACCCTAACGTGGTTTTAACCAATACTGAGACCATAATCGACCACCTCCGTGGTCCTTTGCGTTAAACCGAGCCAAACCAACACCCTATGTGGGTGAATTTGTGAACCGAACAACACCCAACAAACAACATCAACAATAACATTGCCGAGACCCTAGTGGTCTCGGTCTCAACCCAAACGCAACCATAAGGACTCGAACAACAGCTAAATCAAACGACAAGCACCCCACGGGTGGTTTCTCTTATCCGACTACAACACGAACACAACCATAACACAAATCCAACACTATTTGTAATTCACATCCGGGTCTAACATGACCCGTTTTCAACCCGAATCAAACAGATACCACAGATTCTTACCACACAAAACAGTAAATAAAAACATGTTTAAATCCGGTTTTTAGAGCATGAATAACTAGTACTCGTTTCATATATGGTTTTAAATCCACGAAATCAATGACAAAATAAATAAGGATCGGTTTAAACCAAAAACAATAGATAACCAACGGATTTCTCGATTTACCATGTCGAGAGAAAGAAAGGAGAGGGAGGAGAACTGCGGCTGTGGTGGCTGCTACGGTGGCTGTGGTGGTGACTCGAACACAAACGAACCAAACAAACCACCAAAAACAACTACACCTTCGATCTATACTCGTTACAACTACAAATTTATGTTACCGGAAAACTTCGTCGGAAAATTCGAGAGAAAGAATAAGATATATGCGTGTTGTAAGCGCGTGAGTTACGTAGAAATGATGAGGGGATCGAGAGGATGATGATGATGGAGGCGGTGTAGTAAGGTGGTCGGTGGTGGTGGCTGGATGGCCGGTTTTTGTCGCCGGAGAAATAAGAGAGGAGAGAGGGTGAAGGAGATGAAGTTGTCGGCTGAAGAGAAAGAGAATGGGTTTTTAAAACCCTAAAACTTTATAACAATTGTATATATAGGCTCCTCTTGGGACTTGTGGCAAACCCTAGCGCGCCCTCAGGGACTGAATATGTAAATCTCCTCATATTTTTAACGAAACGTCAACGAACCCGATAAAACGTGTTATAAATATTTCTCGAGCACCCGAAAGTTATCCCATAAATTTTAAAATAGTTTTTCCATTAATTTTGATTATGAATACGCGTAGCTTTATTTCTCGTTGCACGAATAATTAAATATTCGTGTTTAGAATGATTTTTCAATACAACGGCTATTCGTACGCCTCATTTCTCGCAATAATAAAATAATCAAAACCAATCGTCGGTTGTGCCAGTACGTGTTGTGTACGAATTTCACGTTTCGCGAGATAAATTCACGTTTTCAAACCAAATAAGTTCAGAAAGGTTCGTAAATGAAAAATAGAGATAATCTCGTATAGAAATAAATCTGGAAAATTACGAGTTGTTACATATCTCAGCGATTGATGTTACTTAAATAGGTAGTCATCCTATCATCCGATCCTAAATGGTGAAGGAGTACTGTGGTGTGGGTACTTATGGAGTGTCGCACTCAGTACATAGGAGCCTCTCTTAGGTGCTAAAGTCACGGTAAGGTTTAGTCTCTAAAAAGTATCTTCAAGAGAACTCCCATCCTTCGCGGATCATCAAATCTCTACAGCTAAATAATAACCTTTATTTAACTCAATCTCATGTCTCATCAAACAAGAACTGTCACAAGATTGAGTTAAATAACCAGCTATTATTGAGCTCCACATTTTTGATGACTCGACCAAATTATGGGATTTCCCTATCAGTACAAAAGCATATCATCTAACAGCGCGGATATAGACGAAAAATTTATCGAAAAGCATGTGTGTACGAAGAGTGTGTAAGGCGATAGGGAGGAGAATCCCAACGTATATAGTAGTTATAGTCTAGGTACTAAATGCAACCTAGTTCTCTATAACCAAGTCTCTGATACCAATCTGTCACACCCCGAAAATATCGCAGCGGAACGATAGTGTCAACGGGGTGCAACCTCAAGGCACAAAGTACAAGATATAGAAAACGACCTCTAAGTGAGACGTTTTAAAAAGTTACCATTCGAATAAATAGAAAATCAAAGTTTACAAAACAAGAGATCCCAAAGTATAATAATACATAAGTTTTTAAAGCATATCGAACGGTAAACGATAAAAGCATAAGTCTCCAAAACATTCCCTAAGACTCTACGCTCCAAGCTTCCGCTATCGCCTTACTAACCTGAGATAAACATGCTAAAAAGTATCAACACAAAGGTTGGTGAGTTCATAGATTTTGATTTAAATAAGTTGGAAAGCTTTTAGAGAAAGTTTTCACAACAAAGGCATTGTAAATCCACTCAGTTGCAAATCCCACCCATACAAAACTTGCAACCTGTGTGTTCACAACCCACTGCTAAAATATAGTATGAGTAAGGCATATGTGTATACGATATGCATGCACTTAATGTAAAGTATAACAACCAACTGAACCTCATGACAAGAATAAACAAGAATATAGCATAGCTGGATTATATTCACCCAAGGCCAAGAATCGTTGACCAAAGGTGGGGGCGTCAGCCCGATAGTACTATCAATACCTCTCCGTCGGCTCCATCCAGGAGTTAAACAGTGGTTAAAGAATATAGCGTATAGAATAGTTTTCACACATTAAGGCACATATCGTAACAAAGCTACACATCATGTTTAAGAGTATAAAAGTATAGCGTATCATATGAGTAAAATTGTCTTGAGTAAAAAGGACTAAAACCTTGGGGTTTTTATTTCAAAACCCTAACAAGGAAGTTAAATGGGACTTGTATAACACTTGAACTTGAAAAATCTATGGAACTTTGTGGTGCCCTTGTTCTTGCCGTGGGATGAAGGAGAGAAAAGAGAGAAAGTTTGATCTATTTTACTTGTTGATAATGGAAGTAAAAGTGTTATAAGAATTAAATCAAAAGACAATAAAACATTGGCATTAAATGAAGCATGGTCTAAGTAAGAAAAGAAATGAAATGGGGATAGGGGGCATGTATGGAAGAAAAAGAAGAAAAGAATGGCTAGTGTAAGATATTGTCTAAACTTGGTGTGTATTAGTGTAGTTTGAGGTATACATTAGGTGTTATCGGGTACCAAGTTAACTAAAAATAAAACGTGACGAGTTAAAATAAAATACGACAAAGTTGTAAAAATTGTAAAATCAAGGTACTGATAATAATCGGGTGTCAGAAAAATTATCGGATTAAAATATCGCAAACCGACGGAGTTATAAGCTCCTAACGGAAAATATAGCAATTGATTTAAAAATACCGGGTAAAGTAATAATATAAACTTTATTTCATTATAATTAGCATGAAAATATATTAGGATCATAGTCGGGAGTACTGAGTATAATGTTAGTAGTAATAACTGAGTGGTAACGTTAAATAAATATTTAAACATAAGATAATGAAAATCACACAAACCCGTGCATGACCTAACATGATAACGATGTTACTGATGATATGTAGACTACTCTAGTCTATATGACGTGTCTTAACTGATGATGCATGGATACGCAGCTAAACCCTACTGGTTATGCGAATTTAAAACACTCGTAAACTAGGTTTACGAAGTAATGAATGATGGTTATGAACGAGAATTTTTCTCCGGGATGAATAGTGTTATGTGAATAGTAAAAATTTTGAAAGTTTCTCAAAGTCTCAAACTGACTCCGAAAATGATGAATAGTGATCGGTGAATAGTAATCCATGAATAGTAAAAACCCGAAAAATGCGAATTGTGACAGTTTAGTGTAGTGCATCACTGGATCCATGACGTCTTGTTTTCAATACCGGCGTTACCTTAGTAACAACGAGTAGCATATGAATTGAACCCGGTTTTTGCCTTAAGGTTGAATAATTCGGGGGCTATTTCTTTTCACCCTTTCTCATTATATTTCTTTTTAATTCTTCAACCCCTTCTTTCTCCATTCTCATATTACTCCTTTTTTCATAATCATACCTAAGGACTTTCTAATACTAACTATTCGGTATTGTCCTTGGGTAGATCCCTCCGGCTCTGGCGGATCATAGGACGGTTTTCCTAACCTTAGCCACCTTATAACACCATGACTATCCTATGTTGCCGTAAACCATTTATTTGAAAAATCTCTCAAAGTGTTTATAATTAAGAAACATATTTTGCTAACAATTTGAGAGTTTTGAACTTTTCAAATGCTCCCCCTTAACATGTCCTCAAATGTTTTTATTATAAATTTACACATGTCGGGTAGAGCTTGCACTTTTTGAATTGATCCACTTTCAGTGAACATGACCGATTCGAGACACGCGTTCATCACTAGTTAATCTAGCTTGAAATTATTACCCGGCCTGGTCAAGTCCACAGAAAGTTTCTCAAAACGGTACACTCTACTCAGACAAGTCCTCTTCGAGACACGCTTACATCACTGGTTAGACCAGCTTGAAATTATTACCCGGCCAGGACAAGTCCTTTCGATTAATGACAGTTTTTGTTTTGTCAATTCATTTGTGAAGTCTGAGTCGCGCTCACATGAGATGCCATATCCTTTTTGTCACCACAAACCATTTGCTCCTCCTCAATATATGCATTGATATACAAAAGAGTTTAGCACATATAGGAGAGCTTACACTTAAGTCCAAAACATCACATTTTTATCATATTGCATATTTAAATCACATTCTCTCCCCCGATTAGAAATTTCAAACCTTTTGAGATTTTGTGATCCTAATTGATTTAAATAAGTTTAGAAAATATGGGAGAAAATGTGGTCAGGTTTAATATGTGCTGATAATGGAACATACTAATGCTCCCCCTCAATCAATGAGGGAGAATGTTAGTGTCAGGTATGATAAGTTTGAAAGATATTAGAATTAAAAAATCATACACTAAAACATAACAACAAGTATCATTGAATTCACTGCTTATTATGTACAAAGTGACTTGTTTTGATGATATAAAATTTTTGAAATCACTTTTTAAATCACTCTCCCCCTTAATCAATGACCCGTTTTCAATTTAAAGAGTTGTAGTCATTGATTGAGTGATATATTTTTATGAAAAGTTCAATTCTGATTGATATTCAAAAATCATGGTACCACTAAGTTTAGCACAAATACTTTCCTGAAGAATCAAAGATTGAAAATTATTTGCGATGTCAATAAGACTTCTCTTCTTATACGAGAAATGATGCACTGAAATGTACATTAAATCGAAGAAACATGGATATAAAGTAATCCATGCCCGGGTGAACTTCACCCAGTGGGAGGAACAGCCGTCTTTTTGGCGACGTGCTTTCCCCATAATGAAGAACGGGTTACAGTCTGAAGTAACTGCAAGCCGATTGGGCATGTATTGAAAACTTTTTGAACTTTTGCTTGAACTTCATTTAAAGACCCGTGTCATTATTGAATGACATTTTTAGGACCATAAATGTTATCGATACCAGAAGACATGCCTTGAAAAACTATTTTTGGAATTTTATATTTTTCTGATTTTTATGGTTTTTGTAGGTTTAAGATATGTACAACGTGGAAAATCTTTTTGAGTTTTTATGATTTATATATATACAGAGGATACATGAAGAATTGCCACCTCTATTCTTCCTTAGATAGATAAGAGTTCAATCAGATTGATTTCCGCCGAATGGTATCGGATGTCCATGTGAATCAAAGTAGCACCATTTGGCATGGGTTTGTAGTTGACTTCTTGTCGAAATAGGTCTAGAAGGATTGCCAATCACATTCTCCAATGGGTGAGCCTTTGACCACTTACTGATATAATGAAACAATTGATTGAGCTGATGAGAGTCTGATCGAATAACCCTTTGTGAAGACGATTCTCCAGAGCTCGGGTCTGGAGTAAGATTAGGGAGGAGGGATTCATCATCAATCTTGGGTGGTAGAATTCCATGAATTTGTTCTTCAACACCTTGATGAATGACTAGAGATATAATTTCACGAGTTGTTGGAGAAGTACTAACAGATGGTACTTCTTGAACCATTATGGTTCAAGAAAGAATACTGGTTGTATCAGCAGATATTTGTGCATCAGCGGGAAACATAGGAGATACAACACTTGATGGAGCAGAAAGTATTCTTCAAACCAATGGTTGAAACAGTATATCTTCTTTCTTCATGGATGGTGGAACATATAGTGTTGATGAAGCTTGGTTTGCATGACTCCTGAACTGATGTTTTCAGGAACCGTATGACCGTTTCTCAAACATCAATCAACATGTAGTTTATTCACCCTTCTCCCCCTCAAAAGTTGCATATGACTGTCATTTTTGATTGAACGAGTGAATAAGAATACCATCAACGGTAAGTAGATCCACTTGATAACTGACATTTTGTGTATTCACCCTTCTCCCCGTCAAAAATTGCGTATGACTGCCATTTTTGATTGAACGAGTGAATAAGAATACAATCAACGGTATGTAGATCCACTTGATGATTGAAATTTAGTTTATTCACACTTCTCCCCCTCAAAAATTGCATATGAGGTTGCCATTTTTGATAGAACAAGTGAATAAGAATATACTCCAATGTATGTTAATCCACTTGATGACTGAATGAGCATGGGAAGAGCATTAAGCTTGTTGATGAGAATGGTCATAAACAAGAAGATTTCTCATCTTCTGAAGATAAAGCGCACTTAAGCATACGCCTTTCTTTTCTTTGAGGAACGGGGCCTGAAGTGTTGTCTGCAGACGCCATTATGATTACATTGAGGCCCGAGGCTTGAACTGCAGTGTTCAAATGCCATCTTTCGCAGAATAACGAGGCTTGAACTGATGTGTTCAAACATCATATGTGATTTCCCCTCATATGTTGTGAGCAGCCTGAGTCCAAATGTCAAAGGACGATCTGTATGACCTGCATTTGAAAACAGACAAAAATAGAGAATTTGAAGTGCCGGATCCCCAATTTAAGTTGGGGTCCAGTTGGTTAGTGGGAACAGGAGCATCATTTGCCTGAGTCTCAGTAGAAGTTGGAATGCTAGTGGAAGCAGCCTTTTTCTATTTGTTTATATGTTGGTACATTGTTAACGATGTATGAGGATTGTTCCAAAATCTCTCAGTGATTACACTTTCACTAGTACAAACGTGTTTGGGTTGTATTAAAGGCACCGTTTCGGATTTAGTAGACCTAATTAAAGGGTACTGTTCTCCTACAGGGAATTTCCTTCCAGTTGGATTCCATTGACGTACATGCACTAATTTAGACTTAGTTATCCTAGTTAAAGGGCACTGTTCTCCTAAAGTGAATTTCCTTCCAGTGGGCTTCCATTGATAACCAACATTAGCAAACATATTTCCTTTTGCTTGACAAGCTTGGCTCTCCAAACTTGCTTGACTGGGGTTTTGTTGGATGACTTCAAAAATTTCTCAACACATTTATCATGATTACCCGAAATTAAACAATCATTACATGTTTTGCAAAGTGAATTAGGATTTGAATTATGATTCCGTTTGTACAAATCTGACTTGTTTTTCCTCATGTGGTCTACTACTTTCTTCTTAGGAACACTTTTAGCTGGTGAAGTCCTATAATTCTTTATATTTCTCCTAGGTTTTGACTCGCTAGCTTTAGTGTCTCTGTTAACTACTGTAGAAGGACTGATGGGAATCTTAGTCTTTTTCACTTCCAGTTGCTGAACATGTTTTGATGTGTTGGGATCTGAAGTTTCCAAGGGTGCCTCAAAGGTTACATGCTTGTTCTTAGTCATTTAGGACGATGCAATAAACCTATCTCGCTTGCTATAAGTCTTAGGACATGTGCCAATGACGTATTCTAAGAGTTCCTGAGATTGTTTAGTGAGGAAGCAGGCATCTACAACTGCACTATCAAGTGGTTTATCTATCCTATCCTCTTCTACGATCTCACGAAGGGTATCAAGGCTATCCTTAAGGTGAGTGAGATATACTTGATGAGCAGACCTATTGTTCCTAAGGGGAAGCGGAATAGGCACATCATCAATTGCATACTTACTACAAGCAGAAACCTATGGAACAACATTATCACATGTGATTTTAATCGAATCATATAAATCTTTGTAATGCTGTTTGATTTTTGAATTTTCAGCTTGAAAACAATCATTTTCATGTTGTAGTTTATTGATGGTGTCTTGATAGTGAAAATTCTGAGAATCTAAAGACGATGGTTTATGGGTGCCAGTCACATCACCCTCAGTTTTTGAATCGTGTTAGTGTGAGCTTGAATTTTTTCATCTCGTTTGCTTAATTCAAAATATGCATCAAATTCAGGAGCATCCAAAGATGTTTTGGCATTTGAGATTTTAACTCTTTCTTCTAAATGTTGATATTTTAATTGCAAATTAAGATTATCAACCTCTAGTTTTGAAAAATGCCTGACCATGTTATCATGGTCATCGTTTTGGATTTTCTCATGCAATTTTAAATTCTCCCCCTCAAGCTCAACAACACGATTCTGAGAAACATTCAATGCAATAGACAACTCATGAAATTGACAAGCAGTTAATGCAGAATCAGTAGCATTATAAAATACATCCTGTGCAATACATCTAGCAATCTAATTCTCATTGGTGATGAGAATATTCTTTCTTTCAATCTCAAAGCGTTTAAGATCAATAGCATTTTGTTTCTCTACGTTTTCCATATCTTTAAACACTTCTTTTATCTCTTTTACTTCAGTTCTAAGGGTTGTTTGCATGCCCTCAAAATGTTCTTTGAGGAGTTTAAAGAATGGAATAACCTTAGTTAAGTAGCACTGTTTTGTTTGTTCAAAGCCCCTTTCCCCTTCAGTAATTCCAGTTGGCGTAATTCTCTTCTTACATGTTTTATAGAAATCAGTAAATAGTTGACAAAGAACATATATGCTAATTAGAGTTTTAAATGTTGTGGGAAGAGTTAAAGGAACTAAGTGCATGGGTGTATTAGGTGGGTACACCGTTGCTGCTACTATCTTTCTAAAGGGTGGAGTTTTGGCTTGAAGTTCATCGGCTTTCCTTTTTTCTAAATCTAAGGACCAAAATATTTGTTCTGGAGTCAACTTACTTTGAGGTGCAAAAACAGTCAATCGGTTCTCCTCATAGTAATCATGGGGTTTGATTATGACTCAATTTGTTATACATTTGGGATCCTTCATTTTTTTAGCCAATCTTTCTCTATTTATTACTTCTATCTCATTACTCTCTTCAAATGATGAAACATTAGGAGGGGCATGACCAGGCTTCAGCAGTTCATTTTCATCATATAAGGAAGGTTGGGCTACTTTAGCACTCCTAAGGCAAGCTGATTTAGGTTCACCTACATTCTTTTCACTATGTTCATCACACAACCTTTTATGCTTTTGAATCATTTGAGCAGTTTTTCTGGTCTAGTCTTGTGCGTACAACTTGTTTTCAATCTTATTCTTTAACGTTTTAAGTCTGGAAAAATTATTTAAGAGTTTTGTTTCTTTTTCTTTGAAATCATGTTGTAGTGTAATTACACTTTCTTGGATTTCCTGTTTTTGTTTAACAGTTTGATCAAGTTGTTTTTGTAAAGAATATAACTCCTTTTTCAATGTTTCTTCCCTTAAATTATGTTCTGTTATGAATGTACGCATTTGACTATCGATTTTCTGCTCACGTTCAGTTAGCTCAAATTTTGCGCGTTGTTTATATATGGCCACCTGATCTTTATAGATGTTAAGTCTAGTGGTCAGGGTGTCATCAGGGATAATCGCAGTGTACTTATGCAACTCATAATCATCATTTATAATAGAAGATGCGCAACTTGGTACAACAGACGCTTCGTTGTGTTTCACATATTGTTCATATGGGATAACATAGTTATTTCCCATATTAGCAGTATCTGACTCAACAACGTTTTTCTGTTGTACTTTGTCGGGAATCTTTTGTTCATGCAACACATTATCATCATTAATAACAGAAGATACCCCACTAGGTTCAACAGACGCTTCGTTGTGTTTCACGTGTTGCACGTTGTTTATAGTAGTATCTGACTCAACAACATTTGTCTGTGGCTGATGAAGCACTTTCTTTTGAGAATTCGAGCACACAAAGTCCCTATTGGCACTGACATACTCAAACAAGTTTATCTGTTGTACATCTTTGGGAATCTTTTGTTTGTCAATCATATTTTACAATCTGAGTACCTCAGATATAGCAGAATCTGAAGTAGTAGACATGATGTAAACGTGCACGGGATTTTACAATTCTATGATTTAAACCGAGAAATAGATTCTTTCGCGGGATTTTACAAAAATCCGGAATAAACCGTGAAATGATAGTTAATATGCGTTATGATAACTGTTGGATTGGTACAATGATTAGAGATTGTGTGTTAAATGTGATGATCGTTTGATGAACTAGGTGATATGTTGTTTCGTTGTGATTTGGTTTGGTTGATGCGAGTTGTTATGGTGAAATATTGGTCTGAAAACTTAAAACCTCAATAACTTCATTTCGAAGGGGATTTGGGCCTCGAAAAATTCGTTTCACGACTTTGTGGTGAAACCTTACTATATCCAGGCTGTTCCGGTCGTTTTGACAAGTATTTCGCTAAAAACGGAGTTACAGTTCAAAAGTTATGGCCGTTTGAAGTTTTGACGTAAAAAGTCAACTTTTAGTCAAACCGCAAGATCCACTGGTCAAACCGCAATGACCAAACCTCAAGACCAAAATGCAGATTTAGAGGCAAATCGCAGGAAATCAAATCGCAGAGACTCAAATCGCAGAGATTCAAATCGCAGAGACTCAAATCGCAGAGACTCAAATCGCAACTGATTCAAATCGCAGAGACTCAAATCGCAGCACCAAATGGCAATCTTAGGCAACTCGCAACCTCAAATCGCAGATTCAATCTCAACCTCAAATCTCAGCTCACAAGCAGACAAAAGTTTCCCTTTCTTGCAGTTTTGTCTTCTTTCCCCTTTTAGTTAAAGACCAAATCGCAGACCAGAAACCTACCAAATCGCAACCAACAACTACCCAACAAAACACAAATCGCAACCTAGAAATTTTTACCGAGAGTCAAATCGCAACAAAGAACAAACCACAAACAAATCTCGAACAGCCCTAAATATCCACAACACTTATGAAATAAGCAATCTAGTGACCAAAGTAAGCTACAATAACTATTCTAAACATGAAAGTACAAGCTTATAACACTAGAAACCACGAACATAGCTCAAATTATGATGTTTTCAACCTATTCTATTCGAACCACAATAAACTCACAAAAACCAATCTAAAATCCGAGCATCCACATTGTAAATGATCTAACCATGGCTCTTGATACCAATTGTATGATACTCATTAATCTTAACACATATGGTTCTTGTGATTTGGCCGATTCTAGAGAGAGAAATAAAGAGAAGTTTGGGAGCCTTTTATAGAGAGAAAGTGAAGATGTTAGATTAGATGAAACGAAAGGTCCAACCCTCTCCTTTGGTGGGAGAGGGTATTTATACAACAAACATAAACGCCCCATGTAGGCTGTGGAGTGAGCTGACAGTGGGTAAAGACCTGACCCAACTCCACGAATACTACGATAACTAAACTAATACTAATAATCCTATGAGCTACTTAATGGTAGTAGATACTCGGGGTGACCGAGTATTTCATATGAATATTTATATTCCTAACATCAGTTGACATGATCATGTGTTATAAACCCTAGTGGAGTTTAGGGTTTTATCTTTTTGCTGCTATCATATGTACGTGATTAAGTCAAGGCACGATGTCAAAATTTTAATTTTGAAACCCTAGTTTGGATTATATGTTACGAGAGGGTGCTGGTGTTTTTGTTGTTGGTGTTTTTGATTTTAAGAGAATCAGTATGGTTATACGCTGCTAAATTCCATCAGTATACGCTTCAAGATATGGTCAGTGGGCTTCATGATATGGTAAATGTTAGTACTGCTTCTAATAACTTTGTACTGCCCATTCATACTTAGTACTGCTATGGGAAATAGTTTGTACTTCTGCTACGCCTTTACATGTTTGTACTGCTGCGTTCTAATAGTACTGATCATTATGAGTTCGCACTGCCAGTTTAATATTCATGCTAATCGTTTATTTTCCAAGTTTATTTTGCTGCACATGAGACTTATTACTAGTTGTTAGTACTGCTATGGAGCGAGACTTAGTACTGGTTGTTATTACTTTGGTGTTATTAAGTGCACGATAGGGTTACTTTGGTGTGGCTACTGTGTTTGCTCTTTGTACTGCTCATGGTTGCTCACATTGTTAGTATATGGGTTTCATGGGTTAATTGTGCAACATGGTATTGGAAGTTTAAGTAAATAACGAGAAGATTCATGGTCTGAGTTTGAAAGTTACTGGATGACATACACAATGAAAACTTATGGTTCTCGGATAGATATTACACACACAAGGAGGATTGATTGATTTTTGTTCGTGACTTATTGGATATTCGAATTGTTGACACACACAGGTTTTTGGTTTTGGATTTTTGGTTTTTGGTTGTGACTTGATATTCCTTATTATTGAATACTCTTATGAATCAGGTTCACGTTAAAGAACTATTCTTCATGTTACTGCTGCTCGGTAACAAATGCTATTGTACTCATTTTTCATAAGCTATTTGGTGCTCGTTCATTGAAGGTACTACATGGTGTTTGTTGCTGTGGTGGTTAGTTATTCGAAAAGTTCTTTTAAATGGTTAACATATGGGTTTCAGGGGAAGCTTAATGTTAAAATGTTTAACCATTTATGTGCTACATCGAAGTGAAGGTTTTTACAACTGCTAGTTGTTATTATTACTACTGGTTTAGGTTTCTTTTGTCTTGAATTCATTTATAGTAAGCGTTTTGGTGTTCATCATGGAGGGTAATTCGAGACATTAGAAGACTAGATTGGAAGTATGATAGTGGTTCGTAGTTGTGAAGATCAAGGTTGCTTACTTTTGTCCCCTAATTGACGATGACAAAAAGGGGAAGAATATTTACATACAAGATTGCAACTTGTAGAGCCTTGGTGGTATAGCATGGATTTAGGGGAAGTTTGATTCTTTCATATATTTTAACTTCAGGGGAAGTTTGTGCTTATTTGGTTTTGTCATTATCAACTAGGGGAAGATTGTTGGGAATTATAATTGAGTTGATAAGACAAAACATGTGAAAGATGAAGGACTTATGAAGACAAAGATGAAGGACTTAAAATGTATTATGTTAAAAGTCTTTGTAACCCTAATCTATATTATATAAAGATATTATGGAGCGTTAGTTTAAAAAGTGTGTCAAAGATGTAACTGTAACACCCGGTAATTTTCCAAAACCTTTCTAGCCAATTATTTTAAAACTTTGCATTACCTGAGAACTTAAACTTTTTATTGAACTTGTTTGGGCTTGAGAAACGAGAATTATTGCGAGAAATGAGAATATTGTCCCTATTAGTGAACCAGCACAACCTACAAAGCACGAAACGTATCGTATTTGTCAAAAGTATTGATTTTTGAAAATAGTGCAAATTTATACTCGTTTTTATTGGAAAAATTATTTCGTGAACAATGGCGCAAGTTTCGTAATTTTTCGAGTCCGTATGCTATGTCGAATGAGCCCCGAACCGTTTTGACGGAAAGTATTGCTAGTTTGACGACTTTGGTCCCTCCTCCTTTTTGTTACACTTCCCACCCTCACTTTTTAATTTACATTTCACCCCCTCTTCATCAAGTATATAAACCCAATATTTAATAAAATAATTCATTTATTAACTCACTCTCTCTCACTAACCCTCTCTCTCTCTCTCCTCCCCTTTCCCTCGCCGGCGATCCTCACTCCGGCGACACCAGCAGAATCCGGCGACCCTCGCCGGAATATTTTTCCGGCCACCCTTTTTCTTGTACGATCTTGTAGATCGGGACAACCACATCACTCCCGTACCACCCACTCTCCACCAAACGCACCCTACGCGCTCTCACGCGCCACCACCGTGAACCACCACTCACCGCTGACCACTACCGCCTACCACCGCCGCTATTCTACACCGGTAAAACACCACCGCCGCCTCCTTTTCTTTATTTTCTTGATTATTTACAAAACCCTAGTTTTCATTTTTATTAAATCCGGTTTGATATCTAAAAATCTTTTATAAAATGTTTTTAAATGTTGTTTTGAAACAAAAACTTGTGTGGGATCTCGTTGACTCGTTTTTGGCCGCGACTCGTATGGACTCACCGAGTCAACTCGTGACTCGGTGAGGGTCTTGGTAATATTCTTGTTGTTATGTTGTTGTTATTTAGTTTTTGGAGATGTTTGAGGTCCGTTTGGTTCATTGGTTCTCGGCAGTCACACACACCCCACCACCGAGACTCTCGTGGTGGTGAGGGTGGGGTGTTATGATGTTCTTGTTGTTGATGTTGTGTGGTGTTGATAGTGTTTGTGTTTGTCTCGGATTCGGCTTGAGCTGAGAGCCCATTGGCTCGGGTTAGTGTTGAGCCGTGACTCAAGTGAGTCCCGGCGATGTTTATACATTATTTGTTTACTTGTTATTGTTTTAATTCGGTTTCGGCAATATTTTGACATGGGTTAACACGACGAATAATAATAAACTTGACTAATAAAACTATGAAACCTAAAATACAATTGATATAGTTAAGTGGATTTGAATATCGGACTTGGATCCGTATTATTATTATTTGTGATGGACAAGATTTGGACATATTGGATTTACGGTGTTAGTTATTTGGACTTATGGACCCTTTGGTACGAAAACTACGAAATGGTCGATAAACTAAACAACTAATATATACGGGAATAATGTGTCCAAATATATATTGAATTGTGACGTTAGTGATAAAATTTGGTAATTTGATGCTAATAAATACTTAATCAAAGAGTCGTTGACTCGGGAAAGTGTTCTATAAACGGGCAGGTCATGCCGAAATTTTGTAAAATCTTTTGTAACACTTAAACGTTTAAGATTTATAAACTATTTAAAAACCTTTTCATTTATATTACTTTCAACGTTATATTTTGGGAAAATGGGAAAAGCCGAGACTTGTTATTAATGTGTTATAGTTTATTTGCGTGTGTCTTTCATTTCTTTTCGACGACTTTCTTTGAGGAGCTCTTTCGTCAACTCTTGTCTTTCTTGAGTTTCTTTCGTTTCGCCGACGTATTCGTTTTCTAACTTTCTTGTCTTCCACACGAGACTTAACGTATTTTCTTTCAAACGCCATTGAAACTAAAAAACCTTTTATACGAGTATTATTTATTAAATCATTTTGGATATTATATCTGAGTTATTTCATTAATTGATTAGGTTGTGCTGAGGTTCATTTGCTGTGCCGTACCATCTGATTGTTATCTCATTCTCTCTGTGACTAAGGTGTGATTCATAGCCCCACTTGCGCGCTATTAAATATTTATAAATCCCGTGGGGGAGATACATGCTACTTACTGTTTTTTTTTTCTGAGCACAATTGTTTATTGTATGCTATTCCTGATTGACGCTATGAATGCTAAGTACCTTCCTTGCCAAAAGCAAGTCCCTCGATCATGAACCATTAATCACCTGCGGGTGAGCGCGATTATAGTTTATAGGCCTATAGGATTTGACCATCCCACCCCTGTTGACCAGGTAGGCAACATGGGTGTTCTATAATTGAGTTAACTAGGTATTTGGCAAGATACCTGGCTTTGGGGGCAACTATTATGCTTATGAAATTCCGCGGTTATTGTCGACTTACGCCAGAGTTTCTGGTGCTGGTTAACGCTTTGTGTGTCATGAGCTTAGCAAATCCAGAGAATTATGTGACGCTTACTCGATATTTGCATTTGTTGCTTATATCTTCCAGACTAAAATCTTGTGCTCAACTAATTTTTATTAAAACCTATGGATTACACTCAACCTTTGTGTTGACTTTTTAAGCATGTTTATCTCAGGTAATTGATTTCTGAAGTGTGCACGAGGAAGGGCTGGAGGTTCCGGATGGCTATCTGTGGGTTGTGTTTTGTTATTTCTATCTAAATTTTCCGCTGCAAACTACGTTATTTTTCCGCTGCAAACTACTTTATTTTTCCGCTGCAAACTATTTTATTATCCGCTGCTTAATGTGTTAAGAGTCTTTTGAACTCTAATGGTTGAACTTTGTATTTGAATGTGGTATTTTATTAAAACGTCTCGTTATGAGATCGTTTATCTATGATTTTGACTCACTACCCCTCGAGTAGCACCCCAAGCTCAGTCCCGCTGCCATATTTCGAGTTGGGGGTGTTACAGAATGGTATCAAGAGCCAAGGTTTATAGAGAACGAGGTCATACTCGACTATAAACATTTTCCGTGTGAGTCAAAACATTTTCCGAAATCGATAGCCATCAGCCTTCCGTGCCGCTTCACTCGTAAGTACTTTATTACTGTATGTTTGGATTTTCACTACTATTTCATTTTTATATGAAACTATTTTATAAACATTTGGCTAGAAATTTTTATACTTGTCCCGATGCTCCATGGAGAGTATTACGGCTACATCAGTTTCTACCGGTTAGTTATCAGTTGCACCCGTCGATCACCCCTTGCACCACCTAGTCCAGAAATGGACCCATACCCTATTGATGTACCTCACCCGGATGATGAGAAGATGGATGATAATGATGAGAAGATAGGAGACCGTCAGTAGAGATTAGTGATCATCTTTATTATGGTAGTTAATTATTGTAGTAGTAGTTTACCTTGTACGTACTGAACTGACTAGTTCCGGTTAGTAGATTTGATAAGAAACTTGTAGTCGTTTTGCATATCTTGCAAGACTGACGACGAGTATCAAATCTACGAGGTATTTTGGTGATGTACTATTATGGTGTTGAATGGACGCTATACTATGATGTATCATTGTATTATTTACCTTTGTGTTATGATTCTGTTACGACAATCAAAATACTTACAGTGTTGTACATTTGTAATGATTGATAGAATTATGCCACCTAAGATAATGACCCCGACCGCGATTCAGAAAATGATTAAGGAAGGCATAGCTGCGGCGCTTGCTGGGCAAGCAGGTGCTAGCAACCAGATTGTTGGACAGGCGGGAGTGCAACCTGTCTATGAGAACCGTTTCTGCACCTACAAAGAGTTCATGAACTGCAAACCCACTACCTTCAAGGGAACAGAAGGAGCTATCGGCTTAGCACAATGGTTTGAAAAGATGGAATCAGTATTCCTGAGGAGTAACTGGACGAAAGACTGCAAGGTAAAGTATGCCACAGGAACCTTGATGGAGCAGGCACTATCCTGGTGGATAGCATATACTAAGTATGTTGGGATTGTGAATGCTTATAATATTTCATGGGAGGAGCTTAAAAAGGAGATGGTACAGGAGTTTTGCTCACGTAGTGACATGAGGAAATTGGATACGGAATTCTACTACTTGGCTGTGAAAAATGTTGATCTTGCAACCATCACCACCCTGGACCGTGCACTGCGAGATGTCAGAACTGCAACAAGGTTAGGCATGTTGCTAAGAACTGTAAGGGAAAAGCTGTGGCTACAGGGAGTAATGCACAGCCGGTTGTAACATGTTTTGGATGTGGGGAGCGTGGACATTACAAGAGCCAGTGCCCGAAAAATACTGGACAAAAGACCGAAGGTGCTCGTGGCAGAGCATACGTGCTGGGAAATGGAGAGCAGTATCAGGACCCAAATGTCGTTACCGGTACGTTTCTACTCAACAACCTTCGTGTTAAAGTCTTATTTGATTCTGGTGCCGATATGAGCTTTATATCTTCTAAGATTTCACCGCTACTAAATCTCACCCCTACCATTCTAGACACCAGTTATAGTATTGAACTAGCTAATGGAAATCTGGTTAATACTTGCACCGTAATCCGAGACTGTACCTTAAACCTTCTAGATCACCCGTTTAGCATCGACCTTATGCCCATTGAACTCGGAAGCTTTGACGTAGTTGTGGGAATGGACTGGTTATCCAAACATCGAGCCAGCATAATTTGCGGTGAACGGGGTTGTTCATATCCCTCTTGATGACGAGACTTTGGTTGTCCGCGGAGACCGTAGTGGAACCCGTTTGAGTATTATCTCCTGCATTAAGACTTTGAAGTACATCGAGAAAGGTTGTCATGCGTTCTTAGCACAAGTGTCCAAGAAAGAGTCTGGAGAGAGGCGACTCGAGGACGTCCCGATTGTGCGTGATTTCCCTGAGGTATTTCCTGAAGATCTACCTGGACTTCCACCAGCTCGACAAGTGGAGTTCTTAATCGACCTAGTTCCGGGAGCTGCACCCGTGGCTCGTGCACCGTATCGACTCGCTCCTACCGAAATGCAAGAACTGTCTAAGCAGTTGCAAGAGTTGTTGGATAAAGGGTTCATCCGACCTAGTTCATCACCGTGGGGAGCACCGGTGTTGTTCGTAAAGAAGAAAGATGGTTCGTTTAGGATGTGCATTGACTATCGCGAATTGAACAAGCTGACAGTGAAGAATCGCTACCCGTTACCGAGAATTGATGATTTGTTTGACCAGCTGCAAGGATCAGATTACTACTCGAAGATAGATCTGAGGTCAGGTTACCACCAACTTAGAGTCCGGGAAGAGGATATTCCCAAAACGGCGTTCAGGACTCGCTATGGCCACTATGAATTCAAAGTAATGCCATTTGGTTTGACAAACGCACCGGCTGTATTCATGGACCTCATGAACCGAGTATGTAAACCATACTTGGACAAGTTTGTCATAGTCTTTATCGATGATATTTTGATTTACTCCAAGACTGAAGAAGAGCACAAGCAACATCTGACGACAATTCTCAAATTACTCAAGGAAGAACAACTGTATGCCAAATTCTCTAAGTGTGAATTTTGGATTCGCAGAGTACAATTTCTTGGCCATGTGATTGACAACAAAGGGTTGCATGTAGATCCCGCGAAGATTGAAGCTATTGAGAATTGGCCAACACCTTCTAATGCTACAGAGATCCGACAATTTTTGGGATTAGCCGGGTATTACCGGAGATTCATCGAGGGATTCTCCAAGGTTGCTAAACCATTAACTGCATTGACTCAGAAGAATAAGAAGTATGAATGGGGAAATGATGAAGAAGAAGCATTCCAAATCCTGAAGCGAAAACTGTGTAGTGCACCGATTTTGGCGTTGCCAGACGGAGTGGAGGATTTTGTGGTATACTGCGATGCATCCTATCATGGTTTAGGAGCAGTTCTGATGCAGAGAGGGAAAGTCATGGCATATGCTTCCCGACAACTTAAGACCCACGAGGAGAAGTATACTACGCATGATTTAGAGTTGGGCGCAGTGGTTTTTGCACTCAAGATATGGAGACACTATCTATACGGGACGAAGTGTGTCGTATACACCGATCACAAGAGTCTTCAGCATATCTTAGATCAGAAGGAGCTGAATATGAGACAACGACGATGGTTAGAAACTCTAAGTGATTACGACTGTGAAATCAGATATCACCCAGGAAAGGCAAACGTTGTTGCTGATGCCTTGAGCCGTAAGGAACGACTGAAACCTCTACGGGTTCGAGCTTTAGTTATGACCATCAATTCGAACCTTCCCGCTCAAATTCTCCGTGCTCAAGAAGAAGCAGTAGAACAAGAAGGTCTCCAGGATAAGAGCCTTCAAGGAATGATACAAAAGAAGTTTGAGAGACGTTCGGATGGAACGTTGTGTTATAAAGGAAGAAGTTGGGTGCCACGTCATGGAGGACTGCGAGACTTGATTATGCACGAGTCTCATAAGTCAAAATACTCTATTCACCCAGGATCCGACAAAATGTATCATGACCTCAAGGAACTGTACTGGTGGCCGAATATGAAAGCTGAAGTTGCTGACTATGTTCGAAGGTGTTTGACATGCGCAAAAGTTAAGGCCGAACATCAGAAACCGTCTGGTCTTCTACAACAGCCCGAGATTCCCGAATGGAAGTGGGAACGGATCACAATGGATTTCGTCACTAAACTCCCAAGGACTGCAACTGGTTTTGATGCTATATGGGTCATAGTCGATCGATTGACGAAATCAGCACATTTTTATACCGATCAAGGAAAAATACGGCATGGATAAGTTGACAAGGCTCTACGTGAAGGAGATAGTATCGAGACATGGAGCTCCCATATCTATCATCTCCGACAGAGACGGCAGGTTTACTTCAAACTTTTGGTGGTCGCTTCAAGATTCCTTCGGTACAAAACTCGACATGAGCACTGCATATCACCCGCAAACAGATGGCCAGAGTGAAAGGACGATTCAAACATTGGAGGATATGCTCCGGGCCTGTGTAATTGATTTTGGAAATGGGTGGGATACTCATTTGCCTTTGATCGAGTTTTCATACAACAACAGCTATCATGCAAGTATCAAGGCTGCACCGTTCGAGGCATTGTATGGTCGAAAGTGTCGATCACCCATTTGTTGGGCTGAGGTAGGAGAAGCTCAGCTCATTGGGCCGGATCTTGTTCGAGAGACCACAGAAAAGATTGTGCAGATTAAAGACCGATTGAAGATCGCGCGAGACCGTCAGAAAAGTTACGCAGACGTAAGACGCAAACCCCTTGAGTTTCAGGTTGGGGATAGAGTTATGTTGAAGGTTTCACCATGGAAGGGAGTGATTCGTTTCGGCAAGCGGGGAAAGCTGAACCCCAGGTACATAGGACCGTTCAAGATTCTGAACCGAGTAGGTCCTGTAGCTTATAAGCTAGAATTACCACCAGAGCTCAGTAGGGTACATCCTGTATTCCACGTGTCTAATTTGAAGAAATGCTTGTCCGACGAGACAGCCGTGATTCCACTCGATGAGATTCAAGTTGATGAGCAACTGAACTTTATTGAAGAACCTGTAGAGATTATGGAGCGTGAGGTCAAACGATTAAAGAGGAGCAAAATTTCCCTTGTGAAAGTCCGCTGGAATTCCAAGAGAGGACCCGAATTCACCTGGGAACGCGAGGACCAGTTCAAACGCAAATACCCTCACCTCTTCGAAACCAGAACCGATAAGTTAAACTGAAATCCGGGACGGATTTCCCAATATGATGTATGTGCTGTAACACCCGGTAATTTTCCAAAACCTTTCTAGCCAATTATTTTAAAACTTTGCATTACCTGAGAACTTAAACTTTTTATTGAACTTGTTTGGGCTTGAGAAACGAGAATTATTGCGAGAAATGAGAATATTGTCCCTATTAGTGAACCAGCACAACCTACAAAGCACGAAACGTATCGTATTTGTCAAAAGTATTGATTTTTGAAAATAGTGCAAATTTATACTCGTTTTTATTGGAAAAATTATTTCGTGAACAATGGCGCAAGTTTCGTAATTTTTCGAGTCCGTATGCTATGTCGAATGAGCCCCGAACCGTTTTGACGGAAAGTATTGCTAGTTTGACGACTTTGGTCCCTCCTCCTTTTGTTACACTTCCCACCCTCACTTTTTAATTTACATTTCACCCCCTCTTCATCAAGTATATAAACCCAATATTTAATAAAATAATTCATTTATTAACTCACTCTCTCTCACTAACCCTCTCTCTCTCTCTCCTCCCCTTTCCCTCGCCGGCGATCCTCACTCCGGCGACACCAGCAGAATCCGGCGACCCTCGCCGGAATATTTTTCCGGCCACCCTTTTTCTTGTACGATCTTGTAGATCGGGACAACCACATCACTCCCGTACCACCCACTCTCCACCAAACGCACCCTACGCGCTCTCACGCGCCACCACCGTGAACCACCACTCACCGCTGACCACTACCGCCTACCACCGCCGCTATTCTACACCGGTAAAAACCACCGCCGCCTCCTTTTCTTTATTTTCTTGATTATTTACAAAACCCTAGTTTTCATTTTTATTAAATCCGGTTTGATATCTAAAAATCTTTTATAAAATGTTTTTAAATGTTGTTTTGAAACAAAAACTTGTGTGGGATCTCGTTGACTCGTTTTTGGCCGCGACTCGTATGGACTCACCGAGTCAACTCGTGACTCGGTGAGGGTCTTGGTAATATTCTTGTTGTTATGTTGTTGTTATTTAGTTTTTTGGAGATGTTTGAGGTCCGTTTGGTTCATTGGTTCTCGGCAGTCACCACACCCCACCACCGAGACTCTCGTGGTGGTGAGGGTGGGGTGTTATGATGTTCTTGTTGTTGATGTTGTGTGGTGTTGATAGTGTTTGTGTTTGTCTCGGATTCGGCTTGAGCTGAGAGCCCATTGGCTCGGGTTAGTGTTGAGCCGTGACTCAAGTGAGTCCCGGCGATGTTTATACATTATTTGTTTACTTGTTATTGTTTTAATTCGGTTTCGGCAAATATTTTGACATGGGTTAACACGACGAATAATAATAAACTTGACTAATAAAACTATGAAACCTAAAATACAATTGATATAGTTAAGTGGATTTGAATATCGGACTTGGATCCGTATTATTATTATTTGTGATGGACAAGATTTGGACATATTGGATTTACGGTGTTAGTTATTTGGACTTATGGACCCTTTGGTACGAAAACTACGAAATGGTCGATAAACTAAACAACTAATATATACGGGAATAATGTGTCCAAATATATATTGAATTGTGACGTTAGTGATAAAATTTGGTAATTTGATGCTAATAAATACTTAATCAAAGAGTCGTTGACTCGGGAAAGTGTTCTATAAACGGGCAGGTCATGCCGAAATTTTGTAAAATCTTTTGTAACACTTAAACGTTTAAGATTTATAAAACTATTTAAAAACCTTTTCATTTATATTACTTTCAACGTTATATTTTGGGAAAATGGGAAAAGCCGAGACTTGTTATTAATGTGTTATAGTTTATTTGCGTGTGTCTTTCATTTCTTTTCGACGACTTTCTTTGAGGAGCTCTTTCGTCAACTCTTGTCTTTCTTGAGTTTCTTTCGTTTCGCCGACGTATTCGTTTTCTAACTTTCTTGTCTTCCACACGAGACTTAACGTATTTTCTTTCAAACGCCATTGAAACTAAAAACCTTTTATACGAGTATTATTTATTAAATCATTTTGGATATTATATCTGAGTTATTTCATTAATTGATTAGGTTGTGCTGAGGTTCATTTGCTGTGCCGTACCATCTGATTGTTATCTCATTCTCTCTGTGACTAAGGTGTGATTCATAGCCCCACTTGCGCGCTATTAAATATTTATAAATCCCGTGGGGGAGATACATGCTACTTACTGTTTTTTTTTCTGAGCACAATTGTTTATTGTATGCTATTCCTGATTGACGCTATGAATGCTAAGTACCTTCCTTGCCAAAAGCAAGTCCCTCGATCATGAACCATTAATCACCTGCGGGTGAGCGCGATTATAGTTTATAGGCCTATAGGATTTGACCATCCCACCCTGTTGACCAGGTAGGCAACATGGGTGTTCTATAATTGAGTTAACTAGGTATTTGGCAAGATACCTGGCTTTGGGGGCAACTATTATGCTTATGAAATTCCGCGGTTATTGTCGACTTACGCCAGAGTTTCTGGTGCTGGTTAACGCTTTGTGTGTCATGAGCTTAGCAAATCCAGAGAATTATGTGACGCTTACTCGATATTTGCATTTGTTGCTTATATCTTCCAGACTAAAATCTTGTGCTCAACTAATTTTTATTAAAACCTATGGATTACACTCAACCTTTGTGTTGACTTTTTAAGCATGTTTATCTCAGGTAATTGATTTCTGAAGTGTGCACGAGGAAGGGCTGGAGGTTCCGGATGGCTATCTGTGGGTTGTGTTTTGTTATTTCTATCTAAATTTTCCGCTGCAAACTACGTTATTTTTCCGCTGCAAACTACTTTATTTTTTCCGCTGCAAACTATTTTATTATCCGCTGCTTAATGTGTTAAGAGTCTTTTGAACTCTAATGGTTGAACTTTGTATTTGAATGTGGTATTTTATTAAAACGTCTCGTTATGAGATCGTTTATCTATGATTTTGACTCACTACCCCTCGAGTAGCACCCCAAGCTCAGTCCCGCTGCCATATTTCGAGTTGGGGGTGTTACAAAGTGTGTCGAAGATGTAACACCAGGAAAATGTGTGTGTAGGTAAACCTAGGCGTATGGTCTTGTTTAGACGCCAAGGGTTAGAGTTTTTGTTAAGCCTCAAGGATCTTTGATCCCTATTAGATTAGGTAACCGTACTAAACTTGATCACGTAGTATTGGGGCTATTTTTTTTGCAAGTAGTTGCTAAAGATGATGACGAAGAACCTTGTTCAATAATAATGATGTTTTAGTTTATTCTGTTGCGTATCATGTTTATCATTGTTATTATTGTCAATCCCTAGTACTCTAAACGATCCATGAAGTAATTTTGAACTTCACAAAGTTTTATTCGATTCTGGTGCTGATATGAGTTTTGTATCTTCTACGATTTCACCACTACTTGATATCACCCCTACTGCCCTAGACACTAGTTATAGCATTGAACTAGCTAATGGCAACTTAGTCGACACTTGCACCGTAATCCGAGACTGTACCCTAAACTTCCTAGATCACCCGTTTAGTATTGATCTCATGCCCACTGAACTCGGAAGCTTCGAGGCAGTGGTTGGTATGGATTGGTTATCCAAGCATCAGGCGAGTATCATTTGTGGTGAGCGAGTTGTTCATGTCCCTCTCAATGGTGAAACCTTGATTATCCGAGGAGACCATAGTGGAACCCGTTTGAATATCATATCTTGTAGCAAGACCTTGAAATACATCGAGAAGGGATGCCATGCATTCCTAGCACATGTGGCTGAGAAGAAGTCGGGAGAGAAACAACTTGAGGATGTTCCAATTGTGCATGATTTTCCCGAAGTATTTCCCGAAGATCTACTTGGACTTCCACCGGTTCGACAAGTGGAATTTCAAATCGACTTAGTGTCGGGAGCAGCACCCGTAGCACGTACACCGTATCGACTAGCGCCAACAGAGATGCAAGAATTGTCTAACCAACTAAAAGAGTTGTTGGATAAAGGGTTTATTCGACCAAGTTCCTCGCCTTGGGGAGCACCAGTGTTATTTGTGAAGAAGAAAGATGGATCATTCAGGATGTGTATTGACTATCGCGAACTGAACAAATTAACAATGAAGAACCGATACCCATTGCCAAGAATCGACAACTTATTCGACCAGATACAAGGATCAGGTTTCTACTCCATGATAGACTTACAATCGGTTTATCACCAACTCAGATTCCGGGAAGAGGATATTCCCAAGACAACATTTAGAACTCGATATGGCCACCATGAGTTTCGAGTAATGCCCTTTGGTTTGACAAACGCACCTGCTGTATTCATAAACCTCATGAACCGAGTGTGTAAACCATATCTAGACAACTTTGTTATAGTCTTCATCGATGACATTTTGATCTACTCCAAGAGTGAAGAAGAACACAAGCAACATCTGACAGTAATTCTCAACTTACTCAAGGAAGAGAAATTATATTGGAAATTCTCTAAGTGTGAATTTTGGATTCGCACGGTACAATTCCTTGGTCATGTGATTGATAGTAAAGGGTTACATATGGATCCTGCAAAGATCGAAGCTATTAAGAATTGGCCAACGCCCTCTAACGCTACAGAAATTTGTCAATTTCTGGGATTGGCTAGATACTACAGGAGATTCATCGAGGGATTCTCCAAAGTAGCTAAACCGTTAACTACGTTAACTCAAAAGGATAAGAAGTACGAATAGGGAAAGGGCGAAGAAGAAGCATTCCAAGCCCTAAAGCAGAAACTTTGTAGTGCACCAATTTTAGCGTTGCCAGATGGAGCTGAATATTTAGTGGTCTATTGCGATGCATAACACCAAGGGTTCGTAGCAGTTTTGATGCAACGAAGGAAGTTCATGGTATATGCTTCCCGACAACTTAAGACTAATGAGAAGAACTATACCATGCACGATTTAGAATTAGGAGCTGTGGTTTTTGCACTTAAGATTTGGAGACACTATCTATACGGTACGAAGTGTACTATCTTTACCGATCACAAGAGTCTTCAACATATTTTGGATCAGAAGGAGTTGAATATGAGACAGCGATGATGGTTGGAACTGTTAAGCGACTATGACTGTGAAATCTAATACCACCCGGGAAAAGCGAACGTCGTGGCTGATGCCTTGAGCCGTAAAGAACGGTTGAAGCAGCTGCGAGTTTAAGCTTTGGTTTTGACTATCAATTCAAACCTTCCTGCCCAGATTCTTCAGGCACAAGAAGAAGCCGTGCAACAAGAAGACCTCAAGAATGAGAAACTCTATGACATGATATAGATAAAGCTTAAGAAACGTGCAGATGGGATTTTATGTTTTCAAGGAAGAAGTTGGGTACCACGTTTTGGAGGAATGTGAGACTTAATTATGCTTAAGTCTCATAAGTCAAAGTACTCTGTACACCCAGGATCTGACAAGATGTATCACGACCTCAAGGAGTTATTTTGGTGGCCGAATATGAAGGCTTACATTACCGACTATGTCTGCAAGTGTCTTACATGCTCTAAAGTTAAAGCTGAACATCAGAAACCGTCTGGTCTTCTACAACAACATGAGATTCCCGTATGGAAATGGGAACACATTGCTATGGACTTCATTACCAAACTTGCAAGGACTTCAACCGGTTTCGATGATATTTGGGTAATAGTCTATCGACTAACTAAATCTGCACATTTTCTACCCATGAAAGAGAACTACCGTATGGACAAGCTGACTAGACTCTATGTTAAGGAAGTAGTATCGAGACACGGAGTGCCAATATCTATCATCTCTGTCTGATACAGCAGATTCACTTCTAACTTTTGGCGATCCCTTAAGGATGCATTTGGTACGAACCTTGACATGAGTACCGCCTACCATCCGTAGACCGATGGTCAAAGTGAAAGAACTATTTAGACCTTAGAAGATATGCTTCGAGCTTGTGTGATTGATTTTGGGAATGGGTGGGATACCCATTTCCCTTTGATTGAGTTTTCATACAACAAAAGTTATCAAGCGAGCATTAAGGCTGCACCGTTTGAAGCACTGTATGGTCGAAAGTGACGATCACCTATATGTTGGGCTGAAGTAGGAAAAGCTCAGCTTATTGGACCGAATATTGTTTGTGAGATAACCGAGAAGATCGTACAGATTAAGAACTGATTAAAAATTGCCAGAGATCGAGAGAAGAGTTACGCAGATATGAGGCGTAAACCACTAGATTTTCAAGTTGGAGATAGGGTTATGTTGAAAGTCTCGCCTTGGAAAGGCGTCATACGGTTTGGTAAGCGAGGTAAGTTGAACCCGAGGTACATTGGACCGTTCAAGATTTTAAACAGGGTTAGTCCAGTGGCTTATAAGCTAGACCTACCCCAGAGCTCAGTAGAGTACATCCTACGTTACACGTGTCCAATCTGAAGAAGTGCTTATCTAATGAGTCAGCCGTGATTCCACTTGATGAAATTCAGATTGATGAGCAATTGAACTTTATTAAAGAACCCGTCGAAATTATGGACCGTGAAGTCAAGCAACTGAAGCCGAGTCGTATTCCCATTGTGAAAGTCCATTGGAATTTCAAGAGAGGACCCGAGTTCACCTGGGAGTGAGAAGACGAGTTCAAGCGCAAGTACTCTCACCTTTTCTCAACCACGACTGATAACACTAACTAAAATCCAGGACGGATTTCCAAATATGATGTAGGTGCTGTAACACCCGGTACTTATTTTCTGAACTTATTTGAACTTGAGAAACAATATATATCTTGCTAAATGTGAGCGTGATCCTTTTATTACGTCAGCACAACCTAGAAATCACGAAACGAATCGATTTGCCAAATAAATTAACTTTGAGAAAGTTATGCGTGTTTATACTTATTTTTACAAGAAAATTTATTTCGGAAACAATGGCGCAAGTTTCGTAAATTTTTGTGTCCTTTTAGTACGTTAAATGGGCCCTGCGAGAGATATATTAAAAGTTTCACCATTTGTCTCATTTACCCCCTCCGCCCCCTTTTTACACCCGCACCCCTTACACTTTCTTTTGCCCACCATTGGCCCCTCCCATCTTATAAAACTATTTCTTTCTCTCTCACCTCACTAATAACACACACCCCACTCCCTTTCTCTCTCTACCTCGTCGGAACCCTGCCGGCCGCCACCACCACCGTCGCCAGAAAATTTTTCGGCCACCTCCCAAAACATTCCCAATCATAGATCGAGACACCCACTCCATTTTTGGAGCGTTTAAAGACCTTTCGATCTCGTTTGGGTCGTGTCCGCCGCGCCACCGTAGCACCACCACCACGCCACCGCCATGCCACTTCACCCCCACCACCTCCTTTGTCACGTTTGGTAACCCACGCGCCCTATTTCTCTCTTATTTTCATTTTAACCCAAACCCAAACCCTAATATTTTATAAAACTGAGTTTTATTAATAAAAACCTTTTAAAACCTTTTTGTTCTAATAAAAATGTGTGGATCTAAAACTTTTACCTTCGATTCATTCGGACTCTGTCCGAATTGCGTGACTCAGCCGAGTTAACTCGCGAGTCGAGTTGACTCGGGGTGAGTTCTTGTTTGTGTCGGTTTATTTTATTTTATATTAACTCATTTTACTTGTTTTGTAGCTTGGTTGTTGGATTTGAATTTGGTTTGTTGGTTTTGGTACTCGGCCGAGAGCCTCTTGGCTCGTTTAGCCTCGAGCCGTGACTTGTTTGAGTCACGGCATAGCTTAGGGTAGTGTTGGTTTTATTTGTGTTGGAGATGGAATGGATTTGATTCGAGTTTATGATTTTCAGAGAGCCTTAAGCTCGAGTGGAGTTGAGCCGTGAATTAAGGGAGTCACGGCAAGAGTTTGTTTGTGTGGTTTGAGTCGAGTAGGATTTGGATTAGGTTTGGTGGTCACGCCGAGAGCTCATAATCTCGATAAGGGTCAAGTTGTGACTCGTGGGAGTCACGGATATGGTTTGTTTGACTTTTGATTTGTATCCGAGGGTTCGGATTTGTTGTTGTGGTCGAATAGCGTGAACCGTGTCTCAAGGAAGTCACTACTAAGGTTTGGTTAGTTTTGGTTGTCGAGTAGCATGAGCCGTGACCCAAGAGGGCCATGACTTGTTGGTTTTGAGTTTAGCCGAGACCCCTTAAGGTCTTGGTGTTGAATGAGTCAAGCTGAGATTCAAGGGAGTCTCAGCCGTGTATGACTCGAGGTTAGAAAACCTCAAGTTAGTATCGAGTCGGTTTTGGACTTGGATAAGTCCTTAATGGGTCTAGTATTATTAACTTTGCGCCCGAAAGACTAAAGTGAGTCCATTAGAGTGTCAGTAAGCATTGGGCCGAAGCCCAATGCATGTGGCCTAGTATTCTATTTTCGTTTTCATTTGTCCATTACTATTTATTTATTTGTTAGACAATATGGTGTTTCGGATAAATATTTGGATAACTTGGGATTGATTTGTACATTGGACTTGGATATTGTAACAACCTATGCTTGGATGAGATTGGACGTTATTGGATTTAAGGTATTAGCCGATGGACCTTATGGACGATTTTGGTACTTGAGAAGGAAGAGTATGTTAGACTCATTAGAGCTTCACATATTTGGACCCGAACATACACAAAATGGTAGATAAACTTGAAAACTGATATATACGCGAATGATAATGTCTAATTATATATATTTAACTTGTGACGATAAAACTTGTATTATTCAAAAGTCGTAACGACTTGGAAATGCTTTATAAATGGACACATCATGTCTAAATTTTGATAAAACCTTTTATAACTTAATCACTTATAATTACTTAATATCCTAAAAACCTTTTCGAAACTTATACGCTTTCCTTCTAAATCATGACGTTTTATCAACTATTTGGGAAATGGGTAAAACACCGAAACAACCTATTGATGTTATTCTTCTCGTTTTCTTATTTCATTGTTTATTTCTTATTCTTATTTCTTCTCTCTTTCTTTATTCTTTTCTAGGTATCCATTTGTGTTTGTCGACTTTTATTATTTTAACTTCTCATATCCACACGAGTCTTAAACGTTTATTTCTTTCAAACGCCATTGAAACTGAACCTTTTCATTTCAAATACGAGTATTACTTTATAAATCGCTTTGAGGATTATTGCTGAGACATACTATTCACTTATTAGGTTGTGCCGAGATTCACTTATCGTGCTATTCCATCTTTTGATATCTTGTTTCTCTACTACTAAGGTGTGATTCATAGCCCCACTTTACTTTTAAATTGTTTATAAACCCATGGGGGAGATACATGCTACTTACTTTTCATGAACACAATTGTTTAAATGTATGCTTTTTCCTGACTGAGATGATATTGCTAAGTACTGACCTTACCGAAAGCAAGTCCCTCGATCATGAACCATTAATCACTTGCGAGTGAGCGCGAATATAGGGATATAGGCCTATAGGATTTGACCATCCCGCAATGTTGACTGTGTCTGGTCGCATGTGTTGTACTATGTTTAAATTATCAAGGTATCTGGAAAAGTACCTTCTTGAGGGCAACGATTGCATTATAAATTCCGCGGTTATTGTCGACTTACGCCAATGTTATTTGGTGCCGGTTAACGTTTTGTGTGTCATGAGCTTAGCAAACGGTTTGACGCTTACCTGATATATGTATTTGTTATTTATATCTTCCAGACTTTGAAAATCTTGTGTTCAACTATTTATTTTAAACCTATGGATTACACTCAACCTTTGTGTTGATTTTTTAAGCATGTTTTATCTCAGGTAATTGATGCATACTATACTGGCACTGGTAGGGGCATGAAGATTATCGATGGCTTTCGGATTTTACTATCTATCTACTTTACTATCTTTCTACTACTTTTTATCATTCGAAAAACCTTTTGAATTGTGTCTTTTATTCCGCTGCGTATGATGTTTGAGAATCTTCTAAACTCCAATGTTTATTTTGATTGTGATTGCCTTACCCGAAAGTAAAACCCCAAACTATGTTCCGCTGCCATATTCCGAGTTGGGGGTGTTACAAGAGTAGACTCTGTGGATCGTGTAGATCGTGTGATAAGTAAGGATCGTGTGGATCATGAGTGAGATTGGTACTAGCTATATTAGTACTCGACATTTAGCTTAGTGTCAGAAATAGTGATAAGCGACGTTGTACGGTTTTCTCCGCCTGAAGGGAGTTTGTTGACATACACTAGTACAAAAATGGGATTTGGTCACACATGTTGTTTTTCGAACGGCCACACAGTAACTTTTTTATGCGACTAAATGTACCAGAATAAAAGAAACAGCCACACTTGATCCGACTTGTGTGACCATTTCGTCTTTCCAACTGAGGCTACAGTCACACATTTGAATATTTTCGTGACTAGAGGTATCTTGTAATTTTATTTATTTATTTATTATTTTTTTTTTTTTTTGATTATTTAGTCACATATAATTTGGGACATGTGACGGATACAAATATGTTTGAAACATTAGTCACACTATATATATACATGTGACAAATATATGTCACACAATTGAATAGTGTAACCAAAATCCATATATGGTCACATGAAGTAATTTTGTATGTGGCTAAATCATATACTCAAGTTTGTCACACATTATTTAAAAGTGACTAAATCATATAGTCAAATTTGTCACACATTATTTAAAAGTCACTAAATGTGCTGCACTTAATTTTTCCCAAAATATAATTTCCCTCTTCTCACTTTTCACAGGCCCGCCTAAATTTTTCCCTAAGATCAAACTGCCCTCCTTCCCAAATTCCCAAATATTTCATTAAATCCCTCACAAACTTTTCACATAGGTCTTCTTCTTCTACTTCTACCAAAATAAAATAATGAACGGCACAATAACCCCTCCCCTCCCCCAACAAACCAAGAAGTTACAATGGTCTTCTTCTTCTTCTTCTACCACACTCGCACCACACTCTCAACTTTTCACATAGATATGGTCTTCTTCTTCTTGTACAGGTCTTCTTTCTCACTCACTAAAACTCTAAATCATTAACATATGTTAATTGTATAAAATTTGGATTTAGATTTTAATTATTAGGTTTTTATAATAGATGGAGATACGAAGCCAACTTTTCAAGAGAAATTTGTGCATAGTTTGATTGAAGGATTAAGAGAGCTGAATATCGTTGTGTGGAATAGCCATACTCTTCACTTACTGGTTGGGGACAAGAATAGAATCGACGCCCTGGGTTATTCTCTGTCCACGATGTGCGAATGATCGCCTGCCAACCACACCAGCACCGGACCATAATATATAAATATATATATATATATATATATATATATATATATATATATATATATATATATATATATATATATATATATAATTTTTTATTTTTTTTTTAGAATTTTGGAGAAGAAAGCTTCTGGTGAAAGTTTAGGGATGATGAGTGAGGATGAAAAGTGTGGTAAAAGAGTAATATATGGAAATGGGAAACACTGTACAACAATTGAACTAACGCACGCAATGAAAAGACCATTATGCCCTCCGCTTGAAACAAACGTTTGGGAGTAAACGGATATTGACTAACGACCGTTGGTCAAAGGGACCTTAAGGGATGCAAAAACTACACAGTAGGGATGTCAGACGACTTTATTTTGATTTGGGACTCAACATGTATTTTCGATACAAATAAAAGGACTGATAGTGTATTTTACTCCAAATGTTATTATTAAAATGTGTGAACATTAACAAAAAAAGGGGAAAATTTCTAAAATACCCAATCGCAACCCCATGACATCAAAAAATGCCTCAGCCGACATTTTTACTCCTAAATGCCTTTGGCGACTGGGCAACCGGTCAACGCAACTTTTTTTAACCAAAATACCCTGTATTTTAATTTTTTGTACATACGTTTATACATTTTTTCCAAAAAAAGCCCGTATTTCAGAATTTTTTCCCAAAATAGCCCGTATCCCAATCATTGTTTGGACATGTGTCGCACAAATGTTCAGTTGCCCATTTTGACAGTCGCTCGAAGGCTATTCTAGAGTATTTTTGAAAATTGGGGAATTTTTTGATGTCATGGGGATGCCTCCGGGGCAAATTTAAAATTTTCCCTAAAAAAATATCTTAACTACATATAATGTAAAAATGGTCAAAGGTGAAAAGTTGAATAGTCAATGTTTGTGAAATGCTGAAAAAGGGTTTGGGAAGATATGGGCGTTTGAAAAGTATTCAAACAATTTCAGGAAAGTATTCTTTGTTGCAAACGAGAAGGAAAGTATTATCAAACATTTCAAGAAAGTTTGACTATACCAATTGTGTCCTTGAACACTTTCAAAACTTTCCCAAAAAAAAAATAATAAAAAATAATAATAATAATAAAAAATAAAAAATAAAAAGTAAAAAAAAAAAATAATAAAATAATAAAAATAAAAAAACGTTTACATCACATACATTGTTAATACTTTCCGTTATGCCATTCAACACTTTAAACACTTTCTAAAAAAATTAAATAAATAAATAAAGCTTTTACATCACATATTTGTTAATACTTTCCAAGATTGTCTGGTTGCAACTGGTTTACATATATTTACATGTATTTACATACACGGTTACATATATTTACATGCATATTCATGCTTTATCATTTGTGAAAAATACTTTCCAAAACATTATCCTATTCTCTACTATTTAAACAAAATAAACTTTCATTTTAATGAAAAAAAATGTTGATGTTGATGATCATCTTGAGGTTAGTACATTGTAATCTCTTATTTATCTTCATAAATTTGTTGTTTTATTGCTTTACGTCATGGATTTTTGAAATCCTTGAAAACTTAAAAACTATTATAGGAAACATAGGAAACACACGAATTGTAATAAGTGATTTGAAACTAAAACACGGTTTGGTAGTAATTGTAATTGTAATCTAGACAAATTTTATTAATATAGGAAACACACCAAGTTGCAAGAGTTATCTTTGAAAATACTTGAAACTTAGGAAACACCCCAAATGTTTTAGAACCACGGTTATATATGAATTGTGAAAATGCCAATCATATATATATGATTTGTAAAAAGAAACGAAGAATTTTTATATTTAATACCTTCCAAAATATCATCCTATTCTCAACTATATAAACACCATTTGTAATGCTTGCATGCCTTGAAGAAACACATGCTTCACAACAGCTATCATTGACTCTCTGTGAGTTACCATCTCCTTGACGGATCTGAGGATTCAACACACCACTTGATCAGGTCGGGCGTTTAGCTACCCACAAATGAGAACTTGCACAAGAGGTCAGGTTTCGGTCATGTGTCCCAGCCAATGGATTTCAGGAAAGATTTAACATTGTCAACAACGCATACATTTCATGCTACTTAGCTCAAGAGTAACTAATGCAAATTGTAGAAAATAAATCTTTGATTATTTATAACCTGTTTAGTATTCTTGTTCTTGAATCAAGAATCATGTGTATGTATGTACCAAAAAGGCGCATTCAAAATAATTAGTTGTTGTATCTGAGTGTGAATGTATGATCATATGCCTTTATAGACGAATGCAAAATTGTACATTCTAGCACGCTTGTTTTAATGTTCTTTTTTTCATTTTAATGTGTACAAATAGTTCTTGTGTTGCTTATAATATACATATTTAATCACATAATCAACATGCAAAGTCTATTAAAAGTGAAAATATTGAACCGAATAAAACATATGCCAAGTGTTGTTTACAAAGTTTATGGGAGAAAGCAACTTAATTGATAGTATTTCCATGGAAAAAAGCAACTTAATTGATATTTCCATGGACAAAGCAAACATGTGCCAAATGTATCAAGCTTGTTCATTGTGTTAACATCAGGGAGATCCAACCTAATAGAGTTGGCCATCGTATTGTCTTGCCTGCGTCTTTTATCGAAGGACCACGTCTCATACTTGATGTAATGTTTTAAATGTATTTATATGTTCTTTGATACATGTTAAGTATTATTGTTTGAGTTGATTATCGCATGTTACAACATTTTGCAATTACATTTTGATATCTTCACGTTTTATGTTTAAGAGTTACACGGAATACTGACCACAATATCGCGACTATAAATGTTGCTAGAAATTCCCGTTGCTATGCACGAGTACTCGTCTAGTATAAGATAAAAGAAAAACTTTTTGGGTGACCAATAAAAGATCGTGATTTTGTCACGCATATAATTTGAACTTGTCCAACTACTTTAGTTTTGCTTAGTTAGCAATTCAAGTATTCGTTTTTCTAACTTGTGTCGTTATTGCAAAATTTTTGAAGCGTTAATGAATTGGTAATATGATACTTACATGTTACTTGATATTAATATTTTTCTAAATTTATGATATTTACCAAATTTATCATTGTTTTATATGAAAAAAAAAAGAAAAAAGATACCTTATTTTAAAGGGTAAATTTCACCGTTGGCCCCTGAACTCAGGCCCTTTCTCACAGTTGGTCCCCCATTTGGATTTTTTGGCGTACGTCATCCCATTGCGAAAGGCGACCCGTTTGGTCCCTAGAGGCCCGTTACAGCTAACACCAGTTAAATGGTCTAGTTAAGTGCATTGTAAAGTTACTAAAATGCCCCTTACCCCATTTTTTCACTCACTAACTCACTTTGCTCACTTCCCCCTCTCTTTCTACCACTTTTTCTCTTTCTAAAAACCACCACCATGCCACCACCACCACCATGACTAATTGAGTTTTATGTGAATAATAGGTTGGATGGATTTATGGTTCGTGTTGGGAATTAAACCAACAGTTAGTACTGCCAGGCTTGTAGTTTCAACTGGTGAAAGATAACACAAGCAGTACTAACTGCCAGTACAAATACTTTGTACTGCTTATGTTTTGTAAACGTGTAATAGGATAAGTATAGAAAAGATTTAGTGAATATCCTATATAATTAGTGTTATAGTTATCTTGTACAGGAATCCTTGTTCTATAAAAGGATATCCTAGGTTAAAGTTTAAGTACGAATTATTCATCGAGATTCAAGGTTGTAAACCCTAGTGATAGGAGATCACTCGTATTATTATTAATAATAATATTGAATCGTTGGAAGTAAAACATTGTCTTCATTATTCATACACTTACAATTCACTGTTCCATTCATATACAAACAATTATTCTTCTAAGTATAACTAAGTAGATTCCGCATACTTAATTATATCCAATCAAAGTATCTCATACACATCATACAGGATTAGCACCCTAAGTGTAACACATCAGATCCTATCAAGTGGTATCAGAGCCAGGTTCTGATACTTTGAATTAGAAGATCCCGAAGAATTTTTTCAAGAAGAAAGATGGACATGGAGACTACCACAACCAATGTTGCTGCAAAGTTACCTATTCTTAAGCCTAATGAATTCGATATGTGGAGATTGAGAATTGAACAATTCTTCCAAGTGCAAGATTATGCACTTTGGGAGATCATAGAAAAAGGGAATTCATTCAAGCCTTCTACCACAACAACAACTGAAGATGGTAAATATGTGACTATAGTGCAGACAAAGCCTATTACTACTGAAGAGAAGGCCCAGTACGAGAATGACATCAAGGCAAGGAGCATGCTCATGCTAACAATACCCAATGATCAACTCTTGAACTTTAGCAAGTTCAAGGATGCCAAATCATTATTTGAGGCAATTATCGCAAGATTTGGTGGGAATGATGCCACCAAAAAGACTCAGAAAACTCTACTCAAGCAACAATTTGAGAACTTCTCAGCAACAAGCAATGAGTCACTAGATCATATGTTCAACAGACTTCAGAAGCTAGTGAGTCAGCTTGCTATTCATGGAATTGAGATACCTCAGGAAGATCTCAACTCCAAATTGCTAAGAAGTCTACCATCAGAATGGGCAATGCATGTAGTTGTCTGGAAGAACAAGCCAGACATAGATACAATGAGTCTGATGGATCTTTATAGAAACTTCAAAATAGTGGAGCATGATATAAAGAATAATGCTAGAACAAGCTCAAGCTCTGGAAATTTGGCCTTTGTGTCAACTCCCAGTACCTCAAGTCCAGTGGAAGAAGTGCAAGTTGCTGGAGCTGTTGGTACTGCTAATTCAAATATTGGCACTGCTAGTACTTCAAGCGGTACTAATGGACTCTTGGATGAAAATACTTATTGTGCTTTCCTTACTACTCAGCACAATGGTACTATGTTGACTCATGAAGACCTTCAAGATATCCATGATGATGATATTGAAGAGATGGACATCTAGTGGCAACTCTCTCTTCTTAGCATGAGGGCTAAGAGATTTTTGAAGAGAACAGGCAAGAAGATAATCATAAACAACAATGATGTTGCTGGATATGACAATTCAAAGATAGAGTGCTACAATTGCCATAAGATGGGTCATTTTTCAAGGGAATGCAGAAGGCCAAGATAACAAGATGGCAAGAACAGAAGCTTTGGAAACAAGACCAGGGAAATGGAGATTACTGACGCAAGCTCAAAGGCTATGGTTGTCATTGATGGCTTAGGGTTTGACTAGAGCTTTATGGAATAGGAGGAAGCAGCACCAACAATGATGGCTCTTATGGCTTTCTCAGATTCTGAGGTACAAGTTTCTAAATATTCTAAATCATGTGATGCTTTAAAAGAATTAGAAACACTTAGGAAACATTATGATGAACAGAAGATAGAGCTAAACAAGACCCATTTTAATTTGGCAAATCATAAAAGGGGTTTAGCAGTTTTTGTCACTCCCCCAAATTTCATGACTTGCAGCGGAATAAGTCATTCAGGGGCACGACTGGTCATAGCACCAAAGTTGCAGTTATATTGAACGACCTAAAGTGTCATTTAGAAAATACATCGTTTGATTATTTAAAAACATTCAGAGTTTCAAAGCTAGGTCCCAAAAGGTGAAACAAGTTTTCATAAAACAAGTTCATACAATTCAAACGATGGATAAGTGAATAAAATATAAAGTGAGACGCGTCGACTCCGCGACTCCATGATGTCCATATGCAAGCCAACATGCGACACCTTAATTTCCTGAAAATACATTGCTAAAAATGGTCAACAAAAATGTTGGTGAGATCATAGGTTTATGTAAATGAAATATTGTACGGATACCACAAGTATAAAGTGTATGACAAAACAATGCCACATAAAAATGATACATTAGCTCTTAAGCTCATGACCCCGAAACTAGACTGAATGAAATGCCCCAACTGAGTGTTTGCCAATCACTCTAATATGACAGAAATGAAATGCGTTCGTTTGACAAGTTGGCGCTACCAACCCGAACGGAGGAGTCATCCTCAATAGATCTATTCACTCACTCTCGCTTGCTAACAATTAACGGTTCATGATAATAAAAGGGGACTTTAATCTGGGCAATGATGTAACTTAAGCAATGTAATGAGTTTGTATACTTTGGTCCGCATATAAAAATGGTGCAATGTATTCTCCCCCGAGAGTTTAGAAATCAATAAACAATTTAAAACGGGGCTATGAAAACTCACCTGATATGATATAGCAACAATGACAATGATGGATATGATGAAATAAAGCTCGGTCTCTAACCACGACCTATTATGAATGATGTGATCCAATGTAAGCGATGATACAATGCAACACATGAAAATACGTATGTTAACGATACCACTTGTTAGTTTTGAAAATAACGTTTATCGACGAAAAATACATTTTTGACGTCTCGTTAAATTATAAACCACTTTTCGCGTAATTATGTTGAAACGGTACTCCACGCTCCTTGTTTGGTGTTCTATCGGCAAAATGTAGCGTTTTCATCGCAATTTAATATTTTCCTTGACTTGTGAAAATATGTACAAAATGGCATCGTGAAACTAGTCGCGAAATATTACACGTTAAGTGTTAGTTGATCAAACTCGACATTTTGAAAACCTTGTAACAATGTATAAGTGTCGTTTCATTTAACTTTTGATTGAACCCGCCTCGATCAATTAGAAAATCGGCTAACAATGTTATGTTTCGCAAAAACACTAGTTTTTATATTCAAAACACTTTCTAATAGTGGGCTGTCAAAATAAACATGGTACGTCGGGCTTCAAACGTGAATAACTCGGCCGTTATAAGCTCGTTTTCTACGTTCTTTACATCCACGGCTTCGTATAAACATGAAATAACATAATCTCAGTAGGTCGGGTCATCTAGATCACGCCTAATGCCTCGTTTTGTCCTTTGAATCTCGGCGATCAGCAACTAAATTTTCAGAAAATTAGTTTTCCTCGTCTAACTTTGAAAAATCATATCTCCTTCGTTATAAGTCGGTTTTTAGTGATTCTTGCGGGCACAGTTTCTTTTTTGAAAGAACGTTCTGAATATGAAGGCCAAAATATACCAAAAATTACTGAGTTTTCCAGTTTACACGTTTTTGGACAGAACCTATTTTAGATTGTTAAAAACTCACTTCCTTGGTTCTAAACTTGATCATACTAACTCAAATCAACTCCACAAGTTCGCAAATCCTACCACACACCTTCTTAGGGTGTCATGGGGTCCTAAAAATCACCAACCTTGGTGGATTTCATGAGATCATTAGTGAAACTTATAGATCTAGTGATTTAGAGAGTTTATGTTCAAAAGTGGTATGTAAAACATAAATAACTTGCATGGATGACTAATATAACTTGAAAATACCTGAACATATATATCAAATGAAAGTATAAGATGATCAAAACATGTTCTTGAAACTTACTTGATGATTTGATGAGTTTTGGTAAGAAATGAGTAATAAACTTGAGGTTTGATCACAAATCCATAACTAGGAAAGTAAATGGAGTATGATTATGACTTGTTCTTGAAAAAGTGATGGATTGAGATGGTGTTCTTGGTTGTGGCCGAATGGGGTAGATGGGGTGGAAGGGGTTTTTGATCTTTCTTAGTTAAATGGTTATGTATTGTATGTGTTTGTGTTAGTGGGATTTGGAATTAAATCAAGGAAAATGCATTAATGAGATTTGGAAGTATTTAGCTAAATGGGGGGTAGGGGGCGGCACACATGGGTATATTAGAAGAGATTTGATGTTTAATAAGATACTTTTCTCCCATTTGTTTAGATATTGGATGATTAGTGTATACATTGAGTGTTATCGGGTACCGAGTTAACTAGAAATAACTCGTGACGAGGTGAAATGGGATACGACGAAGTTGTAAAAATTGTAAAATCATGTTCCTTGCAAGAATCGGGTGTTAGAATGATTATCGGATTGAAATTTCGTAAACCGAGGGAGTTATAAGCTTCAAACGAAAAGTATAGCGATTGGTTTAAAAACACCGGGTAAAGTAATAATATAGTCTCTATATCATTAAAATTAGCTTGAAAATGTATTAGGATCATTGTCGGGAGTATTGGTTATAATGTTAGTAGAAATGACTGAGTGGTAACGTTAATTAAACAATTAAGCATACGTTAATGAAAATCACACAAACCCATGCACGAACTGATATGGAAACGATGTTACTGATGATATGCAGACTACTCTAGTCTGTATGATGTGCCTTTACTGATGATGCATGAATACGCAGCTGAACCTAACTGGTTACAGGCATTTGAATTCCCGTAAACCTGGTTTACAACATGATGAATGATGCCCATGAATAGTGATTTCCCTCGGGGAATGAATAGTGTCATGTAAATAGTAAAATTTTTGACGACTTCTCAAAGTCTCAAACTGACTTCAAAAATGATGAATAGTGAAATGATGAATAGTGATCGGTAAATAGTGATTGATGAATAGTAACTCATGAATAGTAAATTGTCGAGGTTTGGAAAATGACCTGAAATTATGAGTTGTGACAATCGACCACCCTAAAAGGAATTAAGTCCCTGAATTCAGCTGATGTTGGTCTCTGGAGTGGTCTTGGTGAAAAGATGTGGGTATTTGAGTCGCATCTGATCTTCCCGTTCCCAAGTAAACTCAGGACCTCTGCGAGAATTCCAGTGAACTTTGACGATCAGAATTCGACTTTGTTTCAACTGTTTGACCTCCTGGTCCATGATTTCTGCTGGTTCTCCCTTAAAGTTAAGCTTATCATCGATATGAATTTCTTCCAATGGGATTACGAGCGTTTCGTCTGAAAGACATTTCTTGAGGTTTGAGACATGAAACGTGTTATGTACATTACTGAGCTCTAACGGAAGCTCCAGTCTGTACGCTACCGGACCGATCCTTTCCAGAATCTTGAACGGCCCAATGTATCCCGGTTTCAACTTACCGCGTTTCTCGAATAGTATCACGCCCTTCCAAGGCGAGACCTTCAACATGACTCTGTCTCCAACCTGAAATTCTAATGGTTTGCGTCGAACATCGACGTAACTTTTCTGTCTGCTTCTAGCTGTTTGGAGTCTTTCTCTAATCTGAATTATCTTTTCTGTTATTTCTTTGACCAACTCTGGACCTGTTAGTTGTACATCACCAACTTCGGCCCAACAAACTGGGGACCTGCACTTACGACCGTAGAGTGCCTCGAATGGTGCGGCTTTTATGCTCGAATGATAACTGTTATTGTAAGAGAACTCGATCAATGGCAAATGGTTAGCCCAACCATTTCAAAAGTCAATGACACATGCCCTGAGCATGTCTTACAATGTCTGAATCGTTCTCTCGCTCTGACCATCGGTCTGAGGAAGATAGGTGGTACTCATGTCTAATTTAGACCCAAATGAATCTTGCAATGATTCCCAAAAGTTTGAAGTAAAGCGACTATCTCTGTCGGAAATGATGGAAATTGGTGCACCGTGCTTTGAGACTATTTCCTTGACGTAAAGTCTGGTGAGCTGATCCATAGTATAAGTCTCTTTGATTGTAATGAAATGAGCTGACTTAGTGAGACGATCAACTATTACCCAAATAGCATCGTAACCTCCTGATGTTTTGTGAAGTTTAGTGACAAAGTCCATTGTAATGCGTTCCCACTTCCACTGGGGAATCTCTGGTTGCTGAAGCAATTCTGATGGCTTCTGGTACTCGGCTTTCACTTTAGCACAAGTAAGGCATTTACTGACATACGTAGCTATCTCTGCCTTCATATTGGGCCACCAATAAAGCTTCTTGAGATCCTGATACATCTTATTAGAGCCTGGATGAATGGAGTACTTTGACTTGTGTGATTCGTGCATGATCAACTCTCGTATTCCACCATAGAGAGGTATCCAGCTTCTATCCTTGAAGCATAATGTTCCATCTGATCTCCTTACTAAACTGTTTGCATTATCTTGCATTCCTTTAAGTGTTTCACTTGGTAGGTTTTCTTCCTTGAGTGCTTCTACCTGAGCCTCAAGGATTTTTGTTGGTAGTGGTGAAATGATTGTCTTTCCCAATGATCTGACTCTCAAAGGCTTGATTCTCTCTTTCTGACTGAGTGCATCTGCCACAACATTGGCTTTTCCTGGGTGATATCTGATTTCACAGTCGTAATCACTAAGTAGTTCCAACCAACGACGTTGCCTCATGTTAAGTTCCTTCTGATCAAGAATGTACTGTAAGCTTTTGTGGTCTGTAAATACTACACACTTTGTTCTGTAAAGATAATGCCTCCAAATCTTGAGTGTGAAAACCACGACACCCAACTCTAAATCGTGAGTAGTGTAGTTCTTCTCATGCTTCTTAAGCTGACGAGATGCATAAGCTATCACTTTCTCGTTTTGCATTAGCACTGCCCCAAGTCCTTTGTGTGAAGCATCGCACTATACCACGAAGTTTTCAATCCCTTCTGGCAATGACAAAATTGGCGTGCTGCAAAGTTTCTGTTTCAATAACTGAAAAGCGGTCTCTTGCTTTTCTCCCCAATCGTACTTCTGGTTCTTTTGTGTCAACTTGGTCAGTGGCTTAGCTATCTTGGAAAACCCTTCAATGAACCTTCTGTAATATCCAGCAAGTCCTAAGAATTGACGAATTTCTGTAGGAGTTTTTGGTGTTGCCCAATCTTTAACTGCCTCAATCTTTGTTGGATCAACCTGTAGTCCCTGACTATCAATGACATGACCAAGAAATTGTACTCTTCTGATCCAAAAATCACACTTTGAAAATTTGGCGTACAGTTTCTCTTTCTTGAGCAGTTCTAAGATTGTTCTGAGGTGTTCTCGGTGCTCTTCTTCACTCCTTGAGTAAATCAAGATATCATCAATGAATACGATCACAAACTTATCTAGATATGGCTTGCACACCCTGTTCATGAGATCCATGAATACAGCTGGTGCGTTGGTTAGTCCGAACGGCATTACCTGAAATTTATAATGACCATAGCGTCTTCTGAATGCTGTCTTCGGGATATCTCCCTCCCGAACTTTAAGTTTATGGTAACCCGATCTCAAGTCGATATTGGAGTAATAACTGGAACCTTGCAACTGATCAAACAAATCATCGATCTTGGGAAGTGGATAACGATTCTTCACCGTTAATTTGTTTAGCACTCGATAATCAATGCACATTCTGAAAGATCCATCTTTCTTCTTTACAAACAAAACTGGTGCTCCCCATGACGAGGAACTTGGCCTAATGAATCCTTTATCCAAAAGCTCTTGCAATTGGTTCGAAAACTCTAGCATTTCTGAAGGTGTAAGTCGATAAGGTGCTCGCGCAGCTGGTGCGGCTCCTGGCATTAATTCAATCTGAAATTCGACTTGGCGAGTAGGTGGCAGTCCTGGTAAGTCTTCTGGAAAGACTTCTGGAAAATCTTTAACTGTTGGCACATCCTCAAGTCGCTTCTCCTCCGACTTCTTTTCTGTGATATGAGCCAAGAATGCATAACAGCCCTTCTTTATGTATTTCTCTGTTTTAATGCACGAGATGATGCTGAGTCTAGTCCCACTGCATTCTCCGCGAACGACCAATGTTTCGCCATCATAAGGAAGATGAACAACTTTTTCATCACAGATGATTCTAGCATGTTGTTGGGATAACTAAACCATTCCGATGACAATGTCGAAACTTCCAAGTTCTACTGGCATGAGGTCTAAATTGAACGGGTGATTGAGAAAATTGAGAGTGCAACCACGAATGATCGTGTCGGTGCCAACTAAACTACCGTTAGCTAGTTCAATGTGATATGGAGTGTCTATTGCAGTTGGTTCAATGTTGAGTAATGGTGCAAATGCAGTAGAAAAAAAACTTCTATCGGCTCCTGAATCAAATAGTATGGATGCATAACGATTATTAATGAGAAACGTACCCGTAACGACACTCGAGTCCTCCCTGACATCTTCTCCTCCAAGGACATAAGCTCTTCCTCTAGCTGTTCCACCTTGGTTATTGTTTCCCTGATTCTTTCCTTTTGGACATTTATTCTTGAAGTGTCCAACTTCTCCAAATCCAAAACATGTTACTGGGGGCTTCTGATTATCAACGACAATCGGAGCTTTGCAATCCATGGTCGAATGACCAACCTTCTTACAGTTTCCACACGGATTCAGACAATTTCCAGGATTATAATGGGTTTGACATTTGTTGCACTTGGGTAAAGTACCATTGTAACCTCTTTTCTCAGCTTGACCTGCAACATAGGCCTTTGCAGTTTCCTGTCTCTTGGGTGGTGGTTGAGTAACATTGCTACTCTGGTTGTTGTCCCAATTTCTTTTGTTGTTGTTGTTATTGGAATTGTTTCGGTTGCTGTTATAGTTGTTGTTTCGGTAGTTGTTGTTGGAGTTACGGTTGTTGTAGTTATGGTTACTGTTGGTGTTGTTGTTTGAAGCAGTTTCTTTCTTCACTATCTGAGCCATGAGTTTCTGAGACATCCTGATTGCCTCATCCAATGTTTGTGGGTCAAAAGAAATCACATCTCCACGGATGTTGTGAGGTAATCCTCCAATGAAATTCTCTAATAGCTTCTTGGTGTCCGGAACCATTGTCGGACATAATGCTGCCAATTCCTGAAATCTCCTGATATATGTCTCAATATCATTACCTGATGTCACTAGCTCATAAAACTCTGTTTCCATCTTTTTCACTTCTGTTCGTGGGCAAAACTTCTTTTTCAGCAACTTCTTGAATTCGTCCCATGTAAGCTTGTGAGCATTCTCCATTCCCATGGGCTTTGCATACGAATTCCACCATGACATAGCTTCCCCAACGAGTGTACTAGTAGCAAACTTAACCTTGATATCCTTCGGACAGTTGCATAGAAGGAATATTGATTCTGTCTTTTCAAACCATCGGATCATGGCAGTGGCTCCTTCAATGCCTTTGAATTTTTTCGGATCACCACTCTTGAAATCTTTGTACGTACACTTACGTCCATTTGTACCATTGGTATTTGTTCCTGCGGCTTCCGCGGTTTCTGCCCGCGAAGCCGCTTCAGCAGCAGCTACAGCTACGGCAGCTCTTTCTGTAACCAATGCTGCCTCGATACTGTCGGCAACAAGCTTTCTGACTTCAGCAGGTGTCATAGCAGTAGTGGCTCTTTTGGGTGGCATAATTCTTCACAATCACAAGAGATAACAAAAATGAGAATCCACAATAGAAAGCGATCATCATAAACGATATATATACAACCACAACATGTATATACATCCACAACACGTATAAATACAACCACAATATGTATAAATACAATGAAACCACAACGAAACATCATAAATGTAATCACAACGCACATGAATATAATACATGAAAATTTCGGTTACGCAGACCGATATCATAAAATAGCACAACAGAAATCCTGCATAGTAGAGTTACACTTGATATATTTGTTTGTACTACAAGCAAAAGACAACAAGTACTAACTATGTCCCACACCCCGGGACTAGGATAATAATGTACAAGCTACATGATAACAGTCTAACACTAGGCACCTCCTCCGGGTGCTCCATCTAGCCTGTGGAAAATCCTCTGAAGATCCCTAGACATCGCAACAACGATCTCCTCTAGGTCCTGAACTCGAAGCTGGAGATCAGTCTCCCTAGTCTCCGATGCAGATAACCTAGCCTGAACTGAAGATAACTCACCGGCCTGGCGATGATGCTCATCCTAGAACATCTGTGCTCTGTCGACTAACCCCGGCATCTCCTGCCTTAGCTATGTGATATGCTCTGAACTCTCCAACTGACGAGCCTCTAAACCCTAGTGTGACACATCAATGGCAACCCTGCCCTGGATCAATCCCTCGACCTCCTCCTCAATAGCCTCAATACGGCTCACTGGAGTCTCGTCTAGATGAGACAATGCCCTCTCAATCTCTCCCTGAAGCTGATCTAGTCGCGAGTCAAATGTAGCAGTAGTAAGCAGTCTGTCAGCAGCAGCCCTCGAGCTCTCACCAACCTCGAATCTGCTGGGTGGTGCTGTCTCTGTAGCATCTGATGTATCTGGTGATGAGATATCAAGACATAGAAGTAGGATCTCTGGTGTGGACTGGTGCTGATAGGGATGGCAATGGTGGAGACAATGATGATAAGGATGGTAAGGGTGATAATGGTGGTGGTGTACTGAATGCCACACTCCTCCTCGCTATCAAGCGGCGACGGAGTGGATGAGATGAAGTAAGTGATGATGGTGGTGGCAGGGATACAAATGCAGCTGGTGACCTGACAGTGAGACGATGAACCCGCTTAGCAGCAGTGCGCTTCATGCGCGGCCCACCTGGATATGTACGGTAAACTCGACCATAGGGTACAAACTCTCCTGGCTGGATAACTGGAACAACTCTGGGACCACGACGGATCACAGATGACAGTGGTGGGGTAGGCACGACTTCCCCCTCATCAAAAGGGTCTGTCTCGGCCTCTGACATCACAGGTGAAGACTGTGGAGTAGGCTCCACTGATGACAAAATGATAGTGGGTATCAGGGATGATGTAACAGACTCTAGTATGATGGAGGGTAGTGAGGAAGTATAGTCTGCTGACTCAGAGTCTGATGAGATAACAATAGGGTGTGAATCCGAAAACATCACTGAGACAATAGATGTGAAATAAAAGTAAATAAACATTTACACAATGTGGGTTATGATGAAATGATATAAGTATGAAATCGCAATCACTACATGTGATATAATGAATATGCACTTATGCTACAATGATGAGATGCTATGATGGTGCAGCTATAGTCTAGGATATAATGGACAACCTAGTTCGCTATAACCTTTGCTCTGGTACCAATCTGTCACACCCCCAAATTTCGTGACTTGCAGCGGAATAAGTCATTCAGGGGAACGACTGGTCATAGCACCAAAGTTGCAGTTATATTAAATGACCTAAAGTGTCGTTTAGAAAATACATCGTTTGATTATTTAAAAACATTCAGAGTTTCAAAGCTAGGTCCCAAAAGGTGAAACAAGTTTTCATAAAACAAGTTCATACAATTCAAACGATGGATAAGTGCATAGAATATAAAGTGAGACGCGTCGACTCCGCGACTCCATGATGTCCATATGCAAGCCAACATGCGATACCTTAATTACATGAAAATACATTGCTAAAAATGGTCAACAAAAATGTTGGTGAGATCATAGGTTTATTTAAATGAAATATTGTACAGATACCACAAATATAAAGTGTATGACAAAACAATGCCACATAAAAATGATACATTAGCTCTTAAACTCATGACCCCGAAGCTAGACTGAATGAAACGCCCCAACTGAGTGTTTGCCAATCACTCTAATATGATAGAAATGAAATGCGCTCGTTTGACAAGTTGGCGCTACCAACCCGAACGGAGGAGTCACCCTCAATAGATCTATTCACTCACTCTCGCTTGCTAACAATTAACGGTTCATGATAATAAAAGGGGACTTTAATCTGGGCAATGATGTAACTTAAGCAATGTAATGAGTTTGTATACTTTGGTCCGCATATAAAAATGGTGCAATGTATTCTCCCCCGAGAGTTTAGAAATCAATAAACAATTTAAAACAGGGCTATGAAAACTCACCTGATATGATATAGCAACAATGACAATGATGGATATGATGAAATAGAGCTCGGTCTCTAACCGCGACCTATTATGAATGATGTGATCCAATGTAAGCGATGATACAATGCAACACATGCAAATACGTATGTTAACGATACCACTTGTTAGTTTTGAAAATAACGTTTATCGACGAAAAATACATTTTTGACATCTCGTTAAATTATAAACTACTTTTCGCGTAATTATGTTGAAACGGTACTCCACGCTCCTTGTTTGGTTTTCTATCGGCAAAACGTTGCGTTTTCATCGCAATTTAATATTTTCCTTAACTTGTGAAAATATGTCCAAAATAGCTTCATGAAACTAGTCGCGAAATATTGCACGTTAAGTGTTAGTTGATCAAACTCGATGTTTTGAAAACCTTGTAACAATGTATAAGTGTCGTTTCATTTAACTTTTGATTGAACCCGCCTCGATCAATTAGAAAATCGGCTAACAATGTTATGCTTCGCAAAAACACTAGTTTTTATATTTAAAACACTTTCTAATAGTGGGCTGTCAAAATAAACATGGTACGTCGGGCTTCAAACGTGAATAACTCGGCCGTTATAAGCTCGTTTTCTACGTTCTTTACATCCACGGCTTCGTATAAACATGAAATAACATAATCTCAGTAGTTCGGGTCGTCTAGATAACGTCTAACGCCTTGTTTTGTCCTTTGAATCTCGGCGATCAGCAACTAAATTTTCAGACAATTAGTTTTCCTCGTCTAACTTTGAAAAATCATATCTCCTTCGTTATATGTCAGTTTTTAGTGATTCTTGCGGCCACGGTTTCGTTTTTGAAAGAACTTTCTGAATATGAAGGCCAAAATGTACCAAAAATTACTGAGTTTTCCAGTTTACACGTTTTTGGACAGAACCTATTTTAGATTGTTAAAAACTCACTTCCTTGGTTCTAAACTTGATCATACTAACTCAAATCAACTCCACAAGTTCGAAAATCCTACCATACACCTTCTTAGGGTGTCATGGGGTCCTAAACATCACCAACCTTGGTGGATTTCATGAGATCATTAGTGAAACTTATAGATCTAGTGATTTAGAGAGTTTATGTTCAAAAGTGGTATGTAAAACATAAATAACTTGCATGGATGACTAATTATAATATATATTAAACCCAAAAACAAACGGCGCCGTTTAGCACGGTTTTTTCCTGCCAAAAAATTTATTGGCCCACCTTTGGTTTGCCGCTTTGTCCATCTTCCCTGTCCAGCTTCTCTTCGATTTGCGGCCCATTTTGTAGCCTATTTTCGTCTGCCGTTAAATCGATTGTGGAGATAATAATAGAGATAAATAAGCTTTATCCAGCTGTCCTCTGTGTCCTTACTCTTGAGGTATGGCTTCTCTACCTAAGATTTAACATTTTGTGCCTGTTTTTTCAACCCAGGTACACGTGTGGTATGATTCATATACTGAGAATAGAACTTTCTATACGACAAAATATATTTCTTCAGCTATATCCAGAGTAGAGAGAAAAAGAAAAAAGAAAAGTGCGAAAATATAAAAAATAAAATAAAAAAAAAAAAAAAAAAAAAAAAAAGATTTATTACAACAATAGAGAGATCAGCACCTTTTGAAGGAGGTGTGCATCGTGTTTTACTTGAATCATGCATATTTATTGGGTTTTTACTTTGATTTTTGTTGCTTTGCATAATGTCTAAATTGTTAAGAATGGTTATGTATTTTAATTTTAACAAATGCATCTATGTTTGATGTGTATATGATGCCAACAAGCACACGTCTATAGGTTTGATGCAACTTTTATACTGTTTTTAGTTCTTATGTGCTTTGCATAATTTCTATATTGTTAAGACTGCTTATGTGTTTTACTTTTAACATATGCATTTATGTTTCATGTGTATATGATGCTGATGCGCGTGATGTGTCGTTGCGGTTTAGCAGTTTTAATGCCTACTCAAGTTTTAAATTTATATTTAGCCGACTTATCAATAACACACACACTTAACGAGCAGTGTACCCGGTCAGTATGAAGATAATGGTAAGTAGAGTGTCGATCACTAAGAGTGGAACGTATTATCTCGTTATTCTAATCAGTATTTTAATATCCTAACGCAAGGGGGTTTCAGCCTGAGAGACTGGCACGATTTGTTGCAATTAAAATAATAAAATAAACCAATAGGCACGAATCAGCAAGTAGCACACACGTACACAGATAGATACTCGAGACAATAAGAGGGCTGTCCTTATAATTAAGTAGATTGTCACTTGTTTTATTGATAGCTTTATATGAAGTGTATGTAGTTAATCCTTTCTCGTTGGTCCTATTCTTATCGGCGAGTAAACCCTTAATGATTACTTATGTCTAAAAGTTATTCCTAAGTGATCAATTTAGAAACAACCGTGGGAGCCACATTATGTCCCGCAGTCAAATGCCCGCAAGCCACTAATAAACACAGAGGTTATCAATGCACTAATAAGTAGTAACCAAAGACATCAACATATAAACTTTAATTAATGAGAAAGCAGTTTTAAGGGAGTGCAATCTTTCCGTTGCCACATTACACAAGCCACCAATCTTGATGAATTAAAGTTTGCTAACACAATAAAACAAAACTACTTAATGAATTAAACATATGCAGCACCTTCTTACAGCTCTTGTATCTTTGATTTGGGTGTGTCTTGTGCTGCCTCCTTGACTGAATTCGTCCTTTGTTCCTACTGTTCGGTCTTCGGTGTTAGGGTTTTGGAACTTTTTAATTCGTCTGGTCTACGGGGTATTTATAGTTTCTGTCTGAGGGAAGATGCGGCGCATCTACTAAGTAGATGCGGCGCATGTACTTAACTTCGCGTGGGGTCCAAGATTATAATATTCAGGAATATTCGTACACCGCCAGAAGATGCGGCGTAACTCTTTATTAGATGCGGCGCATGTCCTCTTGTATCTTGGATCGTATCTGGTGATATCTTGATAGAGATGCGGCGCATGTTGAGAGTGAGATGCGGCGCATCTGGAGCAGAATTGACTTGATCTTGTCCATGTTAGTAGACTTTCACTTTATGCACGTTTTGCTCCTTAATTAGTCCAAAATAGCTAAGTTTCACCAAATGCTTGTTTTTACCTGAGAATTACAAAAGTAAACAATTAAGTATCAATCCTCATACATAATATAGTAAAACAAGTCAAATTAATAGGATAAATGATAGTAATAAAATGTACTTATTTGAGTTCATCAAATATCCCCCCACTTGAACTTTACTTGTCCCCAAGTAAACCTTAGAATTTCTTTTATGAAAATGTATCCTAAAAGATGTTAGGATTTATTTTTATATTTAAGCATGTATTCGTTTAATTCATAATCACACAACTAAACACTTAACGAATTAGAAGTAAAATAAAATAAGTCGATAAAAGCAAATCTAATCGTTTAACTGTCCAGTCGCGACGAATATTCTATCATAAGCTTGGCAAGTATACACATCTCCACCACTAAAGCTAAGGAATAACAAGTCTAAAGCGGTAAAAAGGGTTTTTAGGCTTAGGGCTTAATTATTCTTAATCACTATCGATCTCAAATTCCAGAAAAGGCGAAAAAATCACAAATACATGATCGAATCCACGAACACGATACTTGCAATTGCTCAAATCCTTAACTCGAATAGGCTAAAGATAGGTCCAAACTTCACCAATAATAATATATCAAAAAGGGCGACAAAATCATAAATACATAGCCGAATCCACGACTACGATACTTAAGATTGCTCAAATCCCTAATCTCAATAAATCAAAGGTTCGGTTGGATAAAGAATAATAAAGGGTATGGATAACATTTGGGATATAAATTGGTGTAAAATGAAAAATAAACAAAACAAATAAATTAAAATCCTAAGTGTGGTTAATCACTATCCCAACCATCCCATGAATAAGACTCATATCATTGAATAACTCACGCTTTAACACTTGAAACACACGCTTTAGGTAGACACGAATTATACTCAACAAAATCTTAATCAAAGAATAAACCTTAACTGGCGTTCCCATAACTGCCAATTCCCATTCAATCCATAGATATAATACAACAAATAGTGGTGATATCGACCACTTACATAACTTTACATAAGTTGGTTAAAATAAACATCCAACTTTTCTTTCTTTTTCTTTTTCTTTTCTTATTTTTTCGATTTTTTTTTTTTTTTTTTTTTTTTTTTTTTTTTTTTTAAACTTTAAACATAAACATAGATGTGTAAAATTTCACCACATCACTACAACTTTCTTTTCGGATAATTTTTATTCATACTTTTCATACTTCAGAAATAATGGTAATAGTGAAAGTAGTAAACACACGAAAAATAAACTCAAAGATATACAATATTTACTTTCACTCCAATTTGCATTGTGCAATTTCCCGACCTAACCATAGATAATGAATTACGCACGCGAACACAGGTAATGTAAGGAAACACACTCTGCCTATAGCAATTAACCAACCACGGATTCTAATCTACAGGGTAGGCTAAGGTGTAAGGGTGTAACGAAACATTTTAAACATAGGTGTAAGAAACGAAAGGAATGGCTCTGAGTGTTTTTCTAGGGGTATCTTACTCTAAAAATGAGAGTAACAAAAGGGTTTATACGGGGGTTAACTAACCAGTGTAGTTAGTTAATAACACATAACATATAAAGGCTATTTGGTGTAATCCTAGAATTTTACCAATTTAGACAAGTCATTCCAATTATATAAATAATACTCATTATGGTGGTCTCGAATAGTATACAAGCCAAGTTCTAAAGTTTACAAGTCACCGGCACACTCATAGATTTGTGAATTTTGAAAAATCACAATTTTTGAAAATAACGTCATGTGTGCAGTTATGTAACTTAGATCTTAAACAAAAACATGCTAAAAAATTTTTAAGTTTGATATATTAAGCACATTTTAAGCATAATTTTTGAAAAAGTTTAGGACAAGTAAGTGTTAAGTGTTCTAATTCTCCAATCCCCCCACTTAAGTTAAACAACGTCCTCGTTGTTTGTATAAAAGGTTAAAAACTGGAAAATAAAAGAATTAGAACGGAAAAACTCCCCTGAGATTTGCTCGGTATGATCCTCCATTAGTATAAAAGCAAAAATCAACTTCTTGTGGATTAGAACGTTAAAGCTTCATAATTGATGTATCCACAGGAAATCCAGGAAACTATAATACCACCAACACTTTAAAACACACCTAAGATAAGAAAGGTTCAAACTTGCATAATACATTAGTAGTTAGGAAAAATAAAACTTAAAAATTAAAACTGAAAATCATCAGGTCAGTCGATGCGCCGTATCTTATTGAAGAAGATACGCCATATCGAGCCTGGAATAAATACGGATCAGAATAAAGATGCGCCGCATCCTTAACCAGGGATGCGCCGCATTAAAAATAAACTGATAAATAGTTTTAAAGTCGAAAATAAAAATGCAGAAAAATAAAATAAGATATGACCATTGCAGGAGATGCGTCGCATCTCAGAGTTGAGATGCGCCGTATCCTCATGCGGCCTGGACTGACTCGACACAGAAAACAGAATAATAAAAGATAAATCCGGGTTGTCTCCCGGTGAGCACTTGTCTTTATTCCAGAGTCTTCAAGTTAGACTCACGTTCAGCACTTCATTCCAATACGTCGGGTTCAAACTCCACCACCTCATTCTCATTATCCTCGATTCTATTATCAAAGTATTTCTTCACACGTTGCCCGTTCACTTTGAATATATAACCATTTTTATCGCATATTTCAATAGTTCCATATGGATACACTTTCTTGACAACGAATGGTCCCGTCCATCTTGATTTAAGTTTACCAGGATACATCTTTAATCTGGAATTAAATAGTAGCACTTTCTCTCCAATAGCAAACGTTTTATCCCCATGTAACCTCGAGTCATGCCATCTTTTAGTTCTTTCTTTGTAGATCTTAGTATTTTTGTAGGCCTCATCTCTTAGTTCATAGAGTTCATTAAGTTCCATGAAATGGTTCTTCGTTGCAGCTTCCATATCCATATTACAATTTGTCAAAGCCCAATATGCACTTTGTTCAATTTCGACCGGTAGGTGGCATGCTTTTCCGTATACAAGACGAAATGGAGTGCATCCCGTTGGTGTCTTATAGGCTGTACGGAATGCCCATAAAGCATCATTTAACTTGTCAGACCACCCTTTAGGATTATACCCAGTCGTTTTTTCAAGAATTCGTTTTATAGCTCTATTGGTTACTTCAGTTTGACCATTTGATTGAGGATGGTATGCGGTGGAAACCCTATGATATACTCCATATTTTTGCAAGGCTTTTCCCAGATGGTGATTACAAAAGTGCGTTCCCCTATCACTAATTAATGCTTTAGGAATTCCAAATCTAGAGAACAAATTTTGCAAAAATTTAAGTACTACCTTGCTGTCGTTTGTTGGAGATGCTTGCGCTTCGACCCATTTTGATACGTAATCAACAGCAACTAAAATATATTTATTACCTTTAGATTCAGGAAACGGTCCCATGAAGTCTAATCCCCATATGTCGAAAACTTCACATACATGGATATAGTTTTGCGGCATTTCGTTCCTTGATGTAATATTTCCAGATCGTTGACACGCATCACATCCTTTTATATAATCTTTCACATCCTCCAACATAGTGGGCCAATAAAATCCCGCGTCAAGGATTTTTCTTCTTGTGACGACTGCACCGTGATGCCCCCCCGTTGGCCCTGAATGGCAATGTGCCAATATTGCAGGAATGTCATCACCATCTACGCATCTTCGTATAATATTGTCAGGACATAATTTAAAGGCATAAGGTTCATCCCAAATATACTCGCTAGAGCGAGTTATAAACCTCCTTTTCTCGTCGGATGTTAGCCCTTTTGGAATTTCATTTGCAACAATAAAGTTTATAAAATCAGCGTACCATGGTCCATAATTATTGCTCTTAATTCCTACCATCATAAGGTGTTCATCAGGGAAGTCATCAGCTATTTCCCTTTCGTCAAGCACCTCCATATCAGGGTTTTCAAGTCTAGATAAGTGGTCAGCAGCTAGATTTTCGGCACCCTTTTTATCTTTAATTTCAATATCGAATCCTTGGAGCAATAAAACCCACCTAATAAGCCTTGGCTTGGCATCCTGTTTGTTGAACAAATACTTCAAAGCAGAATGGTCAGTGTAAACCATAGTTTTTGACAATATAAGATACGATCTAAATTTATCGAATGCAAAAACTACTGCTAAAAGTTCTTTTTCCGTGGTGGTGTAGTTTCTTGGGCATTATTCAATGTTTTGCTAGCATAATAAATCGGCTTAAATTTCTTATCTATCTTTTGGCCAAGTACGGCTCCAACAACATAATCACTAGCATCACACATTAGTTCAAAAGGCAGATTCCAATCCGGCGAAATTATAATGGGTGCAGAAGTTAGTTTTTCTTTAAGTATATTAAATGCCTTTTTGCAATCTTCAGAAAAATCAAACTTTGCATCCTTTAGCAATAATTGGGTCATAGGCCTAGATATTTTTGAAAAATCCTTTATGAATCTACGATAAAATCCAGCGTGCCCTAAAAAACTTCTAACGCCTTTTACGTTAGTGGGGTAAGGTAGTTTAGCAATTACATCAATTTTAGCTTTATCGACTTCTATACCTTTCCCAGAAATCTTATGTCCTAACACAATTCCCTCTCTAACCATAAAGTGACATTTTTCCCAATTAAGAACAAGGTTAGTTTCTTCACACCTAGCAAGCATTTTATCAAGTTTAAAGAGACAATCACTAAATGAGTTACCGAACACCGAGAAGTCGTCCATGAAGACTTCCATAAAGTCTTCTACCATATCATGGAAGATAGCCGTCATACAACGTTGGAAAGTAGCAGGGGCGTTGCATAGTCCGAACGGCATTCTCCTATAGGCGAAGGTTCCATAAGGGCAGGTGAAAGTCGTCTTCTCTTGATCCTCGGGGGCAATGGGTATTTGGAAGAAACCTGAAAAACCATCCAAAAAACAATAATAATCATATCCTGATAGTCTTTCTAACATTTGATCAATAAATGGAAGAGGGAAGTGATCTTTTCGCGTAGCATCATTGAGTTTGCGGTAGTCGATGCAAACTCTCCATCCGGTAACGGTTCTTGAAGGGATGAGCTCATTGTCGTCATTGAGTACAACCGTCATTCCTCCTTTTTTCGGTACAACGTGGATAGGACTGACCCACGAGCTGTCGGAAATTGGGTAGATAAGTCCGGAGTCAAGTAACTTTACGATTTCATTTTTCACCACATCTTGGACTTTTGGATTCAAACGCCTTTGAGGTTGGATAGTTGGTTTGAATTCATCCTCCATGAGGATTTTATGTGTACAAAATGACGGGCTAATTCCCTTAATATCAGACATACTCCACGCTAATGCTCCTCTTCGTTTATATAGTACCTGCAAAAGAGACTCTTTTTCTTTTGGCGTTAAGTCAGATGCAATAATAACGGGTGAATTAGTATTTCCGTTTAAATAAGCATATTCCAAAGTAGAAGGAAGATCCTTAAGCACAGGTTTAACATTATCAATTTCAGTAGCACTAGCGGAATAAACCTGTTCTTTAATCACATCGCTGCTGTCATCAGATAGATGCGCCGCATCAAGGTTTTCGATGCGCCGTATCTCGTTACATACAGCAGAATCAGCAGCTAAATTATAATCAATAGTATTCTCATCAACTTGATCTTCTATAGCAATTGTGTTTTCCAAATTTTTAAGCAGAAAAGAATCAAGCAAATTACTTTTTAACAATTTCTGAGTAAATTGATTAATCGTGTCATCAGAAACATCGATATTATAACATTCATCATCATCGGAATTATTTTTACTCATAGATTGTTCCATGTTAAACTCAATCTCATCTTTTCCTATGGTAAGAGTTATCTTTTTATTAAAAACATCGATCATGGCCCTAGCAGTGGCTAAAAATGGTCGTCCTAATATTATAGGAGTTCTAGAATTTTCAGGCATATCAAGGATAACGAAGTCGATAGGTAATTCAAATTTATCAACTTTTATTAATATATTTTCCGCTATTCCTAATGGGTATTGTATGGACCTATCAGCTAGTTCTAAGCACATCCTAGTAGGTTTTGGTTCACCAAGACCTAATTTATCATACATAGAAGAGGGCATAAGACTTATACTAGCTCCTAGGTCGGCTAAGGCATTTTCAATATGCAAATTTTTAATTTGACAAGGAATAGTGAAACTCCCTGGATCTTTTTCTTTAGATGGAAGTTTGTTGAGCAATGCCGCTGAGCTTCTTTTCCCCATTGTTATGGTGCAAGCTTCTTCGAGTTTAGACTTGTTTGTAAGCAAGCTTTTCAGATATTTAGCATATTTCGGCATTTGCACTAGGGCTTCCATAAATGGTATGCTTAGCTGCAGCTGCTTGAGATTCTCCAGGAATTTCTTTTGATAGGCATCTTCTTTCTCTTTCCTCACCCTATGTGGGAAGGGTGGTGTTGATCGTTTAGGTTCAACAGAAGGTTCTCTTCTAATTACAGGTTCTGGATCAGTCTCATTTGGTTGCTCTTGCTCAGGTGGTAAAGATTCAGGGGAAATTTTGTTTATACTGTCATCCTCGGGTGTTTCTCCGATTTGAAAGGTTGACTTTCCGCCTCTAGTTGTAATTCCTTTCAGATCGTGCCTTACCAAAAGAACCTTGTTAAGTACTGTTGACAATTGGTGCACTTCAATTGCCAAACCATTGATCAAATTGTTTTGTTCCTTTAGTAATAGCTCATGACTGCCTTTGAATTCGGTGATAAAGTTCCTTGCCTCATGATATTCTTGTTCATTGGCTTGAGCGATTAGTAGTGCAAACTCTTCCATAGTAAGGTTTCTTTGGGGTCTTCCGAACCAGTTTGGGAAAATATCGAACATTGATCTGAAAATTAAGAACAAGAAGATTTCAAAGTAAAAGCTTCCAAGTATAAGGGTAAGTCAGAATATTTTCCGTTCGGAAATTAGAAAAGAATAAGAGTTGCTGATATCTGCAGACGATGCGCCGTATCCAAAAAGTTGGATACGCCGTATCTTATAATCGTTAAAATTTAATCAGACTTTATTCAGAAAATAGATACGCCGCTTTAGAATTTAAGAATGCGCCGTATCGAATTAATCAATCAAAAATCAGCTTATCTAATTAAAATTAAATGCGTCGTATTAACGAAAGTTAATGCGCCGTATTTTCGTTACGTTTAAAAATAAAAGATTTTTGATTCAGTAAGATGCGCCGTATCGACAGAGATCGATACGCCGTATCTGTTTAATAATTCGCAAACTGTTTTTAATTAAAATAATAGATACGCCGTATCTGCTAAAGCAGATGCGTCGTATGGCGTTAACGTTTAGAAAAAAAAAAAAAAAAAAAAAATTTTCTTATTAAAAACAGATACGCCGTATCTTGGGGAAAAGATGCGTCGTATCGAATTAATTAAACGCGTTGTATTAAAAAAAATTAAACGCAATACGCCGTATCTGAGAGATCAGATGCGCCGTATCGTTTGATTTAGCACAGTACAACGATAGCAGAACAGAAAAATACGAAAAATAAAAACAAAAAATTAAACACACAAACAAAAATAAAACACACAAAAATAAAAGAAAACAATTAACACACAATACAACAAATATGCAAAATAGTACAATGATGCAATTAATCTAAAAAAGAAAAACAAATCAAGATACGCCACGAGTATTTTAATTAGGTTTTTCTTTTAAAATACTAATTAAAATAACAGATAATAACAATTCACTCCCCGGCAACGGCGCCAAAAACTTGATGCGCGTGATGTGTCGTTGCGGTTTAGCAGTTTTAATGCCTACTCAAGTTTTAAATTTATATTTAGCCGACTTATCAATAACACACACACTTAACGAGCAGTGTACCCGGTCAGTATGAAGATAATGGTAAGTAGAGTGTCGATCACTAAGAGTGGAACGTATTATCTCGTTATTCTAATCAGTATTTTAATATCCTAACGCAAGGGGGTTTCAGCCTGAGAGACTGGCACGATTTGTTGCAATTAAAATAATAAAATAAACCAATAGGCACGAATCAGCAAGTAGCACACACGTACACAGATAGATACTCGAGACAATAAGAGGGCTGTCCTTATAATTAAGTAGATTGTCACTTGTTTTATTGATAGCTTTATATGAAGTGTATGTAGTTAATCCTTTCTCGTTGGTCCTATTCTTATCGGCGAGTAAACCCTTAATGATTACTTATGTCTAAAAGTTATTCCTAAGTGATCAATTTAGAAACAACCGTGGGAGCCACATTATGTCCCGCAGTCAAATGCCCGCAAGCCACTAATAAACACAGAGGTTATCAATGCACTAATAAGTAGTAACCAAAGACATCAACATATAAACTTTAATTAATGAGAAAGCAGTTTTAAGGGAGTGCAATCTTTCCGTTGCCACATTACACAAGCCACCAATCTTGATGAATTAAAGTTTGCTAACACAATAAAACAAAACTACTTAATGAATTAAACATATGCAGCACCTTCTTACAGCTCTTGTATCTTTGATTTGGGTGTGTCTTGTGCTGCCTCCTTGACTGAATTCGTCCTTTGTTCCTACTGTTCGGTCTTCGGTGTTAGGGTTTTGGAACTTTTTAATTCGTCTGGTCTACGGGGTATTTATAGTTTCTGTCTGAGGGAAGATGCGGCGCATCTACTAAGTAGATGCGGCGCATGTACTTAACTTCGCGTGGGGTCCAAGATTATAATATTCAGGAATATTCGTACACCGCCAGAAGATGCGGCGTAACTCTTTATTAGATGCGGCGCATGTCCTCTTGTATCTTGGATCGTATCTGGTGATATCTTGATAGAGATGCGGCGCATGTTGAGAGTGAGATGCGGCGCATCTGGAGCAGAATTGACTTGATCTTGTCCATGTCAGTAGACTTTCACTTTATGCACGTTTTGCTCCTTAATTAGTCCAAAATAGCTAAGTTTCACCAAATGCTTGTTTTTACCTGAGAATTACAAAAGTAAACAATTAAGTATCAATCCTCATACATAATATAGTAAAACAAGTCAAATTAATAGGATAAATGATAGTAATAAAATGTACTTATTTGAGTTCATCAGATGCGAATTACTACACTTCTATACGTTTGATGTACAATTTATACTCTTTTTATTAGCCAATAACTAGGCACAGTAAACTAGGAATGTTGTTGTGAAGTATGAAAGTTAAAAAAAATTCATAGACAGGATTAACTCTGCTGCTTCTTTAGGAAGTGTGTATTTGTGGGTTTTGTCAGACCTAAGAATCTTATAGTCTAGAAGTAGAAGTCGAGAGGCTGCTTACTCATGTACGTAGTATTGGCCTAAGTTTATATTTGATTAGTGAGAACCGATGTGGGTCTTGGCCTGTTGCTGTTCATGTTTCTGCTGCTAGCAGTTGTATAGTGATGCTGTTGGTGTTAACTACGGATAGTGTAATTCAAGTGATGTGTTGTTATATCAACACTTTGAGAGTGTGGTATCTCTTATCAGTCAACAAGCGCATATACCTAATAGTGTTGTTTCTCAACATAATATCATTAATTCCTGCACTGATCAAGCTGTGCGAATACTGAGTACGTATGATATTCTTCATAGTTGATCCTTTATCTTCTATTATTAATTGCTTTAAACTTGGTTGTATATTAAATATATTTTTTTTCTTGCTGTTTTTCAGTCAAATTTACCTTGGAAAAAGTTTATGATGGGAAGATGCGTATCTTAGATACAAATTGTTCATGTAATTAGCAGTGTGCACTCCCGATGGACAAAGGAAAACAGAAATTGTATGATGTTTCTCATGAAGACCAAACATCTGTACAAGACAATAGCCCTTTGTTGTCCTCAGAAATTAATTGCAATGCAGAATTGCTATGTAATTTCTGAACACTTTTTTTTTCATTTGCTGTTGTATACGTTTTCTATTGATTGATGGATATATTCTTTATCTTTTTTAACAGGTACAGAGTCTTTTTCTTCAATGGATTGTGACCAGCCAAATGTTCAACCATACCATGTTGCTAATGAAAGACAGCGTTTACATTTGCCTTCTAATTTACATGCCTGTGCCTCTTCATCTAATCAAAGCACTTCACCACAATATGCGTTTACAATTGGCAGGAATTCAAATTCCTACACAAATAGGCAACAATACCGGTCTCGAGGTTTGATTCCTTTTTTTTAAACAAATTATGTATGTATTTTGATCCATTCTTCAAATCCTCAGTACCTTTCTTTTTGTTTTTTCCAGTTACAATGCATTCTTCATCAACAACACCACACCGTCCACGTAATGTGCACACAACCCGTCCAAGGTCTAGGCAAGGTATGCTTATGCTTTGCTTTAAGCTGTTGTCTCAGTCAAATGAACGACCGATTTTTTTTTTTTTTTTTATTTTTACACTTTTATTTGTCTTTTTCAAATGCAGGTCCTCCGGACACATACATACATATGGGCCAATGTGATCAGAAGTGCCATCATTGCAATGCACGCTTTTGGTATGCTGAAAGACTTGCTTCGAATCGTAGAAACCATGTAGAATATCGTAAATGTTGCAATGGCGGCAAAGTAAAGATTGATACTCACGATGACTATCCGCCGTATATAAAAGAGCTTTTCACTAATCGTCACTTCATGGAAAATATTCGTGCGTATAATCAAATGTTTGCAATGACATCATTAGGTGCACAAGTAGACAAGTCTATAAACACCGGTCGTGGTCCTTATGTATTCAAAATTTCTGGCCAAATTTACCACAAGATAGGGAGCATGTGTCCAGACGAAGATGCACGGCCACAGTTTCTGCAGTTGTATATATACGATACAGAAAATGAAGTCGCCAATCGTTTGGAAAACTTTCAAAGGTCTGGTCACGGGTTGCGCACAGACATTGTAGAAAACTTGATTGATCTTCTAGACAATCATAACCAATTGGTGCAGCTCTTTAGAACAGCAAGGAATAAAATGGCTGAAGTTGATATTCCACAATTCAAGATCCGTTTATTTGGTGTCGTTGGTTCGAGGCAGCATGAATTGCCTGCAGGAGATTCTATTGGTGCTATTGTCTTTGAAGGTGGCCCGGATATGCAGACTAACTTTGATGTCATTATTGAACAACACAGTCGTGTTCTGCAACGAGTCAACAAATTAAACGCTTCTTATATGCCATTGCAATTTCCATTGATCTTTATCTTTGGCGAAGATGGCTATCATTTGGGCCGTAGATTGTTAACCAGAGATTCAACTTCTGAACAGGCGAAAAAAATGACAATGAAGATGTACTATTCATACGAATTACACGATCGCTTTGATCAGTATAGCTTGATGAGAAGAAGTGGCAGGCTTTTCCAGCAGTATGTTGTGACTGCTTACTGTAGCATTGAACAATCAAGGATTGACTATATACGAGAGCACCAGGGCGACATTCGCAGTGATTACATGGCCGGGCTATATGATGCAATTTCACGTGGTGATCGGGATGGTTCAGATGCAGGTTCAAGGATAATACTGCCTTCATCTTTTACAGGCGGGCCTCGCTACATGTATAGCCATTATTTAGATGCTTTGGCTATATGCCGTGTGCACGGGAACCCATCATTCTTTATTACTTTCACATGCAATGTTAACTGGCCTGAAATTGAAGAATATATGCAAGAGTTTCCGCATATAACAGTTGCTGATAGGCCAGACGTTGTCGATCGTATCTTTGAAAGAAAGATACATGATTTGGTTATTTTCTTACGAGAATCGAAACCTTTTGGATATGTAGAAGCAGGTATCCTTTAAATTATATATGTGATCCTTACTAAAGATATTACATTTGGTTAGTACCTAACTAAATCTCATTTCACTGCAGTTTTATATACAGTTGAGTTTCAAAAACGAGGTTTGCCGCATTGTCATTTACTGCTATGGGTCAGAGAAAGTCACCGTGTACAGAGGCACGAAGATGTGGACATGTATGTCTCTGCAGAATTACCAGACAAAGTAATTGATCCAGAAGGCTATAGAGTTATTACAGAGTTCATGATGCATGGACCGTGTGGCCTGGTCAACAAGTCTGCACCATGTATGCGACGCGGTGATGATTGTAGTAAGAACTTTCCTAAACCTTTTTGTCCTGCAACATTCATTGATCAAAAAGGTTATGTACATTACCGCAGACGGGATTTAGGCACAACAGCATTAAAACAGAATGTCCTGCTTGATAACGGGTACGTGGTTCCGCATAACCGGTCTCTATGCATGCGGTTCTATGCACACATCAATGTTGAATACTGTGAATGGTCAATGCTCATAAAATACCTCTTCAAGTACATTTCTAAAGGCACTGACCGAATAGTCGCTCAGATTACAAGAACATTGGGAACTGCAGAAGCAATCACAAGTCAGCATTCATTGCACATTGATGAAATAAAGAATTTCCAAGATGCTAGATACATTGGCCCACATGAAGCATGCTGGAGGATTCTTGGATTCAGCATACATAGCAGAGATCCACCGGTCCAGATACTCGCAGTTCACCTTGAAAATATGCAACGCATTACTTTTAGAAGGCAGCAGCAATTGCAGGCAGTTGTCGATAGTGAGCACAACAAAAGAACAACGCTAACTGAATGGTTAAAATATAACACTTACAATACAGACGGGCAACATCTAACCTATTTAAACTTTCCTAGAGAGTTTGCATGGCATAAAGATGGGAAATATTGGCAGCGGAGGCGGCGTACAACCAGCATAGCTATTGGTCGATTGACATATATACATCCTAGCTCTGGAGACACATTCTACTTGAGACTACTACTCTGTCATCAAAAAGGTAGAAAGTCATTCCGCCATATCCGTACAGTTGACGAAACTGTCTATCCTACAAATAGAGCAGCGTGTGAAGCAATGGGCCTTTTAGGTGGTGATCAAGAATGGAACATCGCTTTACAAGAAGCTTCTTTCTCAGCCACTCCATCTCAAATGAGAAATCTTTTTTGCCAAATCCTCATCTTTTCTGATGTTTCTAGCCCAGTTACATTGCTGCAGTCACATGTAGATTCTATGTCAGAAGATATTCCTTTAATACTCTCAGAAATATTACACATACCAAATCTTCATCTTAATGCAGAAGACTTAGGAGGTGGTCTTATGTATGAGCTACAGGCGATCCTTACTTTCTATGGAAAATCGGTTCAAGATTTTGGCTTTCATCTACCTCCACCTCACTTGCTACAGATCTTGAATAACAGAACAGTAATGGAAGAAAGGTCCTACAACCGTGACCTTTTACATAGTGAAAGTCAAAGATTAATCGCTCAATTAAACACTGAACAGCGAAGAATCTTTGACCAAGTAACACAAGGTCTTGCTAATCACCAACAAAAGCTCATATTTGTTTATGGACACGGAGGGACAGGAAAGACTTTTGTTTGGAAGACCATAATTTCTAAGGTCAGGTCAGATGGAAAAATTGTACTTGCAGTCGCTTCTTCAGGTATTGCAGCTTTGTTGCTTCCATCAGGCCGAACTGCTCATTCACGATTCAAATTACCGCTTGATTTAACTGACGAATCAGTGTGCACCATAAAAAAAAATACGCAGATAGCAGAACTACTTAAGCAGACTGATCTTATCATATGGGATGAAGCTCCTATGAATGATCGTAGATGCTTCGAAGCACTTGACCGTACATTAAGAGATGTAATGGATGCACCAACCAGTGTGTTAGGCGGAAAGCCGGTTATTTTAGGTGGTGATTTTAGGCAAACATTACCTGTCAAGAAAAATGCTTCAAAACAAGAAATTATCTCTTCTTCTATAACACTTTCATACTTATGGCCATATTTCAAAATCATTCGCCTTAACCAAAATATGCGGCTACGGCAACCAGGCCTCTCACCTCACCAATATCAAGCAACTGCCACATTTTCTGAATGGTTATTGCATGTTGGAAACGGTACGATTGGGCAACCAGATGAAACCAATGCAGAAGATACAAGTTGGCTAGAGATACCACCAGCATACTGTATTCCCGAAAGCGAAACAGCTATCCAAGAACTCATTGATTTTATATACGACGACGAAACATTACAAGCACCCACTGCAGCATCGTTACAAGAAAAAGCTATAGTCTGCCCCAAAAATGAAACAGCCGATATCATAAATTCTACTGTCCTCGATATGCTAGAAGGAGATACATATACTTTTACAAGTATTGACGAAGCTACACCGAAAACAAATGATGGAGGAGCAACAGAGCTATTGTATCCTCAAGAATACTTAAACACACTTTCCTTTTCAGGAATGCCACCTCATGAGCTTCAAGTTAAAATAGGTGCACCTATAATGCTGCTAAGAAACCTAAACTTAGGCGGTGGTTTGTGTAATGGTACACGGATGATTGTTACTCAGATTTTTACGAGGCTTATCCAAGCAAAGATCATCACCGGCACAAGAATGTCTGAAAAAGTTTACTTACCTCGGATTTTGCTGATCAATAAAGATGAGAAACTACCGTTTGTGTTTAAAAGGAAACAGTTCCCAGTTAAGGTGTGCTACGCAATGACAATCAACAAAAGCCAAGGCCAATCCTTAAACAAAATAGGCGTATACTTACCTGAACCTGTCTTTGGCCATGGTCAGTTGTACGTTGCATTGTCAAGGGCAACATCTCCTCAAGGGTTAAGAATGCTTATCACACAACATCCAGGCAAAGATAAAAACACGACTAAGAATGTTGTTTACAAAGATTTTTTAGCCATGGTCGCAGCAACACAGGTTCTTGATGGTTGCATTTACCTTTTAAAAATACAATTCTACAAGTGCCGCATATGTATATTAATCCACTTAGAATTGTTATGCTAAATGCTTACCTATTATTGTTAGTGTAAATAGCCAAATATTGTGTCTATTATATGGTTACTTAGGTTTCATTTTTTAAATGATATCATGTATACCAATCCACTTAGAATTGTCATGCCCAAAAATTTTTATGCTAAATGATATCATGTAAACTAATGCACTTAGAATTGTTATGCTAAATGCTTACGTTTTATTGTTAATGTAAACATACACTTAGATACACTTATCATTAACATAACCTTTTCAACATATAGGCAAATGGACCAGAGCTCTAGCATTGTTACATCTTCTACTTCTACAGGGAAACAAGTTGTCACAGCATCACAAGATATCAGCCTTGCCAACATAAAAGAATCAGATACTGATAAGGGTATATGTGTAAAAGTATACCAAAAATGGATGCCAACAAACAAGCAAGGAAAACCGGTATTATTTTGTTGCGTGTTAATTGATCAGCAGGTATACACGACTATCATATCATCCAACAACAGAATTTCGCACACTTATATTCTATAAAATTAAATTTGTTGCTTACCATTCTATTTGCAGGGTGAAGCTATACAGGCAAATATTAATTTCTGTGAAAAAAACAAATTTGATGCAATCCTTTAGATTAGCAAAACTTATAGGATAACCGGCTTCGGCTTTCAGCCTGCAAGAACATGGATGCAGGTTGTTCCTCAATCACTTTCATTAGTTTTTGGAACACACACAGATATTAAGCCTATACCAGACACAAGCTTCCCAAATCATTATTTCAAGTTCAGCCAGTATCGAGAACTTTATTCAAAAGTAGATGTAAAAGAAGGCCTACTAACAGGTATATAATACATGCATATATAAAACAAGTATAGCTCATAGATCTCTAATTCGGTCCTACTATTTACAGATTATATCGGTTGTGTCCAATATGTAACTGGAATACAGCAATCACTGAAAGCAACAAAAGATTCAGCTGTTTGGAGAGACATTGGTATTCAAAATTTAGAGTATGTATCTACCATTTATCTTTAAAAGTTCATTTTTAGATTTGCTCTTACAAATTCTTTGTTGTTCTAACAGTGGTCACACAGTCCGTTTTACGTTATGGAATCAGGATGCTCACGATTTTAAGAAAATAGAATACGAAAAAGCAGAACAACCAGTGATCATAGCAGTCAGTTCATGCTTTGTCAAAAAACTATGGAGGTAACATGATTACTCTAAACTTATAATTAACCTTTTTAACTCACTTGCTTAACATCTCCTTAAAATAACGCAGGCCTACAACTTTCAGCCACACCTGCTACAGCATACTATTTCAACCCAGACATACCTGAATGCCATGAAATCCGCAGTGTGTAAGTCAGGAAAAAAAAAGTTATATTGAGTTTAAAATTTTAAAAGAAACTAGAGTCACAACAATTAATGATACAGGTACAAACAGTTCATTGATCCACCAGCAATACTCAATGTCCAGCATGAAAGGTGTGCAGATATGCTTCAAGAAAAGCTCAGAAACCGAGTGACCCTAGCAAATTTGGTTAGCGAAAATCCACACAACCAACAGGTAACCAGCAATTCTACTATAGCCATAATCAATTAAAAGATTGATACACAGTTTATATTTTTGTACAACAGAATGTCCGGTTTACTGTCATTGCTACAATTGACAACATTGATACAACAAGAGAATGGTTTTTTAAGAAATGCCACGACTGTAAACGCAAGATCTCTCAACGCTTTCCGCACACCCATTGCAGCCAGCCAAACTCTGAAAGCGACATATCTTACAGGTAAACGACAGTATTTACACATTCATAGCCTAATATATACAACTAACTCTTTATAACAAATAATTTCCATTATTAAAAAGCATTCTATATATTTTTTACATAGCTACTGCTTCAGAGTACAACTATCCGATAATACTGCCAATGTAACAATGACATGTTTTAGCAATGAAGCAAACTCGCTGGTGAAGGATTGCAAAGAATTGGTACAAGCCATGCCTGACCAAAGTCCCTATGACTACCCAACGGAATTGCTTTCTCTGCAAGGAAAAGAAAAGATCTTTCAACTTCACTTTGACCCAGAAAGTACCAAAGAAAAACAGCTTTTCATTCTCGATACATGTTGGGACAATACACCATCAATAACAGAACAGCCTACTACTGACGCCGAGGAAAGTGGAACAGTTCAACCCAAAGAACATCAGACTACACCACCAACACAACATACCCATTTACCTGAACCATCAAAATCCACAGCCCAACCTCAAAAAAAACCTACTAGGAAATCCCTTTTCACAGAAAACAAAGATGCAACGACACCACCACCACCCAAAAAAACCAGAAAAAGGAACTAATCATTGCAAGCTTTCAACCTACAAATGCAACAGAACATCGCAGATCATCCATGTATAATATAGCCTACGTATGTGCGGACTACTTTCATATGCTTTAAACGCAATAACTTATGTAAATATATATCACTGCTACTTAGCACCAATCATGTAGGCAAATCTCTGCCATAGAACAGTTAAGTCATTATGTCTTTTGTATAACGCATATATGCGCATGCCTTTACCGTTAAATAAATAGTAGGCCTGCTCTTTGGTACAACATATGGCTCCCAAATCAGTTATCTCAGTGTTCTAACATAAGTCAACTTCCAAATATATCAAGCAATACCAAAAAAAAAACCAATGTTATACAAGTTGCAAACATATAACACATCAAAAAACCAAAACACAAATAATGCAAAAACAAATCAAATTAAACTACATAATAACACTTATATTTATACATAAAAGCTAAAAGAGTTCATACATACATAGAGGCATATTCAGTACCTCCCCAAAATTCGCCCAAAAGCTTAGACATAAGTCAAACATAAACATTCTAGCAAAAGACAGCAACCAAAGAACACTTACATACCCTTAAGACTACCAAACCTAAACAAGCAACCTAATCATGTAGATCCATAGCATTTATATGATGATCCTTCTCCAGCCTTCCTTCTCTTGCCAAATCAAGCACACCAACCAAACCTTCCAACATCCTAGCATTTCTATCCACAGTCTCATCCATAGACTCAAGCACATCCCAGTAACTTCATGAAAAGGACTAAAAGTCTCAGTTTCAGCAATCAAAGCTTGACGGTTCTCAGCAGTTATACGCAACTCATCACATAATTCTCCAATACGTTGAATCAGTATTTCCAGCTCAGCCCTCTCCTGACCGAAGAAAAACCTAAAACAATCTTGCAATCTATCCGACCCACAAGCCTCCTTCAATTGTTCAATGTGCGGCAGAGAAGCCATTCTTTGATTCAGATGTAGAGTAGTTATGAAAATGCTTTTAGGTTATAATAATAGATAAGGAAATCCTAAAAAAAGGGCGCTCCTTATATAAGCGGAGATAATTTTCCATGTTATATCGGATTCTCTCTTTGATATTTATCAGAATGTTAAATCTTCCAAAGAACCACGAAAAAATCACACAAAACCTTTTTCAGTTCCACTCCCATGCAACAACACAATGCAATTAAAAAAAAATAAAAAAAAAAAAAATAAATTATAAAAAAAAAAAATTAGCTAAAAAACTAAACATCTTATAAAAAAAAACAATGAAACACATTAAAAAAAAATAAATAAAAAATAAAAAATTGAAACACATTTAAAAAAAAAAAAAAAAAAAAAAAAAAAAAACAAAACGAAAAAAAAAAAAAAAAACACTTAATAAAAAAACTTAGCCAAAAAATTAGCACTTATATGTAAAATGAAATATTAATATTATAAACTTTTATTTTAATTGTTTTTAACCATTTAAAACATTTTAATGCCAAAAAACAGCAGCCCGCAACGCGGCAGTAAGTCGCCCATCTCGTATAACTTGAAAATACATGAACATATATACCAAATGAAAGTATAAGATGATCAAAACATGTTCTTGAAACTTACTTGATGATTTGATGAGTTTTGGTAAGAAATGAGTAATAAACTTGAGGTTTGATCACAAATCCATAACTAGGAAGGTAAATGGAGTATGATTATGACTTGTTCTTGAAAAAGTGATGGATTGAGATGGTGTTCTTGGTTGTGGCCGAATGGGGTAGATGGGGTGGAAGGGGTTTTTGATCTTTCTTAGTTAAATGGTTATGTATTGTATGTGTTTGTGTTAGTGGGATTTGGAATTAAATCAAGGAAAATGCATTAATGAGATTTGGATGTATTTAGCTAAATGGGGGGTAGGGGGCAGCACACATGAGTAGATTAGAAGAGATTTGATGTTTAGTAAGATACTTGTCTCCCATTTGTTTAGATATTGGATGATTAGTGTATACATTGAGTGTTATCGGGTACCGAGTTAACTAGAAAAAACTTGTGACGAGGTGAAATGAGATACGATGAAGTTTTAAAAATTGTAAAATCATGTTCCTTGCAAGAATCGGGTGTTAGAATGATTATCGGATTGAAATTTCGTAAACCGACGGAGTTATAAGCGTCAAACGAAAAGTATAGCGATTGGTTTAAAAACACCGCGTAAAGTAATAATATAATCTCTATATCATTAAAATTAGCTTGAAAATGTATTAGGATCATTGTCGGGAGTATTGGGTATAATGTTAGTAGAAATGACTGAGTGGTAACGTTAATTAAACAATTAAGCATACGTTAATGAAAATCACACAAACTCATGCATGAACTGATATGGAAACGATGTTACTGATGATATGCAGACTACTCTAGTCTGTATGATGTGCCTTTACTGATGATACATGAATACGCAGCTGAACCTAACTGGTTACGCGCATTTGAATACCCGTAAACCTGGTTTACAACATGATGAATGATGCCCATGAATAGTGATTTCCCTCCTGGAATGAATAGTGTCATGTGAATTGTAAAATTTTTGGCGACTTCTCAAAGTCTCAAACTGACTTAAAAAACGATGAATAGTGAAATGATGAATAGTGATTGATTATTAGTAACTCATGAATAGTAAATTGTCGAGGTTTGGAAAATGACCTAAAATTACGAGTTGTGACAGTTTTAGAAGAACAAATTGTTCATTATAAAAGCAATGAGTCCACTTTTTCTGAAACTGTAGCTATACTTAAAAGGGACATATTTTTTAGGTATGTTGAAATTAGTGAGTTAAAAGGTGAGGTTGATAGACTTAAAAAGGATAAAGAAAACATTCAAATGAGTGTAGACACATTAGAGTATGCATCTAAGGGTGTAAGTAAGATAATTGAATGTCAAATTCTCAACAAGGCTAAATCAGGTCTAGGTTATAAATCAGTTCCACCCCCTTATAGAGGAATACCTACACCTCCAGGCATAGACCTAGAACACACTGGTTTAGAGGAATTTCAACTACCAAAAATGGAATATGGACCAAAACAAAAGGAAAAGGAAGTAGTTGAGAAACCTGTAGAAGTAAGTGCAAGTTTTAAGAGTGCAAGTGATAAATCACTCTCTGATGACAAGGTGTCATCTACTAGGGACTCATATGCTCCAACCATAGAGTATTGGACTTCTGATGATGATGAAAGTGATCAGGATAAGATTAAGCCTGATAGTGTTAAGATAGAGGAACCAAAAGTTCCTAAGGTGGTCAAGAATACAACTGTTAGGCCTAAGACAAAGGTTAATACTTCTAGAAAAATAGTTAGGTATGCTGAAATGTATAAAACCACACACAAGCCCAGAGGTAACCAAAGGAATTAGAACAACCTCAAGTCTCACCAACTAGGTGATGACTTTGTTTGTTATGGGTAAGCTTGTTATTCATGTGGAAGCTTTGACCATCTTGCAGCCTATTGCAACAATAGGGTAACTAGGTATTCAAGTCCTAGGGTGAACTCAATAAGACCTCCCACTCACCCTAAAAATGCTAGAATGATACCTAGATCAGTTCTTTTAAGGTCTGGACCAAGAGCAGTTCATACTGCTAGACTAGAAATTCATACTGCCAGACCAAATAAGACTTTTTACCCTAGACAAGCAGTTCAAAGTGCAAAAACATTGTTCAAATTGGCACCATCAACTACTAGAAGGCCATTTAATAACCAAGCAGTTGTAAAGAATCAAATTTGGAAACCTAAGGTTGCAATTGCAAACCCAGCAGTTCACACTGCTAGGCAAGCAGTTAATACTGATAGTTTTAAAAACACTGCTAAGGGGAAAATGGGCAATGGTATTAATGCATCAGCATCTTGGGTTTGGAGGCCACTTCAATCCAATGGTGCTCCAACTATTTTGAAAATGTTTAATTATATTCATGTTAAAGGAAAACCAAAGTCAGTAATGGCTCGGGTTCCCCAAGGAAATTAATTCCTTGTTTGTGTGCAATGTTAGTCATATGCTTATTTTGTTATGAGACAAGTACTTTGCACCTTGTTTTCTATTTTTGGACTAACAATTGTAGGTTGATTGGAGTTGTAAATTGAGTGTTTAATGCTTTAGATGGTGAGATGCTTTGGAGCTTAGTGTGTGATCTTTGCACACAACAAATGGTTATTGGTTCACCATGTCTAACCCACATAAGAACCAACTAGTCCAGAGCAAACGGTTTCTGGTAAAGACTTCTCAAATCCGTTCATGGTTGATAGTTTCCAAAAACTATATGGTTATCAACTCACCATATCTAACAGTGAAGAGTTGGCTAGTCCAAAGCAAACGGCTATTGGTAAAGACACATCAAATCCGTTAATAGCTGATAGTTTGCTAAAAACTATATGTGTGTTATAATGTTTTTAAAATCAATATAAGTTCATACTGTTATTTGAAATTTTTTGATAAAAGGTTTTACTGCTAGTGCAAAGTTCGTACTGTTGAACTAGCCGTTGTAACTGTTATGTCAGTAACTAATTTTTGTTTAGAAACTAGCCATTGGATGTTAGTTGCGATTTTTACTGATTAAGTTACGGTTTTTAAGGGATCCTCTTCTAGATATTTTAACTTTTATTCTATTATAATCTTATTCTAAAATAAAAGTTAACTTATTCCTTAAGTCGGTCAAATAGAAACCCTAATACACTCTCAATAATATCTCATATTCTAAAATAAAAATTAACTTGCCACAGGTAGTGTAATCCCAGGCCAAATGGATTATCTGGGTGGTTCAACAGTATCTCTTAATCTAACTAGGGGAGAACCTGAATCTTTGCCCCTTAATTCACCTCTCCTAGCAGGTAACACAACTAGAAGTGATGAGGGCAGTGTTAAACTCAATGAATTGATGGTTCTCTGTACCAAATTGTCTGACACGGTGGAAAGCCTAGAAGAAGAGCTTACTAGTCACAAAAGGAACTTTGCTAACATCTACACCAAGCTGACCTTAAGAGTAAAGAAACTGGAAGCTAAACTGAAGAAGTCCAAAAGGTCTAAGGTGGTGATTTCTACTAGTTCTTCAGATGATGATTCAGATGGTAATTCAGATGATGGTGATGATTCTCCCAAACAGGGGAGGAAATCAAGAAAGACTGAATCACAAACTCAGGGGAGGATTTTGGAATTTGAAGTAGGTACTAGTGGTAATTTGGTTGAGAAAGAAGGTTCTGGTAATGGAAATGAAGGTATGGATATGAGTAAGCAGAGTGAGCAAAGTTGTGAACAACAAGGTACTGCTGGATTAGAAGTAGCAGTACAAATAGCTGAGGTTGAAAAGGAAGCAGTACAAACGGCTAAGGATAAAGGAAAGGGAATTCTTATAGAAGATGAACCAAAGAATATGTCCCTTTTAAGTACACTGGAACTTGCGTTCAAAATAGTGGGAATTAAGTGTATGAACAAGTTTAGGGGAGGATTGTTGGGAATTAAACCAAATAAGTTTCATGAAGAGTTATTTGAAGAATCAAGCCTTTTGGAAGCAGAGTTACTTCAAAGGGAGATCAGAAGCAAAGATTGAAAAAGCTTATTATGAAGCTTATGCAAGAATTAACAAGCCAATGCCAACAGATTTTGTTATTGATACTGGGCATGGTAAAGGAGAGAAAAGAAGAGCTGAAGTTTTACAGTCAGATACTTTAAAGAAACAAAAGACTACAACTGAGAGTTTAACAGATGAACAACTCAAGAACATGATTGTAATAGTTCCTGAATCCACAAATGTTAAACCACTCCAAGCAAAACATCCTATTATAGACTGGGAAGTATTTACAGATGGAAGAATGAAAGGGTGGAAATTTATAAGAGTTGGAGGAATAACTGAGAAGTGCAAGTTGTTTCAAGATTTGCTCAAGGGATTTGATAGAGAAGATCTTAATCAGTTATGGAGTTTAGTACAGGAAAGATTCAAGATTTCAGATCCTCTTGAAGACAAAGATAAGGAACAATGGGTACAGTTGAAGAGAATTTATGAACCAGATGGAGGAGAAGCAATATGGAGATTTCAAGCTATGATCAAAGATGTTTCTTGGAAGCTATTTGATACATGTGGAGTTCATAGGATTTCTACTAAGGATGGTTTGGAGATATACATGTTAGTAGAAAAAGACTACCATCTCAGACCAGTTGTGTTGGTTACCTTAGTGTATTCAAAACTGGAAGTTGAAGCTGATTCAGAGATGGCAGATGTGTTAGTCAGAAGAATGTTTGATCTTGCAGAGCAAAGAAAAGCAAGTACTAAAAGATTAACTTGGTAATGTTTGGAAGAATCCACCCATCATCAGTGTTAATGTTTAATTCGAAGAAACTTAGTGATTTGGATAGAAATCATAAGTTTAGGGGAGGATTGTTGGGAATTAAACCAACAGTTAGTACTGCCAGGCTTGTAGTTTCAACTGGTGGAAGATAACATAAGCAGTACTAACTGCCAGTACAAATACTTTGTACTGCTTATGTTTTGTAAACGTGTAATAGGATAAGTATAGAAAAGATTTAGTGAATATCCTATATAATTAGTGTTATAGTTATCTTGTACAGGAATCCTTGTTCTATAAAAGGATATCCTAGGTTAAAGTTTATGTACGAATTATTCATAGAGATTCAAGGTTGTAAACCCTAGTGATAGGAGATCACTCGTATTATTATTAATAATAATATTGAATCGTTGGAAGTAAAACATTGTCTTCATTGTTCATACACTTACAATTCACTGTTCCATTCATATACAAACAATTATTCTTCTAAGTATAACTAAGTAGATTCCGCATACTTAGTTATATCCAATCAAAGTATCTCATACACATCATACAGGATTAGCACCCTAAGTTTAAAACATCAGATCCTATCAGTTCGGTTACTGAGGATATCTTAACTGGGTTGAAGATGCATTGTCACGGTTGGCTATTAGTTTATTGTATTCCAAAAATATCAGCTTTCAAGGGTTCAGCTCCAATTAATCTTTTTGATCTTCTTCACCAAGTTAGTAGGTTCGCTTCACACTCTCTCTCTCATAAGGCTTTATTGTTTTGTCCCCTATAGGTCTAACCTTATTTCTTTTTATCTTTGTTTGAAATTTCAGATGATGTTGACCAAATTGAATTTATACCAAAAGTATTTGGAAGATCTGAAACACGAGAAGATGAGAGCATGAGTGATGCTGATGAAAGTGATGAATCCCTACCGATCAGTGTGACTATCTCCAAATGGCAATTGAAAGGAAAGAGGAACACTCGATCTTTGATGAAGAGGTATTGTTATGCAGCAGGTGATAACAAGTTGTTGGTGGGTTCTAGCCAGTGGATGAGTTATATGGGGGAGATGATAGATTAGTTGCTGACTCATTTGATGAACGAATAAGAAGTCAAGCGATTGGATTTAATATGCCTAATAGAGATGTAGGGTTAGACAGTAGTCATGATATCATCAATTCTGTGGAAGGATTTTGGGAGCAGCAGCCGATCGATTACCATGATTCTTCTCTTGCATACGTGAGCGGCCTTCAATTTGGGGGGAGGATGAAGTCGATGTTGATTGATGTTGATGTGCAAGTTCAATCAGGTTATTAGAGAGAACATGTTCCCATGATTTCACTTATGATCAAGTTGAATGACAAGGTAATAGTAGGTCACCCTATCCCATAGAAACCATAAAAGACGGTTCATATGATATCATTCTTTCTGCAGCAAAAACTTATGAGTACCAAACAGAATCGTTAGCATTAGATCCTGATGACACAACACTTTAACCATGGAGTCACTTATTGTACTCTTCCATCCATCTGTCTTCTCACCGGAAAATTTATCATCCCAGAGGTAACAAAATATAACAGTCTTATAAAAAAAACATTTACATGTAACATATAGTTATATACTTAAATGATTTTTATATGATATGCAGATAAGCAACTATGCAAGTATTATGTTCATGCATATGTTTTTGTCGATTGCGGTGACAAGTATACTTGAAATTCAATGGGAACGTGTTGCTATAGACGACTTATGGAGAAATGAACAGTTCTAGGTTATTGGTGGTGTGAAAGTGGGAAAGAGGGACATGGTTCTGTAAGATTACCCAAATGTTAAAGTTGTATTTGTTATATGTGTTTGTAAAATAAGAAAAAAAGAAGGGGCATTTTAGTAACTTCACAAGGCACTTAACTAGACCATTTAACTGGTGTTAGCTGTAACGGGCCTCTAGGGACCAAACAGGTCACCTTTCGCAACACTGGGGACGACGTACGCCAAAAAACCCAAACATGGGACCAACTGTGAGAACGGGGCTGAGTTCAGGGACCAACGGTGTAATTTAACTTATTTTAAAAACTACATGTGTTCATTTAATACTTGAAAACTTATGCCACCATAGCATATATTAGAAAAACCCTTTAACTATTTCATATCTAATATTTTGGGAGGAGAGTTATTTTGCATACCATCTTTTACTCACATACCAAGGGACAAATCACCACCCTCCATCTTGATTTGATCTGATGGCTGAAATTTATCAATTATAATAATCAGTTAAATTAAATTAGTTTGGAGGGGCATTTTAGTCGATTCACCTTCAATCTTAATTACTCTACCACAACCAACTAATCGCCCCATCATTTCTCACACACAAAAACAAGAAAACACACAGTAACTTTACCGATCAACAAAAGTGCCCAAAATCAACAAAAAGCAGAGATATTAACAACAAGATCACATCAAAACACAATAAAATGGATAAATCTAGCGTTGACGAGGTTGTTTGACAACAATACGCGGTGCAAAATGATCCGCTTCAGGTGTCAGTTCAAATCTGGTTCAACCATCAGTTCAAAATCCGATTGCAGGTAATGATTATGCTATTTTAACTTTATTTTGAAGATAATACAGAGATTATATTGGTTTATGATGAAAGTGATAGTTATTTTAAGTTAGTTATGACCCTTAATGAGTGTTAATTGTGTTATGATGTTAGAAAGGATATAATTTGAGACCTGGATTAGCGATCGAAGCTCATTTATGTGAAGTTTTGTGTTAAGGAAGTTGATGTAGGGATGATTGCAGATTTAGGAACGTTGCAACGGTTACCTAGGATTGTGGGGTTTGGGAAAGCTATGGAGTTGGCGTTGTCTGGGATAGTGTTTGGTGTCGAGGAGGCGAAAGGGATGGGGCTTGTTTCCAAAGTGTTTGGGAGTAATGAAGAGCTGGATCAAGGTGTTCATGCTATTGCTCAAGGTTAGTTACTTGAATATGTTGTTATTCTTGTATTATGAGTATCGTGATTATCTTTATAACCAACACTAGAAGAGTGATTATATTGATGTATTCGGATTTCGGACTAAAGCATATAGAGTAGAATGCATATTGTGAAGTGTATGTTTGGTTTAGATAAATATGGTTGCTACGAGTTAGTTTACACCAACTTTGTTATATAAATTGGCTAGAAAATAGTGGTTTTATAGGATCCACTTTATTCAGATATGAAAATAGTGCCTTGTTTATAATACTTTAAAGGAGGGAAAACTATGAGGGTTAACATTGCGAGAAGTAGTCTTTTTAATAGGAAAAAAAGAATCAATTATGAGTTAGGGGTGGTCTGTATGTGGTTATATTTGGGACCAAAAAATAGGTTGTGCATAGTTTTATATTATTCTTATGCTTATTTGGAACTTGTAAAATATATCCCTAGACTGGATGGCAATTGATCTATTCTTTATTAAAATTATGCATTTCGATTCATGATTTAGGGAATAGGATTGCGGCCCCGAGGTTGTTGAAGTTGAATCCACTTGATTCACATAGGGCTGGAGTAAACAACAAGTTCCGTGGTGCTCAATTCTCTTGGGTATGCGCAGCTTCACTTTTCTAAAATTGTGTTATAGTGAATTAGTGATTGTGTTATATGGTCCATGCATCTATATGGTTACACAGGTTCGTTCTATTTGAATGAGTAGTATGCTTGTATATGCCTTATGCTGGTTTAGGTTGATGATCCCATGTTTACATTATGCTCGTTTAGTTTAGATATTGCAACGTCTTGCAAGAAATTTGTAGTTAATCTAGATTTGTATAAAAAAAAAGTAGTTACGCTTGCAGAGTACTTCTTTTGTCAAAAATTTCAAATTTTAAACTGAAGATAGAAAATATATTAGAACTATGATGATGGCGAATAAGAACAACAAAGCTAATATTTAATGATATCAAGGCTATGTGCATTCAACCGTTAGACGTGGGATGCTATGGAATAGATCGACACCGTGATGGATTGTTTTATATCTTCCATCTGTGTAATAAAATATTTTTTTTATCGTTTGGTTCGTTGGAATTTAGATTGATATTTAGGTATCTTTATGACTTGATATAGGTTACTGAAGACGGGAAGCAAGAGCGTCCCCTTGTGGCTACAGTTGGCAAGTTCAGTGTGATATGGAACTTCCAACAAGTGAATGATGGTTCCCATGAATACTACCGAAACCAGGTGGGTCTGAAAAGTTGCTACTGCTACAAGATAGTCCCTAAAGACAACTCAATTGTGGACAGTCGTATCATGCATGAGAAGTTTGCAGTTAGTGATTCACCTGAGGCTACATTGGTTGTTGCTACTCCAATGGAAGTAGATGATTGGACTTTTGAGTGATGGCACTAGAAGAGTGATTATATTGATGTATTCGGATTTTGGACTAAAGCATATAGTGTAGAATGCATATTGTGAAGTGTATGTTTGGTTTAGATAAATATGGTTGCTACGAGTTACTTTACACCAACTTTGGCATATAAATTGGCTAGAAAATAGTGGTTTTATAGGATCGACTTTATTCAGATATGAAAATAGTGCCTTGTTTATCATACTTTAAAGGAGGGCAAACTATGAGGGTTAACATTGCGAGAAGTGGTCTTTTTAATAGGAAAAAAAGAATCAATTATGATTTAGGGGTGGTCTGTATGTGGTTATATTTGGGACCAAAAAATAGGCTGTGCATAGTTTTATATTATTCGTATGCTTATTTGGAACCTGTAAAATATATCCCTAGACTGGATGGTAATTTATCTCATCTTTATTAAAATTATGCATTTCGATTCATGATTTAGGGAATAGGATTGCGGCCCCGAGGTTGTTGAAGTTGAATCCACTTGTTTCACATAGGGCTGTGGAGTAAACAACAAGTTCCGTGGTGCTCAATTCTCTTGGGTATGCGCAACTTCACTTTTCTAAAATTGTGTTATAGTAAATTAGTGATTCTGTTATATGGTTCATGCATCTATATGGTTACACAGGGTTGTTCTGTTTGATTGAGTAGTATGCTTGTATATGCATTATGCTAGTTTAGGCTGATGATCCCATGTTTACTTTATGCTCGTTTAGTTTAGATATTGCAACGTCTTGCAAGAAATTTGTAGTTAATCTAGATTTTTATTAAAAAAAAGTAGTTACGCTTGCAGAGTACTTCTTTTGTCTAAAATTTCGAATTTTAAACTGAAGATAGAAAATATATTAGAACTATGATGATGGCGAATAAGAACAACAAAGCTAATATATAATTATATCAAGGCTATGTGCATTCAACTGTTAGACGTGGGATGCTATGGAATAGATCGACACCGTGTGTAAAACCCTAAAATCTCAAACATGTATTATACCTAAATTGCCCCTCTAATTTTGAAATTTATAAGAACATTATAAATCTATAACCTAAGTTCCTAAACTAACTAAAGAATTATAATAACCTAAAACGTGAATTTTAAATACGTACTAATTTAAATTTGAAACCGAATATAATCTAAGTAGTTATGGACTATAATATGATTGATTGGCAAGATAGTGAAACCATAGACTAAGTCATGTAAAATCCAAATACACATGGGAAATTAAGTCGTATGTCATTCGATCCATAGGTCCAAATATTTAAATTAGTGAGCACAACTTATAAATCTATAAAATGTTTAGATACACCTTGGGTTTGAAGTGAGAACTTGGTCTTTCCCTTATCCCCATTGCACGGTTAAAAGTCCAGCCCATACACCTTTAAAATACTCGAGATAATCATCCAGTGTACTCACATTCTAAAGAGCACACTAAAAACCCTAAAACAAATAAGTGGCGGCAGTTATATTCTTCTTCTTTCAGCCGAATAAAAGGTGGTGCAAAAGAGGCGTACAAGGGCTAAACATACAGTGGTAGATCGTGGTGATTGTGGGGGTTCGAAGGGGCTTTGGTTTGGTTTAAAGGGTGTTCGGTGTGGGTTTAATCCTGGTCCCTTTTGTTCTCGACACAAGGTATAACCCTTCTTTGTTCTTGTCTCATCTCGACCTATAGCATAATATCATGAACATAAAAACCAGAATTCAGCCGACTTTTAATAATCAGAATGAGAGACTATATAGCACATAAAATGATGAATTATCTATCACATGAAATAATGAAGTTACTGTTTCGATATAAGGGGTTTCTTGCATATGTCGAGTGCTTGTCGGGTTGGGGTGTTACAATTATGGTATCAGAGAGACAGGCTGCGATTCGTAATACATTTACCCTTGGCCTGTGTAAGTTAGGACCACTAACTTTTCTCTGTAGGCGCTCGTAAGACAACTTTTGAAAATTTGCTTTAGGATCTCCCCTTAGGAACATAAGTTTTGACCGGTGAGGAATGGATAGACTATAAGGCATTTGTTTAAATATCTTTGCTTTCGCATCACTCTAATTCGTGCCTTGCTTTTGGTTAGAGTCTGTTGATATCACTTTTAGAAATCAAAATCTTATGCTTTGCACCACCTAAGATCTGAACCTAATTTAAATCGTGAAGGCATTGAAATTGCATAATGATTGCCCGACACTGTTTGATCCTTATCTTCAGATTCTTTTTGTCAATCTTTTGATAAAGACCCGCGTTACACTCTGATTCTTTTGTTAATCACTTTGATGCCTATTCGGGTACTCTGAGAACCTCCATGGCAATGATGTACCTGATGTATTCTCTTATTTGTCTCTTTCTTTTGATGAGTACTTATGAATCTTCCGGCACTATATGATTTCGTGTCACCCATCTCTGTCCCTATGAGAAGTCTCGTGGTGTGTAACCATGAGTATAAGAATGTTTTCTTCCTCACTTTTGAATGATAAAGCTTTGATCTGCGAACCGTCTTTCTTTGGATAGTTAACTTCGATTGTATTCTGACAAGGAATTTGTTGAGTGATTAGTCAAATATTGACAACTACCCTTCTATTTCTCACCTTTGACGTTGGTAATAATTTTGGACTCCTTACCACGTTTACAAATTGTTAAACCCTTTACTATCACTATTACTCTGGAGACACGAGTGATTACTTTCGCGATTATGAAGTTTTCCTTGAACCTATTTCGTACACCAATGATTGAACCTCATCTCTGTATTGAACGTTATTTGGCACCTTGAGTTTTCTGAACATGAGCTTTGTATTGAACGTTATTTGGCACCCCGAATCTCTTGAATTTGATTTCCTGTTGAACCACCAAGTTTTTCACCGGAGTATGAAGTAAGATTTGACATGATACCGAGAGATTATCTAGTCAACTAGCAAAGACGCCTTACGGATCATACCAATTGATTGGAGCAATCGGGAAGAGCAGCAACCGAAGACCAGGAAGTGGGTTTACTTAAGTGTATCTTTTGGGCATGTTTTAGCTTTGTTCGCGATAAAGCAGGATGGTAACTGGAGGTATGTATGGAAGCTGAACCGTATTACTGCTAGGAGCCAATATTCTTCCACCCTGAATCGACTATGCGTTTGTTTGAATTCAGAGCGCGAAGTCCCTTCTGATAAATTAATTTTATTCTTGGAATCGTTTTCCATATTCGTAAACGATTGCTATGACGGTTAGTGATGCTAATGGTATTAGCTAAAGTTCTGACTGTTTTGTGAGTTTGATAAATGATGTCTCCTCGTAAGTATTGGGCTAATGGTCATTGTATGACTTAATAGTATGATCGGAAACGAGGAAGAGCATGAAAATCATCTTTGCACTTTGCTAGGAAATTCGTCGATCGTTTGTGCATTGAGAGATTGATATTTGTAAAGACAACGATGTTCTTATTTGGGGATACCTCCTTAAATCCTGCAAGTTTTGAAAACTATCACCAATTGGTCTAGACCGATAGCAGAATGGAGAACTGAAACCTTTTGAACTTTGCAGAAGAATTATGGAAGATGTTTGCAAATGATGATACCATGGAGAAATTTCATGAACAGAGAGAAGTAGCTTAGTTTGATTGAGAATGGAGTTTTGGAAAAGCTGAAATAGAGATTAGCTTCCATATCTTCAGGCAGAACGAATTTTGGGACATTCCAAAAAGAGACTCGGTTATACTCCCTTATAGCACAAAAGGTTTTGCGTATGCATCAAGACAACTAGAAGCGCGTAAGAAGAAGTATTCCACTGCCTGACCTGGAGTTGACAACAACGGCGGCTACCCTGAAGAGTGAAGACAGTCCTTACAAGGCAGAGTTGTTGGCGATGCAGAAGAAGAAATTCTAGTCAAGATGGCGAACCTGAAGCTGATGAAGACGTACAGTCTCACTTCCCTATTCATCTTGGTTGTACTAAGATGAATTGAGAGCGGAAGCAGACTGGATGATGAAGAGATTAAAAAAAAAAAAAAAAAAAAAATCATGCCAGAAATCCACAACACTGCATCACATTCCAAGAAGGACTGCAGGAGGCTCGATGAACTAGACACAAGTTCCCGATCTTGGTTTCACTTCCCGACTGATGGACAGACGAAGACAGATTAACCAGACTTGAAGAGATTGTTGGTGTTGAATGAGCGGAATTTTGAAGCAGACCCTTCATGTTTGGAAGATTTGATTTGATGAAGACCGAAGCTCTTAACGACTAAATTTCATTTTCGTTGAATCTCTTAAGCTTCGTTATGAAGTAATAAGATCCTCTTATGATTTAAGTTCCCTAGAGGCATTTCAGTTCGTGTTTATCTTTCGTATGTTCGGCGATGACCTTTGTTTTGAGAGATTTTGGCGAATTATGGAAGATATGATGCTTGTGACGGCGTACCTCACTTCAGTTTGGCAATCTGGGATTTTGATACTCGTGCGAATAGTTTTGTTGTCCCTCTTGACTTTGACATTCGATTTTGGTTGACCTTTGATGATTATAGAAGTACTAGGTGGATTAAGATAGGTGGTTTTGATTATGACTCGAGATAAAGTATGATCATCATGAGGGCATATTTATGTGGTGCTAGTATTATGACGCCTGATCAACGTGATAATACTTACACCATATAACGTGCACTCATTGTGGACATAGGATATCTTGGGGAGTACCTAAGAAGTTTAGAATTTGATCTCCGTTTGATTACCCGTGATTAGTGAGACTTTAGGTTCATTCTACCTATGCGTGTACTCTGTTTTCGTTCATTAGATATTTGGAGGACTTTGGACTCTCGTTTTGCATTCCGTTGACCTAAGTTGTAAATCTTGAACTCTTTGTAGAGCTCTCTACTGTTGAAACAGTTAATTTGATTTGAAATCTTGTTCGTATTCCATATGAGCTTCTAGAAGATTCGCCTATCGCCCATATGATGTTGCATGGACCTTTTGATCAGAATCAACTTATTGTTGTCTCCTTCTGAGAAATTTGAACCCACCTCATTTTAATTCGAGTCATGAGAAACTTTTTGGTCTGAAGATCCTTTTGGAAGAACCTCATCGGGCGTGAGAATGTTTGTGATGATCTGTTGCGATTTGCTACGACTTCGTCTAACTTTGCGACTTCAATTTTCGAGGACGAAAATTTTTTTTTAGAAGGGAAGAGTTGTAAAACCCTAAAATCTCAAACATGTATTATACCTAAATTGCCCCTCTAATTTTGAAATTTATAAGAACATTATAAATCTATAACCTAAGTTCCTAAACTAACTAAAGAATTATAATAACCTAAAACGTGAATTCTAAAATACGTACTAATTTAAATTTGAAACCGAATATAATCTAAGTAGTTATGGACTATAATATGATTGATTGGCAAGATAGTGAAACCATAGACTAAGTCATGTAAAATCCAAATACACATGGGAAATTAAGTCGTATGTCATTCGATCCATAGGTCCAAATATTTAAATTAGTGAGCACAACTTATAAATCTATAAAATGTTTAGATACACCTTGGGTTTGAAGTGAGAACTTGGTCTTTCCCTTATCCCCATTACACGGTTAAAAGTCCAGCCCATACACCTTTAAAATACTCGAGATAATCATCCAGTGTACTCACATTCTAAAGAGCACACTAAAAACCCTAAAACAAATAAGTGGCGGCAGTTATATTCTTCTTCTTTCAGCCGAATAAAAGGTGGTGCAAAAGAGGCGTACAAGGGCTAAACATACAGTGGTAGATCATGGTGATTGTGGGGGTTCGAAGGGGCTTTGGTTTGGTTTAAAGGGTGTTCGGTGTGGGTTTAATCCTGGTCCCTTTTGTTCTCGACACAAGGTATAACCTTTCTTTGTTCTTGTCTCATCTCGACCTGTAGCCTAATATCATGAACATAAAAACCAGAATTCAGCCGACTTTTAATAATCAGAATGAGAGACTATATAGCACATAAAATGATGAATTATCTATCACATGAAATAATGAAGTTACTGTTTCGATATAAGGGGTTTCTTGCATATGTCGAGTGCTTGTCGGGTTGGGGTGTTACACCGTGATGGATTGTTTTATATCTTCCGTCTGTGTAATAAAATATTTTTTTATCGTTTGGTTCGTTGGAATTTGGATTGATATTTAGGTGTCTTTATCACTTGATATAGGTTACTGAAGACGGGAAGCAAGAGCGTCCCCTTGTGGCTACAGTTGGCAAGTTCAGTGTGATATGGAACTTCCAACAAGTGAAGGATGGTTCCCATGAATGCTACCGAAACCAGGTGGGTCTGAAGAGTTGCTACTGCTACAAGATAGTCCCTAAAGACAACTCAATTGTGGATAGTCGTTTCATGCATGAGAAGTTTGCAGTCAGTGATTCACCTGAGGCTCCACTGGTTGTTGCTACTCTAATGAAAGTTAGCTCTTTCAGCTTATATCTAGCAACAGACTCTCTTTTACTTAATCAATGCTTGTTGTTTACATTTTTATCTTTTGTTTCTGTTGGAAAAAAAATGTACTGTTATCAACGTCTTGATTGTCCTTCTATTGTTAGCAACTAGTTTGTTGTAATGGTTAATGAGACCTGAATTACTTGCTTATCAGTTGTGGTTAATCAAAGTCTTTGTGTTGCTTTTTTTTATCCAAGTGTTTTATTTCAATATCACTTGTTATTTTCTGAATAGCATTTGTGATATTCAGAATATCACTCGTGATATTCAGAATATCACTCGTGATATTCTGAATATCACTCGTGATTTTCTTATGCTTTCATCCGTTTTTATACGTATTCGTCCGTTTCCTTACGTTTTCGTCCATTTTCTTATGTTTTCGTCCCTTTTTATACATTTTTAAATATCACAACTGATATTCGGAATATCACTTGTGATTTTCTGAATATCACTGATGTGTTTCAAGGGATATACCCATTATGAGTACAAGTTTCAAATTTATAACACGATTTACCGATGATTCAAACGAAACACATACGAGCAAGTATACTCGTCCGTGTGTATTAAGAGATTATTAAGGTAAGCCGAGGTCGTTCACTAGGATTTGTTTTGTTTGTATGATGTGAATTTTTGTAAATAAAGCCAAGCCAACTTATCGATTCTAATTCGCATGCAAATAAAGATGATTTAAATTCAGTAAATTAAAGACTACACTTGCCTAGACTAGTTTGCACAATTCCTTTTGACATGATTATGAAAATGGTTCCACTTGATTATGATCAACAAATTAGATGGTGTTCTAATTCGATTAGTGGTGTACTAACTCTATTGTTTCCAACACTTTCAATCCTCGTCAAGATTTTAAGATTATAAAAACAATAATTAAGAATTGATCAATCCAAGACTAACACAACTCAATTACTCGATTTGCTTTCGTTTCACAAGTAATTGACAACCACACTATTTAGTTTTCCAAGTTTAACCAAGTTTCTTATGAAATGGTCAATACATAAGGTAAAACCCTCATAGACAAAGGTTTACAACTAATTAACTAACAATGTCCTTTTCAACCCAATACATTATTAGAAATTAACCAAACTTGACAACTCTTTGGTTGAGAAAACTCTTAATAGCACAATTCGTTCTTAGTGTTAACTTTTCTTTTATATTAGAACCATTAAGTCATAATCAACCAAATAAATTATGAGTCAAGCATCATCTAGGCAAGTGCACAAGACACTTAGCCACTCATGGCAAACAAAGTAATAACCATAAGAAATTTATCACTAGAAAACATGATTAAATAGTCTTACAAAAGTTGTAATGATGATTACAAGTAATGAAGAACACTTGTGAAATGATCAACAATGATCCTTGAATAATGGAATTGATGATTGGTGAATGTAAGCTTTCCCTTTTTCTGCGTTTCTTCTCCTTGTCGCCCCTTTTGAGAGAGTGGTGACAGATTTTTTGTAGAAAAATAGATGATAATTGATGATGTTGTTGATGTTGTTATATATAAGATAATTCTCCTTGGTCACCAAGCATAATTATTGAGCTCAAAGTGTCATAAATTGAAGTCAAGATGAGTTAATGGAAGTAGATGATTGGACTTTTGAGTGATGTCACTTAACTCTTCTCTTAAATGCAACTATGGAAGACTTTAAGTGGCCGGACCCAAGGTCGGGACCTAGGACCTGTGGTCTGGATGTCTGCTGGGCCTTGGGTTTGAACTCTAAACCTTTGGTCCGAAAATGACTACACAACCTTGGGTTTGAGATAGGAACCTAGGGTTTGGGTTATGACCTTCATTATTCATTTCATCATTTCATGATCTTTTCTTGAGCTTGAAAATCACTGTAATCTTGATTCTTTATCTTTAACTATCCTCCCCAAAGCTTTTGTTGTGAGACGAATCAAATATTTATGCATAAGCTCTTGATTTAACAAATTTTCTTCATCTTTTATCCTTTTCCTTGAACTTGATCGTACCTGAACTAAAATACATCTTTTGCACCTTTTTAGCATAATATGTTCACAAATACAACCAAATACAATGCATAAATATAGAAATAACGCAACTAAAACATGTTCAAAATGAGAGTTATCAAATCCCCCATACATACACTTTGCTTGCCCCCAAGCAAATCTAGCTTTAAGAAATAAATCCACATGATATAAATTATAATGATTCTAAAAATGGGATGCAAATCCATCAAGTACAAGTACAAGGTAGGATCCATCTTTTTTATGCTTTGGCTGTGAAAAGTCGAGATGTTTGACAATACCTTAAATTATTCTCTTGCTTGATAACACATTAAAACACCTCACGAAAAGGAAATGAAGTATAATTCACTCAACACTCTTTTGTTTAGTGGGCGAGTATATACGAGAATAACACTCATTGCTCAGATATGATCTAAATATTACCATAAGCTTGTACAAGAAACAAAACTCCACCGACGTGGCGTAAGCACCAAGTGTAAACATCTAAGAAGACTTTTATTCGGGTTTTAAGGCTTAAAGGGTTATATAAGACTGATGTGTAACTATCTCATGTAAAAGATAATAGCTCGCTAACAACGAATCATTGGTTCATCAAATAACGGATGGTCACTAAGGATAACCTTAGATCGCTAGCAACGTTATCCAATTCTTCAAGAAATCGGATGGTCACCACATGTCAATACACTTGATAAATTACCACAAAGTCAAAAAGGGTAGGAATGAGACATGGGATATATATTTATGAAATTGGTTTAAAAATAAAAACTTTACAAATAGCCAAAGTCTAAAACCAAGTGCTACTAGCTACATCAACCACTATCCTTTGAAATTGAGATTCTTCCTTGATTGATATCATACTTTCATAGCTCATTGGCTATTCTTGTCACCAAACAATTGCGATGACTTATTCACATCATACAAACAAAAGATACCAATAGATCTTTTTCCTTTTTTTTTTTTTTTTTTTTTTTTTTATCATCATAAGATACCAATAGATCTTCCTTAAGATTATCATGGAGTTCGCAAATTTCTCATTTTCAAGGATTCCCACATAACAACCATCTTTCCAAGTAGCTAGTAACCAACCAAGACTTGACTATGGGTAAGGTTAAGGCTAAAAGTGAAGAATATTTTTATATTTTTCTAGTGTAACAAAGATGAAAAGGATGGCTCAGAGGGTGTACTAATGGAATCTAGCACTAAAAATGAGTGCTAACAAATGGGTCCAAATAAGTGGTTAACTAACCAATGCGGCTAGCTAATATATCATTAGATGTAAAACGGAAGGCCATTTGGTTTAATTCCTAAGGTTGCCTCTTATCACACGAATACACTTATATCACACGAGGTGATCTCACTGCGGTCTGGTAATGATTTGCATGTACAAGTTCTAGAATAAATAGATCACCGGCACACTCATAGCAAATTGATCCAAGCATAAAAGATGTTTGTTTTATGAAATAGGCTTAAATCCTCACAATTTCGTGGAATGGGCTATAGTTGTGCTAGCAATGTTATCAATCCAAAAATGGATCGCAATGTCAATCAGGACACATCTCAAATTTCAAAAATTACATGTTTTATCAGTGGATAATCTAGTTATTCTAATATAAATTATCCTAAATGTGCGAGAACAACTAGATCATAGGGGCAAACAAGTTAAAAAAAATAGACTCAAAAATATAGAAATTTTTTTAAATCTGGTTCATTTTCCTATTTCCTCCCCCCACACTTAAGTTTGACATTGTCCTCAATGTAAAGAACGATAAATCATAAAAAATAGGGAAATGGAACATATAAGAAATGAAACTGCCTGTGCTTTAGAGATAGGATGATTCCACATTTTCAAGCATCCTAACCTGCATAATCATCAAAAGCAAAAACGCACAAAAAAATGCAAAATATCTTTGTATTTTATTATTCATGGTAGTAAGGCCCCCACACTTATGGTGAAACCATCGGGGCATAAAAATAATAAAAAAAAAATACACGGGTTGCCTCCTGAAAAGCGCTAAATTTATTAACGAGTCATCAGCCTGACTCATTCTTTCTAATTTCTTTGGTGGTTTATATTTGGGATTCTTTCCTGATGTCTTTGGAATATACACCACATTTCCCTTTACTATTCCTTTTCCAGTTTTATCGATATCATGTAACTTTGTGGTATTGCAAGTTCTAGGGAGAACATCCCAGATGTAACCAGTTTCCGAAGCCCATGGTATTACTTTTTTATAATCAGCTGGAAAAGGTGCCATAAATGGAATAGCAGTGTATTTCTTTTTATCGAGCAGTTCAAGTGGAATTTCCTCACTTGACATTTCATTCAATTGCTCCTCATCATGGTATAGTTTGATTCGATGTCCATTAACAATGAAAGTTCCACCGTTCTTGTCATATAATTCGACATATCCGGATGGAAAACCATGTTTTACCACGAATGGACCAAACCATTTGGTTCTGAGCTTAGGAGCTTTGAATTTGTACTTCAAATTGAACAAAAGAACTTTGTCTCCAGCCTTGAATTCTTTCTGGATTCTTAGCTTCTTATCATGATAAGCTTTTGTTCGAGCTTTGTACAATTTGGAATTTTCATACGCTTGGACTCTTAATTCATCGAGTTCATGCAATTGCAGGAATCGTTTTTCTCTAGAGATTTTTAGATCAGGATTACATTGCCTCAATGCCCAGTAAGCACGATGTTCTATTTCAAACGGCAAATGGCAAGTCTTTCCATATATGAGTCTGTACGGGGTTGTACCAATTGGAGTTTTATATGCCGTTCTAAATGCCCATAGAGCATCATCAAGTTTTTTTGACCAAACAGAAGGATTATCCTTGACCGTTTTTTCAAGTATTCTTTTTAAGGCTCTATTGGTGTTTTCGACTTGACCACTTGTTTGAGGGTGGTATGCTGTTGAGAAACGATGGTGGACCCCATATCGTTTCATAGCTTTCTCCATTTGATGGTTACAGAAGTGAGTTCCTTTGTCACTTATCAAAGCTTTTCGAATTCCGAATCAGGAGAAAAGCTTTTTCAGAAAATTTACAACTACTCGTGCATCATTTGTGGGTAAAGCTTCTGCTTCTGCCCATTTGAAAACATAGTCAATTGCAACGAGGATGTATTCGAATTTATGAGACATAGGAAAAGGATCCATGAAGTCAATCCCCCAAATATCAAATATTTCAGAAAATTGGATGCTCTTTTGTGGCATTTCATCTCTACGAGAAAGACTACCAGATTTTTGGCATGCGTCACAATTCTGCACAAGTGTATGTGCTTCTTTAAAAATTGTTGCCCAATAAAATCCCGCATCGAAAACTTTTTTAGCGGTCGTGGATGGACCGTAATGTCCTCCAGTTGGGCCATGATGACATTCATCAAGAATTTTTTGGGTTTCTGAACCATATACACATCTTCTTATTATGCCATCGGGACACATTTTAAATAGATATGGTTCATCACAAAAATAGTATTTTAAATTTGCGAAAAATTTACTACGCTCAGCGTGAGATAGACCTTTTTGTAATATTCCGCCAGCTAAATAATTTGCATAATCAGCAAACCAAGGAACTTCTTCAATGTCGATTCCCATAAGAGTTTCATCGGGAAAGTTATCATCAATTTCGTCTTCACCGAGTTCCTCTAAATTAGGATTTTCTAATCTAGACTAATGATCTGCTGCAACATTTTATGCACCTTTTATATTCTGGATTTCTATGTCAAATTCTTGAAGAAATAAAATCCATCGGATAAGACGTGGTTTTACATATTGTTTGGCAAACAGATATTTTAGAGCTGAATGATCGGTGAATACAATTGTCTTTGATAAAACAAGATAAGAACGAAATTTGTCAAATGCAAAAACTACAGCTAAAAGTTCTTTTTCAGTAACCGTGTAGTTTTTTTGGGCACCATTAAAGGTTTTGCTAGCAAAGTATATAGGACGAAAATGTTTACCATCTCGTTGTCCTAATACTGCTCCAACAGCGTAATCACTTGCATCGCACATAAGTTCAAACGGCAGCGACCAATTTGGTGAAACCATAATTGGTGCATTTGTTAACTTATTTTTAAGCGTTTCGAATGCCTTGATGCATTCTTCATTGAAGTCAAAGACTGAATCTTTTTCAAGCAAATTCGTCATTGGACGAGATATTTTTGAAAAATCTTTGATGAATCTGCGGTAAAATCCCGCATGTCCTAAAAAACTCCTAACGCCTTTAACGTTAGTAGGGGGTGGTAATTTAGCAATAGCATTAATTTTTGCTTTGTCAACCTCGATTCCCTTGCTCGAAATCTTGTGACCAAGTACAATGCCTTCCGTTACCATAAAATGACATTTTTCCCAATTAAGCACGAGATGATAAGTTTTGCATCTTTCAAGCATTTTATCAAGATTGGAAAGGCATGACTCGAATGAGTCTCCAAATACTGAGAAATCATCCATGAAGACTACCATGGAGGTTTCAAGCATATCTTGAAAAATAGCAATCATGCATCTTTGAAATGTTGCTGGTGCGTTACAAAGACCAAAAGGCATTCGCCTATACGCATATGTGCCGAACGGACACGTGAATGTGGTCTTTTCTTGATCAGCTGGATCAATTGGAATTTGAAAGTAACTGGAAAATCCATCGAGAAAACAAAAGTATTTGTTTCCCGCAAGTCTTTCCAACATTTGATCCATGAACGGTAATGGAAAATGATCTTTTCTGGTGGCGTCATTTAATTTTCGATAATCAATGCATACACGCCAACCAGTTATAGTTCTTGTAGGAACAAGTTCATTACGTTCATTAGTTACGACAGTTGTTCCTCCCTTCTTAGGAACACAATGAACAGGACTCACCCATGAACTATCCTCAATGGGATAAATGATTCCAGCGTCAAGAAGTTTGATTATTTCTTTCTTAACAACTTCTTTCATATTTGGATTGAGTCTTCGTTGTCTTTGAACAACAGGTTTAGAATCATTTTCAATATTTATTTTATGTTTGCAAAAGTTTGGACTTATTCTAGGAATATCGGAAGTTTTCCAAGCGAAAGCTTCTTTATGCTTTTTAAGTGTAGAAACAAGTCGTTCTTTTTCATTAGGTTTGAGTGCTGAAGATATGACAACTGGAAGAAGAGAATTTTCTTCCAAGAATGCATATTCTAGATGATCAGGAAGAGGTTTCAAGACTAGATCCATTGGCGGATCTTCGATTGAGGTTTTGATTCTCATATCATCATTGAATTCCAACTCCTCAAAGTTGGTGTTTTCTTCCTCGGAAATTCAGTCCTTGTTGTATCAAACCAACGAGGACCAGAGAGCAGTCTCCAAAATAAAAAAGTTAGTCCTTATTTCTATGGGTTGGTATCATGTTATTTCAGTCCCCAATGCATATTATCGGCGACTGAAAAGTCAGTCCCCAATACTATGTTAGATCAGTTACTAACACATGGATTTAGGGACTGAAAATTAGTCCATAAACATTGTTTAAAGTCCCTAATACGTTTCGTTGTTTTGTAGATTACCGTACCAAATCAGTCTCGAATAATAGAATTTAAAAACTGATTAGTCTCCGATGAAAGGCTTTAAAAACTTATTGTTAGTCACAAAAATAGATGAATTAGTCCTTAATTTGTTTTTCTAGTGACTGAAAATTAGTTTCAAAATATACGTTAATCGATACAAAATAACATTCAAATCAGTCACCTATATGATGGCGCCGTTCCATTATATTTCTATTATAAACTAAAAGTTAGTGGCAAATACAATTTAATTCAGTCCCCATTCACAATGCATACATGACCCCTTACAATAGTATATAAAACTCCAAACCATAAACAATAATAATAACAATATTTCTTTAAAGCATAATAATCACCAATCCAAATAACTAAGAGTTTACAATTCAATATGTTTAAAAATAAAACCAAATTCAATAGAAATAAATTTGAACGTCCTATATATCACTATCGGTGAATGGATCATCGTTACCATCAACTTCAGTAGTATTTGGTGAGTCTATTGTGCTCTCGAATTCTTGGAAATTTTTGGCTCAAGAATTTTGCCAATTTCTCATAATTATGTTTATACGGTTCAAGTTCACTAACCTTTGCTCTCAATTCATTAATCTCAGTCGAGTTTTGTTTAGGTGTTGAGTCAGCTTATTTAGCCCAACCCCAACTAAAGGTGTAGTAAACTCACGTCATCAGGAAGAAGCCTGTAGCTGGGTGTACAACGCTGGCAATCAGAGAGGTCAAGTTCTTGTATAGATTTAGCCCAATATTTCTCTTTGTATTTGTCCTTCTCTTTGGAAGCTTCAGCTTCACGCCTCTCTTTCTCCTCTGCTCTAGTTGATTTAGATGCATGTGCTTCAATCCATAAAGATTCTGCCACAATTCAAAGATCCAATAAGCAAAATAACAATATGACATGAACTGAAATGACAACTAGAGATGGTCAGGTTTGGGTAACGGGTCAAAGCATTCATTTTTAACAATGGCCAAGAAGAAATGCTTACTTTTGTCCATGACACCAGCAAGGAATCCATCTACAAACAAAAATTTTCAGCGTCAACTTAGGAATTTAGATGTAAAATAATAAACTATGAGAGCTTGGTAAGTTAGTCTGAAATTCACCTATATTTTCACAGTGCTCCAAAAATGAACTAAAACCTTCCATAAGATCTGGGTGCTTTCCAAGTAGATCAGAAACCTGAAAATAGAGAAGTCTCAGATTTGAAAAACTCACAACGAGGGTCCATTTATCAAAAAGAAAATGTAGAGAATAGGCACTAAGTTATTCTACAGCCCTTGCTCTTTAAAATTCTATAAACAAAAGATAAGAGTGATAAAACAAATGGGGGATCTATACCATATGTGAGAAATATCTAACCAATTGAGTTTAGATGGAACTGATAGTCTGATGCATATCACATTAACCACACAATAACGAAAGATCCCTTGAGAATGTGTCATAATATATATTCATTACAATGCATGAGCATTTTTCAAGTGTAGACTTAAACTGGAACTAGCATACACTAATTCAGAGTAGAGTGGTAATTCTCAAACTATGACAGAGAGAATAGGGAACCTATGTACTAATGCATCTTAGTTGATCAAGATCAAAACTAAACCATATAATACGACTCTCATATTTGCCAAAGTTTGAATAGGCAGTATTTGTATTACAATATTTCACGTTTCCCTCTTTATACGCGCTGACACATAAATGGCTAACAAGCTTTAATATGTAACACAAAGTTGGTATTAGCCCAATTTTAAATACATCGGAAGATGTTGACATACATATAATTCACTCTTTCTGTTACTCAAGCCAATAGCCCTTTCACACTATGTATTGTATTCCACATTTAATACCAACATAGAGTAGTTCTTTTATAAAAAACTATGCTTTTAACGTAAAATTATAACAAAAGGAATAAGGTGTTAAATGTCTAAAACATGTAATTAGCATACCAAGCTCTGTAATTCCTTTCTCGTGATTATCTCTGTGCTAAATATATGAAGGCACTTCAAGAACGCTTGGTAATCATCTTGATTACGTAATATGTCCTTCACTTTCTCGCAGAAAGTAAATTCTTGGTTGTACATACCTGTAACGAAAAAAAATAAAAATAAAATATTACTATACTGTCAGATTTGTTTTACTAGAAACTTATGAAAGTATTTTAAAAATCAAGCAAACACGTAAATTTTACCAACTGTTTACCCAAACAATTAACTTACTTTTTAATGAATCTTTATCACCACTAGGGCCTGCACTTGTACTGACTCCATAATCTTCAACCTTGGTAGATTTTCATTTTTCAATACGAGGCACGTCTGTACTAGCATCAGGATCATAGTAGGAAATCAAATTAAGAATTAAGCAAAAAACAATCCTAGGATATTACATTCAGTAGCAAACATCAGCACATAACAAGCAGTCCCAATCTTTGTTTGTCAACATTATCTTTGCAAATAGGTTGTCATACACCATTTGGCCACATTAGTAACTATATACAACGAGCAAACATGAATAACACTGAATCATTGATATGTTAGCTGTCAAGTGCCAACAAGACATGTATTATGAAAGCCACATAGTTAAAACTTAATAATGTGAAACAACTAATCGAATCAATATAAAAAAGCCTATCAACAATCGAATCATTAATAACTTGTCATACACCATTCAAGCCATATGAATATTCAATACTTCAGATTACATGGGACATTAATCCAAAAAAATACACAAGTATGCACTTTAAGTCTTTAATATTTAACAGAACAAGCTAAAAACTTTCATTATAACTAAAAACATGTAATCTTGAAAATTAATCAGTAAATAAGAATATAATACAAGAGACTACCTTGTAAATTAGCTTCATTTGTAGAAAAAAGCATGTTCCAAGCTCCTATAGATTGGGGCTTTCATGAACCCTAAATCCTAAAATCATATAAACAAGAAATTGACTCATGACCACCTTAAATTGATGATTAATTAAGGAATAGTAACACATAAAGTACCTGATATGTGACTTGATTTCACGTGTCATGATGGTGAACCACCATGGTCTGTGGTAGGTGAGAATGCAACCGACGACTGGCAAGGATCGATGGCAGTGATGTCGACGACCGAGAGAAAGAGGATGTGAGATAAGATGAAGATGATAGGTTTGGGCTATGTGAGGTAGATAATAGATGAATAGATGGAAAATTTGATTTTTGGGGAAATTTAGGGCGGGATAACTGAAAATGTTGAGAGGGTGATTTAATTTTTTTTAAGAGGATTGATAAATGTAATGTACTCCTCCATTCTTTTATAAAATAATCATGAGAAATTTACGAAAAAAAATATCCAATATTTGTATCTATAAAACTTAAGATCGTATAAATAATTAAATATTTGTTTCTATAATCTTAGTAACCTATTTGAAAATAGCTAAAAGGTGTTTGCTCAAGTTTATTTTTGAGTTTTATGTGTTTTCGGCTTATGTTTTACTAGACGAATACTCGCGCAAAGCGACGATGTATAGCGAAAGGTCTACAAGGCCGATTAATCGCTGCCTAGGTGCTACAAGGCCACCAACCTTTCCGATTTGTGTAAATCAGTAAAACAAATCGGTCAACCGTGGTCAATGACAGTCAACGGTGGTCAAACTTACCGGAAACATGCAAATCTTGCCGGAAATACCCAAAAAACTCATCGTAAAATTGTTTTAATAACCTATAGTCCGCCGTTTATATCTATTACAAGATGTTTTAAGGAAATTTTTGTTGAAAATACCTAGAACTTGCTGAAAATACTCGAAACTTATCGAAAATGCCAATCTGATTAATTCACAACAACATGATCAATTCATAAAAACCTTTTCTGTTCCTTATAACATAGTGTGTTCATATACAATCCAAATTGGCGCTTAACCCAACCTGATAATAAACTAACCTGAGAGGACCCGAACCCCACAGCCCCTAGTTTCATGTATCAATCGCTTCGTATGTAAAAGACATATGTTATATGAAGTCGACGAAAAAGCATATAAATCGTGGCACATGGTTGGCATTTGATTCATTACAATTTTGCCCATCGTGTTATCGCTAGATTACTGGTGATGGAACAAAGCATTGAAATTTGTTAATGCAGCTACAAGCGATAAATTAAAGAAAATGGATTAGGCCAAAAGCATTGAAATTTGTGAATTAGTTACTCGTGATAATAGGTAAAAGTCAATAACCTTGCTAATGAACGGAGTTAAATATATACCAGTCACAATATAAGTCACAATATAAGTTGACGTTTCCAATGAATAACTGAATTTTACTCTTAAATATGTTGCCCATGTATAAGACATTTATGTGGGACTGAAATTCAGTCACAAATAATTGTCTCTCCAAACATTTTTATTTTGCATACGTATTTGTAACTGAAATTTAGTCATAGCTATGATGTCCATGTATTAGGGACTGAGTCGTGATTGAAATTCAGTCACTAACAAATTTCCCTCCAAACCTTTTTTATTGCGCAGACATATTTGTAACTGAATTTTAGTCTTAGGTATGATGTCCATGTAATAGGGACTCAGCTGTGACTGAAATTCAGTCACTACAAATTTTCCCTACAAACCTTTTTATTGTGTAGACATATTTGTAACTGAATTTTAGTCTTAAATATGTTGCCCGTGTATAAGAGGTTTATGTGGGACTAAAATTCAGTCATAAACAATTTTCTCTCAAAAGTTTTTTTATTTTGCATACGTATTTGTAACTGAACTTTAGTCTTAGCTATGATGTCCATGTATTAGGGACTGAGTTGTGATTCAAATTCAGTCACTAACAAATTTCCCTCCAAACTTTTTTTATTGCGCAAACATATTTGTAACTGAATTTTAGTCTTAGGTATGATGTCCATGTAACAGGGACGCAGCTATGACTGAAATTCAGTCACTAAAAAATTTCCCCCCAAACCTTTTTATTGTGTAGACATATTTGTAACTGAAACTTAGTCTTAGCTATGATCTCCATGTATTAGGGACCGAACTGTGACTATAATTCAGTCACTAACAAATTATCCGCCAAAATTTTTTATTGCGCATATATATTTGTAACTGAAATTTAGTCTTATATATGATGTACATGTACTACGGACTGAAATGTCACCCTTATTCAGTCACTAACATATTTACCTCCAAATTTTTTTCCCGTATAGGCACATTAGTAACTGAAATTTAGTCTCAGATATGGGGTCACTGAATTGAGGACAGATTTTTAGTCGCCGCAATCAGTCAATAAAAGGTCAGTCCTTAAAAGTATCAGTAATTGATGTTTTAGTTACCGATGCTATGTATCAGCGACTGATATATCAGTCCCTGGAAATTCAGTCTCTGAAAGCCTTTTTTTTGTAGTGTTTGGTCAGGCGGAACGAATGGAGTTCTCTTTTTGCGAAATAAACTTTCGGGGTTAGACAATGGTGTACTCAACTCGTCGCTTGAAGAACGAGTGGTCATACACGAGAAAAACGAACCCTATCGAAAAAGGATTAAAGAAAGAAACAAAAGAAAAATAAAAGGAAAAAAAATTAGGTCACTGTGCCGGCGGTCTGGAACTAAGACCGGCGGTTTGGTTCGGCAGAGAAAGAAGAAAAAGGACAGAAAGTCGAGGCCGCCCGGTCGGACTGTAGACCGGCGGTTTGGAAGAGGTAAATTTTTTTTTTTTATGACAGGACCGGCGGTCTAATGACAGGGCCGGCGGTCGAGGCTGGAAAAGAAAGACAGAAGGCCTTGGGCCGTTTGGTCTGGCTGTAGGCCGGCGGCCTAGAGGTGAAAATTATAGAATATATATATTTTTTTAAGAACTTAATGAATACGCAAATGAATATCAAGACGAATAGAATTAGAACAAGTAAATTATAAACAAAAACTTCACACAAACGAGATCAAATCCCCGGCAGCGGCACAAAAAATATGATGTGTTTCAAGGGATATACCCATTATGAGTACAAGTTTTAAATTTATAACACGATTTACAAATGATTCAAACGAAACACATACGAGCAAGTATACTCGTCCGTGTGTAGTAAGAGATTATTAAGGTAAGCCGAGGTCGTTCACTAGGATTTGTTTTGTATGTATGATGTGAATTTTTGTAAATAAAGCCAAGCCAACTTATCGATTCTAATTCGCAAGCAAATAAAGATGATATAAATTCAGTAAATTAAAGACTACACTTGCCTAGACTAGTTAGCATAATTCCTTTTGACATGATTATGACAATGGTTCCATTTGATTATGATCAACAAATTAGATGGTGTTCTAATTCAATTAGTGGTGTACTAACTCTATTGTTTCCAACACTTTCAATCCTCGTCAAGATTTTAAGATTATAAAAAAAATAATTAAGAATCGATCAATCCAAGACTAACACAACTTAATTACTCGATTCGCTTTCGTTTCACAAGTAATTGACAACCACACTATTTAGTTTTCCAAGTTTAACCAAGTTTCTTATGAAATGGTCAATACATAAGGTAAAACCCTCATAGACAAAGGTTTACAACTAATTAACTAACAATGTCCTTTTCAACCCAATACATTATTAGAAATTAACCAAACTTGACAACTCCTTGGTGGAGAAAACTCTTAATAGCACAATTCGTTCTTAGTGTTAACTTTTCTTTTATATTAGAACAATTAAGTCATAATCAACCAAATAAATTATGAGGCAAACATCATCTAGGCAAGTGCACAAGGCACTTAGCCACTTATGGCAAACAAAGTAATAACCATAAGAAATTTATCACTAGAAAACATGATTAAATAGTCTTACAAAAGTTGTAATGATGATTACAAGTAATGAAGAACACATGTGAAATGATTAACAATGATCCTTGAATAATGGAATTGACGATTGGTGAATGTAAGCTTTCCCTTTTCCTGCATTTCTTCTCCTTGTCGCCCCTTTTGAGAGAGTGGTGACAGATTTTTTGTAGAAAAATAGATGATAATAGATGATGTTGTTGATGTTGTTATATATAAGATAATTCTCCTTGGTCACCAAGCATAATTCTTGGGCTCAAAGTGTCATAAATTGAAGGCAAGATGAGTTAATGGAAGTAGACGATTGGACTTTTGAGTGATGGCACTTAACTCTTCTCTTAAATGCAACTATGGAAGACTTTAAGTGGCTGGACCCAAGGTCGGGACCTAGGACCTGTGGTCTGGATGTCTGCTGGGCCTTGGGTTTGAACTCTAAACCTTTGGTCTGGAAATGACTACTCAACCTTGGGTTTCAGATAGGAACCTTGGGTTTGGGTTATGACCTTCAATATTCATTTCATCATTTCATGATCTTTTCTTGAGCTTGAAAATCACTGTAATCTTGATTCTTTATCTTTAACAATCCTCTCCAAAGCTTTTATTGTGAGACGAATCCAATATTTATGCATAAGCTCTTGATTTAACAACTTTTCTTCATCTTTTAGCCTTTTCCTTGAACTTGATCGTACCTGAACTAAAATACATCTTTTGCACCTTTTTAGCATAATATGTTCACAAATACAACCAAATACAATGCATAAATATAGAAATAACGCAACTAAAACATGTTCAAAATGAGCGTTATCAATCACTGGTGATATTCTGAATATCACTTGTGATTTTCTGAATATCACTGGTGATATTCTGAATATCACTTGTTATTTTCATGTTACAAAACATTAGTTGAAAATCACTTGTGATATTCAGAAAATCACTTGATATTCAGAAAATCACTTGTGATATTCTGAATATCACAGAATATCACTTATGGTATTCAGAATATCATTTGTGGTATTTAGAATATCACTTGTGATATTTTGAATATCACAGAATATCACTTGTGATACTCAGAATATCACTTGTGATATTCTGAATATCACAGAATATCACTTGTGATATTCAAAATATCATTTGTGATATTCAGAATATCGCTTGTGATAATATCACTTTTCGTATTCTGAATATCACAGAATATCACTTGGGATATTCAGAAAATCACAGAATACCACATGTGATATTCAAAAAATCACTTGTGATATTCAGAATATCACTTGTGATATTCTGAATATCACAGAATATCACTTGTGATATGCAGAATATCATTTGTGATATTCAGAATATCGCTTGTGATAATATCACTTGTGATATTCAGAAACGTATGAAAACTTTTGAAAACGGGCTAAAACATTTAAAAACGGAAGAAAACGGATGAATATGTATGAAAACGAACGAAAACATATGAAAGTTCCCCCAAGGCGACCACAACCTATAAAACAAAGAAAATTGAATATCAAAATATCCAGAAAACATTGAAATTTGAATATCAACATTATGATTTATCTAAAATTCACCTGTGATGTTTCATAATGTCTCGTACACGCAGTTAGTTGAAGGTGTTGAGCTTCCGATTTTGCTTTTAGGTAAAAGTCTCTTAGTTTCCGATAGATAGAAAGATGATTTCCCTAAAAATTTAAGTACATGTCATATTGATATTGCAACAAAAGTACCATAACTTAGATAGCGAACTATAACTACATTTGGCATCTGCACAAACCACCAAAACACATTAACTATAAGAAAATGTCATCTTACTTGTACAGTATTACATTGTTGTAAGATGAAAATTTGTAGTTTGAATTCGTTCTAATGCCATCCTAAATATGAATCTTAATGATGCGTAGTATAGCACATGAGCTAGTGGAACTAAGGTTCATGGTTTGAAAGTTCAGGAATATATATCATATATCAATGATGAAATAATCACATCGGCTACCAAAAATTTCCTTGGTGGCTGTACACTACAAACACTGCTCCTGCATTATCCTAACGGCTTTCCTGCAAAAAGCAACTGTGCCTAATTCGGTTGAAATGCATAATTTCCTTGATTCACATATTGAAATAAAACACTTGGATAAAAATAAATAAAAGTAACACAAAGACTTTGATTAACCACCGCTGATAAGCAAGTAATTCAGGTCTCATTAGCCAATACAACAATCTAGTTGCTAACAATAGAAAGACAATCAAGTCGTTGATGATAACAGTAAAAAAATTTTCAACAGAAACAAAAACTAAGAATGTAAACTAAAAGCGTTGATTAAGCAAAAGAGAGTCTGCTGCTAGATATGCTGAAAGAGCTAACTTTCATTGGAGTAGCAACAACCAGTGGAGCCTCAGGTGAATCACTAACTGCAAACTTCTCATGCATGAAACGACTGTCCACAATTGAGTCGTCTTTAGGGACTATCTTGTAGCAGTAGCAACTATTCAGACCCACCTGGTTTCGGTAGCATTCATGGGAACCATCCTTCACTAGTTGGAAGTTCCATATCACACTAAACTTGCCAGCTGTAGCCACAAGGTGACGCTCTTGCTTCCCGTCTTCAGTAACCTATATCAAGTCATAAAGACACCTAAATATCAATCCAAATTCCAACAAACCAAACGATAAAAAAAAACATTTTATTACACAGATGGAGGATATAAAATAATCCATCACGGTGTCGATCTATTCCATAGCATCCCACGTCTAACGGTTGAATGCACATAGCCTTGATACCATTATATATTAGCTTTGTTGTTCTTATTCGCCATCATCGTAGTTCTAATATATTTTCTATCTTCAGTTTAAAATTTGAAATTTTAGACAAAAGAAGTACTCTGCAAGCGTAACTACTTTTTTTTTATACAAATCTAGATTAACTACAAATTTCTTGCAAGACGTTGCAATATCTAAACTAAACGAGCATAATGTAAACATGGGATCATCAACCTAAACCAGCATAAGGCATATACAAGCATACTACTCATTCAAACAGAACAACCCTGTGTAACCATATAGATGCATGAACCATATAACACAATCACTAATTCACTATAACACATTTATGCAAATTTAATAAAAGTGAAGCTGTGCATACCCAAGACAATTGAGCACCACGGAACTTGTTGTTTACTCCAGCCCTATGTGAATCAAGTGGATTCAACTTCAACAACCTCGGGGCCGCAATCCTATTCCCTAAATCATGAATCGAAACGCATAATTTTAATAAAGAAGAGATCAATTACCATCCAGTCTAGGGATATATTTTACATGTTCCAAATAAGCATAAGAATAATATAAAACTATGCACAGCCTATTTTTTGCTCCCAAATATTACCACATACAGACCACCCCTAACTCATAATTGATTCTTTTTTCCTATTAAAAAGACCACTTCTCGCAATGTTAACCCTCATAGTTTTCCCTCCTTTAAAGTATTACAAATCACCAATCAAGGCATTCCTCTGATAAGCTTTATCTTTTATACTCTATTCTCATATCTGAATAAAGTGGATCCTATAAAACCACTATTTTCTAGCCAATTTATATGCCAAAGTTGGTGTAAAGTAACTCGTAGCAACCATATTTATCTAAACCAAACATACACTTCACAATATGCATTCTACTCTATATGCTTTAGTCCAAAATCCGAATACATCAGATAATCACGATACTCATAATACAAGAATAACAACATATTCAAGTAACTAACCTTGAGCAATAGCATGAACACCTTGATCCAGCTCTTCTTTACTCCCAAACACTTTGGAAACAAGCCCCGTCCCTTTCGCCTCCTCGGCACCAAACACTCTCCCAGTCAACGCCAACTCCATAGCATTCCCAAACCCCACAATCCCAGGTAACCGTTGCAGCGTTCCTAAATCTGCAGTCATCCCTACATCAACTTCCTTAACACAAAACTTCACATAAATGAGCTTCGATCGCTAATCCAGGTCTCAAATTATTATCCTTTCCAACATCATAACACAATTAACACTCATTAAGGGTCATAACTAACCTAAAAATAACTATCACTTTCATCATAAACCTAAATACTACTTATATAAATCGAGTTGAAAATTATTCTATCAAGCCCTAGATCAAACATATAATCAACAAATTGAATGAACTTATATATTAATAAGGTGTTAATGGAACTTACCAGGGGACATCGATTGAGTTTGCCGGAATGTCGAGATTGGTGTACTCGTCTTGGACGTTGTGACGCCTTTGGTAAGTTATTTATTGAAGAAGAACGATTTAGTCAGAGAAAACAGAGAAACACACACTTACTGTGTGTGTGTTTTGAAGGATTGGTTATAAAAATTATGACTTTTATATGGACAAAAATGCCCTTGCAGTGTAAAGGATGATTTTAATCTCAACCATTAGATTAAATGAAGATGGAGGGTAAGGATTGATCCCTTGGTATGTAAACAAAGTTTTGTCCTCAAATGATCTTAAATTATATTTTGGAGTAACAATTCCACTTTTATATAAGAATAAAAAAAATTATGTAATTCCATTGTCATTTTTAAACTCGGTAATTATTTGTAAATTGAGTTTGTATTATGTTTTTTCTGATAAAATTTCAGTTAAGCTCAAAACTTAATAAAATATTTTATGTTTAATTTAACATTATATACTCAAGCTTAAAATTTACGATAACACGGGTTATAAAGTAGCATGACAAATAAAAAAGATTCAAAATCTTAATATGCTAATGAAACAAAATAATTAAGATAATTAACTAGCATGGTACCCACGCAAAGTAACAGGGGCGAGTATTATATTTAATGGTGACTTTTTCTATTTTTTTCAAACGACGTAAACTCGTAGGATAATATATAACATCAAGGCTGTCAAGATCGCGTGTAAACTCGTAGGATCATATGAGTTTACGTGCTCACTAGCTAAAACCATGTAGGATCGTCATAAGATCAAATATGAGGTAGGATGGTAAGTAAGATCGTAAGATCAAACGTAAGATCATAAGGTCGCATGTCGACCCGATTTTACCTAGGCCCAATCCATTTTATTTTTTTTCTAATCTTTTAGGCTTTTAGCCCATCTTTTTGCTTAAGTCCAAAGAAAATACACAAGTAGCAATAAGTCAATAACTGGTGACGTCTCATGTTATAACACCCTCATTTTCGGTACGCAGCGGAATACAACATGGGGTGTTATTTATTAGTCACGAAGTACAACTATAGTAAATGAACTCAAAATAAAGACGTTTATGATAAAACTTTCACATTCGATAATATCAGAGTAAGCAAAAGAGGTCCCAAAAATTTTAACCAGGACAAGAGTCCAAAAGATACATAATTTAAACACAACATAAATTTTTTTGAGTTATTAAAAGTCCCATCAAGTGTGAAATAACACGTGTCCATCCATCCATGTCCTTGCGCCGCCCATCCAAGCATTAACACATTACGGACCTGGGATAAAACATGCTAAAAAGGTCAACATAAAGTTGAGTGAATCCATAGAGTTTAATAAGTAATAAGTTGAATACAAGTATTATTCATCGGGCGACAAGTAATGCACATACAAGTCGTGTAATCTGATTATAGCATGAGCTCATGACACCGAACCTTGACCTAGATTTAATAATGCCCCTTAAGAGGTAGTTTGCCAACTACCACGAATTCTCAATATTATGCTACACGTTAAATAATGAGCGCGACTCATCCGGACAGGCTCGTCAAGCCAAATATGCATATTCATAATAATAGCGTTCCCCCATGGAATTAACGGTTCATGAAATTAGGGACTTAAACGGCAAAAGCTACTCAATAACTATAATCGTGTAATCGGGTCAAGCATACCAAAAGCTACTTGTATTCAGTTTTAAAAACTAGCATGTATCCCCCTCGCGAGGTTTATAAAACATTAAAATGAGTAAAGGCGAGGCTATGAACTCACCGAAATCGAAAGTGAACAATCAAGTGAAAAAGTCAAGTAATAACCGCAAGAACCTTACGAGCAACCTAGAATATACGCGCGTGTCTTAGTCATTATGAATAATGATACAATCATTATTATATGCTATATAAATTACGATCTCAATTATGCTTGATACATAAAGTTTAAATAAGTATCATGATTTAATTTAGCCTTTTAAAAATAATTACATATGTGAAATATTTATTTTCTTACCCAATTTCAAGTTTTACATCCATTTTTGTTCTTAAGTCCAAGATAAGTATTAAGGTTCAATTTAAGTCTAAAGGTTCACTTTTAGTCAAAGGGTTCCATTCTTAGTCAAAAGGTTCAGATTATGTCTAAAGGTCCAAAATATATTAGGTGGTTCAAAATAAAACTTAAGGGTCCAAATTCATAAGTTATTAACCTTTTTATAACTTTTAATTACAAAGCTGATGGAATTTTTATAACTTAACCACTTTCAAAAATTCATAACTTGAAAACCGTAAGTCGAAAAATCATGTTCTTTACATCCCTAGCTTCCTCTAAATTCCTAATTTACTGTAAAAATAAGTTTACTCAAAAATATCTAGGTATATCCACTTTTTACAATTTTTCTTTACAAGTCTGTCCAAATGGTGAAATTGACTGAGTTTTACGTCTTACCAAAATGACCATATCTTAAAATATACAGACCCTATGAAGGTGAAATCAATTGGAGATGATAGCCTTATTTCTCTAGAATAGACTATATATTTTCTATTTAAAAATTTTTGCAATAAAACTTGACTTTTGCCCCGAATGCCAACAGTATACAAAATCTGAATGTTTTTACAGGAAAAATCATATCTTAATCATCGTGTGTCGTCTCAGAAATCGCCACCTGTGGAGATGATCACAAGACATAGATCTACAACCTAATATTTTTAGTTTGGGTCCAAAGTCCTCTGATTCGTAATGTTTATTCCATTTTTACACCTGATCAGAATAGTGTTTTCATAACATGTCCTTTTTTGTGTTTTTTTGTAATTTTTAATATGTACCAAGCATGTTTAAGCATCAATAACTTATGAAACATATAAAACACATAAAATAACATGTAATTACAGTATAGAAATGAAAAGATGATGGTTGGTTCCTTTCAAGGAATTTATGGATGGGAGACAAGTGATCAAGAACAAGAACACTAGCCTAAGAACCACCAATCAAGAGACCCAATGCCCAAGTCTTTCAACCAACCTTTGAAGCCAATTCTTACCCTTGAATAACCCTAAAAATGACAGCTTCTAAACACCTTGTAAATACTTCTAATAGACCTTGAGGAATACTTCAAGAAAAACCCCAAGAAACTTCAATAGAACCTTCAAAACATTGATTCAAACCACCATCTTTTGTGAGCACCTTCAAGAAGATGTTGTGAAGATGATTATGTGGTTAAAATCAAGATGATATGTGTGTGTTTGTGTGATGATTTTCGGCAGCCCACCATGAGGAAGAGAGGAAATGGATGGTTTTTGATTTAGGTTAGATTTGCATGTGATAAGTGATGATTAATTTCTTGGAAATGAATTTTTTTTATGAAGAGTGTGTGTGTGGTTAATGTATGGCCGGCCTAGGGCCTTTAAAGGGAGGGTTATCTTTTATTAATTTATAAAAATACATTATATACATGTTTTGTACATGTATCATAAGTCACGGAGTGAGTTTGAAGGCCAACGGGGCTAAACCGGTAACGTTTTATGCATAGTTTGTGAAAATAATTGTCATGAAGATAATATTTTCATAAAATGTCATATTTAACTTAAAATGACCCAAATTGATGTTTTATATATTTCTCGAGCCTTTTGGAGTGTTAATATGTCTTTAAAGCTTAAACCGCGAGCCGAAAATGCGGATTACGCAGTACCGGGTGACTTGAAAACGTGAATTTTAGAAAAATGTTATGAAAACATTATGAAATTGTTATGAAGTGTTAAAATGACAAATTTGAATATTTCATGGGAGACTTGGGTTTTCCAGGGTGTTAAAACGAAATTAAAAATCAAAACGCAGATTGAAAACGCGAGTTGTTACCAAAATTTGACGAAATCGTGAAACGAAACAGAAAATGTGAAATATAAAAGTTTTGAATATTAGGAGTATATGATGGAATATTAAATCACTTATGACAGGAAAACGGATAGGAATCCAAAACACGGCTCATGAATAGCTAAAAATGCGAAAATCGCTAGATCGGGTGGAAAGTAAAAATGAAATTTTTACTCAAGTGAAAATAGAAATAGAATATGAATTATATATTGACCTTGAAATTACGAAATATCACAGTACGTACCCCTTAAGAGAGCAACGTCCCGGCGCTCAATTCGTCTTAATCGTCGTATGGTTTAATTGTGAAGAGATGACGATATAGACAAGTCATCGTCGAGGTTTCTAACGAAAGTTGAATGATCAAAAGCCAAAGCGTCAAATATGTTCAATGAACAAGAGTGAATGGATTGAAGAATTTTAACAAGTTATCAATTTTTGGAAGCGGATAATAGTACATTACTATTAGCTTATCAAGCTCGCGGTGGTCGATACAAAATCGGAAAAATCCGCATAACAAATTACGAGTCGAGAGGAGTTCATAGCCCAAAGAATGATTTGTGCGCACGCTATGGCGGATAAACATAAGCCCACTCATTTATGATTCATTACTTACATAAAGAGGCGTCCCAATTCATGTAAGTAATAAATTATAAACTTATGGTTTGGCGATTTATAATTTTCTTATTCTAATGAAGAGGCGTCCCAATCCATTTCAATAAGATGATTATAAATCATCCTACTTATGTATTGCCAACACAAAACATAATAAAAATGTCACCAAATGCTATTCTTCATGATCATAGGAAGTAACGAGTAAAAGAATGAGACGTTAGTCAATCACGTTTCAAAGGTAAGTGTCAAAAGACGGCACGATCTGAGGTAACAAATTTAAAGTCATACTCCCATCAACTGGAAGAGTTCAAAACTATGGATTACGAAGCAATATATACGCTACTTTATAGTGTGATGACAAATTGGGTAATAGGTAATTGACAGAACGATTTGCAAGGTGATAACAAGATAGTATATTCGGAACTAGTCCAAAATAGTTTATATAGTAGCAGTATCTCAGTGATTTAGTTTATAATATGGTGGTGAAGTATCTTTTAAAAGAATGACGAAATTTTTGATTGGATAGTGACAAATAGTGTATATAATTTTAGCGAAATGGTTTATAAAGTGATAGTAAAATAGTTTCACAAGGTAATGGCAAAACTTGTTTGTAAGATGTTTACAAAACAGTTTATATGTGATTAACAAAATAGTTATAAGTCGATAGTAAGTCTGGTTATTAATTTATAAGTTATTAGTAAGGAAATTCTGAATAGGATAGTAAATCCGTTTGAAATATAGTGGAAGGATAGTTTATAAAATAATAATAAAATTGTTTACAAAACGATAGTGAAATAGCAAGTGCAACGGACAGAAGTTGTCGAAACATGTTGATGAAAAATAGCAGATAATTATGGGTTGAATAAATCCCACCACTTGGAATAAAAATGTTTTAAGATGATAGGTTAAAGTCGTGTTCAATTTAATTAATTTGTTTCTAGGTGATGGGTTACGAGGTGATGTAGTGTTCAAAAGTTTAGCACCAATATTCAAAGGTAGATAGTGAGATAATCAAGGGGAATCGATAGACTGAGATGGGTTTAACATGATGTCCTAGAGACTGAGTCTTTAAAGAATAAGAATCAGTAAAACATTTATAAAGATAAGTAGTCAAGAGAAAATAAAGTGTATATGAATAATCTTTTTATACATAGTATTAATAGTGGTGTTTCGGAAAGTAAGCAGAAATGCTCAGAAAACATTAGTTCACGGGGAGTGAGACAACGAATAGAAATTGATAAACTGTAACATGTTTCGATGTTATATGAAATGATATTACATACGGTTAGGAAAGAGTTTAGAGACCATTGTAATCACAAACAATGTTTGAGAAATAAGAGAGACCATTGTAATCACCTACAATGTCTGATAAATAAAAGAGACCATTGTAATCACCTACAATGTCTGATAAATAAGAGAGACCATTGTAATCACAAACAATGTCTGAGAAATAAGAGAGACCATTGTAATCACAAACAATGTCTGATAAATAAGAGAGACCATTGTAATCACCTACAATGTCTGATAAATAAGAGAGACCATTGTAATCACCTACAATGTCTGATAAATAAGAGAGACCATTGTAATCACAAACAATGTCTGATAAATAAGAGAGACCATTGTAATCACATACAATGTCTTATAATACTTGAAGATGTGTATAAATTTCCGGATGGAAATTCACAATGCTCATGAATAGCCTAAAATACACCAAGGAAGTTTAGCGCACAAAAGGTTACATATATGAGAAGTGATACTTTCGCGGATTATCGGAGGAGTTAAAAAATAATTATAGTTCTTTATAATTATCCTTAGTATAATATAATAAAGATATATACTCAATAGAGTAATAGGAAATTTAGGAAGTAGGCGCGCATGGATATCAGACAAGATGATGGAACTCATGACTTTTGAAAAATTAAAGGTTATAGTCTAGGTTTTAAAAAAATGACCTAGTTCACTATAACCTGTGCTCTGGTACCAATCTATAACACCCCCATTTTCGGTACGCAACGGAATACAACATAGGGTGTTATTTATTAGTCACAAAGTACAACTATAGTAAATGAACTCAAAATAAAGACGTTTATGATAAAACTTTCACATTCGATAATATCAGAGTAAGCAAAAGAGTTCCCAAAAATTTTAACCAGGACAAGAGTCCAAAAGATACATAATTTAAAAACAACATAAGTTTTTTTGAGTTATTAAAAGTTCCATCAAGTGTGAAATAACACGTGTCCATCCATCCATGTCCTTGCGCCGCCCATCCAAGCATTAACACATTACGGACCTGGGATAAAACATGCTAAAAAGGTCAACATAAAGTTGAGTGAATCCATAGAGTTTAATAAGTAATAAGTTGAATACAAGTATTATTCATCGGGCGACAAGTAATGCATATACAAGTCGTGTAATCTGATTATAGCATGAGCTCATGACACCGAACCTTGACCTAGATTTAATAATGCCCCTTAAGAGGTAGTTTGCCAACTACCACGAATTCTCAATATTATGCTACCCGTTAAATAATAAGCGCGACTCATCCGGACAGGCTCGTCAAGCCAAATATGCATATTCATAATAATAGCGTTCCCCTATGGAATTAACGGTTCATGAAATTAGGGACTTAAATGGCAAAAGCTACTCAATAACTATAATCGTGTAATCGGGTCAAGCATACCAAAAGCTACTTGTATTCAGTTTTAAAAACTAGCATGTATCCCCCTCGCGAGGTTTATAAAACATTAAAATGAGTAAAGGCGAGGCTATGAACTCACCAAAATCGAAAGTGAACAATCAAGTGAAGAAGTCAAGTAATAACCGCAAGAACCTTACGAGCAACCTAGAATATACGCGCGTGTCTTAGCCTTTATGAATAATGATACAATCATTATTATATGCTATATAAATTATGATCTCAATTATGCTTGGTACATAAAGTTTAAATAAGTATCACGATTTAATTTAGCCTTTTAAAAATAATTACATATGTGAAATATTTATTTTCTTACCCAATTTCAAGTTTTACATCCATTTTTATTCTTAAGTCCAAGATAAGTATTAAGGTTCAATTTAAGTCTAAAGGTTCACTTTTAGTCAAAGGGTTCCATTCTTAGTCAAAAGGTTCAGATTATGTCTAAAGGTCCAAAATATATTAGGTGGTTCAAAATAAAACTTAAGGGTCCGATTTAATAAGTTATTAACCTTTTTATAACGTTTAATTACAAAGCTGATGGAATTTTTATAACTTAACCACTTTCAAAAATTCATAACTTGCAAAACGTAAGTCGAAAAATCATGTTCTTTACATCCCTAGCTTCCTCTAAATCCCTAATTTACTGTAAAAATAAGTTTACTCAAAAATGTCCAGGTATATCCACTTTTTACAATTTTTCTTTACAAGTCTGTCCAAATGGTGAAATTGACTGAGTTTTACGTCTTACCAAAATGACCATATCTTAAAATCCACAGACCCTATGAAGGTGAAATAAATTGGAGATGATAGCCTTATTTCTCTAGGATAGGCTACATATTTTCTATTTAAAAAATTTTGCAATAAAACTTGACTTTTGGCCCGAATGCCAACAGTATACAAAATCTGACTATTTTTACAAGAAAAATCATATCTTAATCATCGGGTGTCGTCTCGGAAATCGCCACCCGTGGAGATGATCACAAGACATAGATCTACAACCATATATTTTTATTTTTGGTCCAAAGTTCTCTGATTCATACAGTTTATTCCATTTTTACCCATGATCAGAATAGTGTTTTCATAACATGTCCTTTTTAGTGTTTTCTAGTAATTTTTAATATGTACCAAGCATGTTTAAGCATCAATAACTTATGAAACATATAAAACACATAAAGTAACATGTAATTACAGTAGAGAAATGAAAAGATGAAGGTTGGTTCCTTACAAGGATTTTATGGATGGGAGACAAGAGATCAAGAACAAGAACACTAGCCTAAGAACCACCAATCAAGAGACCCAATGCCCAAGTCTTTCAACCAACCTTTGAAGCCAATTCTTACCCTTGAATAACCCTAAAAATCACAGCTTCTAAACACCTTGTAAATACTTCTAATAGACCTTGAGGAATACTTCAAGAAAAACCCCAAGAAACTTCTATAGAACCTTAAAAACATTGATTCAACCCACCTTCTTTTGTGAGCATCTTCAAGAAGATGTTGTGAAGATGATTATGTGGTTAAAATCAAGATGATATGAGTGTGTTTGTGTGATGATTTTCGGCAGCCCACAAGGAGGAAGAGAGGAAATGGATGGTTTTTGATTTAGGTTAGATTTGCATGTGAGAAGTGATGATTAATTTCTTGGAAATAATTTTTTTTTTATGAAGAGTGTGTTTGTGGTTAATGCATGGCAGGCCTAGGGCCTTTAAAGGGAGGGTTATCTTTTATTAATTTATAAAAATACATTATATACATGTTTTGTACATATATCATAAGTCACGGAGTGAGTTTGAAGGCCAACGGGGCTAAACCGGTAACGTTTTATGCATAGTTTGTGAAAATAATTGTCATGAAGATAATATTTTCATAAAAGGTCATATTTAACTTAAAATGACCCAAATTGATGTTTTATATATTTCCCGAACCTTTTGGAGTGTTAATATGTCTTTAAAGCTTAAACCGCGAGCCGAAAATGCGAATTACGTAGTACCGGGTGACTTGAAAACGTGAATTTTAGAAAAATGTTATAAAAACATTATGAAATTGTTATGAAGTGTTAAAATGAAAAATTTGAATATTTCATGGGAGACATGGGTTTTCCGGGGTGTTAAAACGAAATTAAAAATCAAAACGCAGATTGAAAACGCGAGTTGTTACCAAAATTTGACGAAATCGTGAAACGAAACAGAAAATGTGAAATATAAAAGTTTTGAATATTAGGAGTATATGATGGAATATTAAATCACTAATGACATGAAAACGGATAGGAATCCTAAACACGGCCCATGAATAGCTAAAAACGCGAAAATCGCTAGATCGGGTGAAAAGTAAAAATGAAATTTGTACTCAAGTGAAAATAGAAATAGAATATGAATTAGATATTGACCTTGAAATTAAGAAATATCACACATGTAGCAACATGTAAAATTTCCCAGTGATTTTTAAATGCTAATCAAGTACTAATTACCATTACTAATCAGTTAACCATTTTTATGGGCAAAATTTGAAAATTTTGTTTATTACAATACAATAATTCAAACACGTTGATACGTGATTCACAAACACATTTGAACGAGCTCACACACGGACCACAACGAATCCAACACACTAATAATAAACCAAACGGATCACATTACTATTCCTGGCCCAATTTTTGGCCTGTTACTATTCAAGCCCAACCCAACTCTTTATAATTTCTTATGTTTCACTCGGCTGAACACACAACACTTGGCCACGATATCTTTTTATTTCGACACACAACATATGCAACTTTTTACATGGATCGAATCTCCATACACCAAAGAATCAGGATGTCGAGTCTCACATTCTATTTTGAACATTTGATCACTAAACAAGACGCAAAGTAAATCACCCTCGACACTATTACAAGTTCACTCAATATTTATCCATTTTAACCAAACTTGATTTAACTTAATTTCACCTATGTCTTTTCATTTTCTATGATCGAATATGAGTTTATAACAATGTTTCTCACCTTCTTACACTTTTGGTCACATTAAAAATGTCATTTGGACACTTAATATGTCGAACGAGCCAAATGTATTTGCAACTTGGTTCTATAGCTAAATCAACACATAAACCCCCCCCCCTCCCCCGGTAACTACTATGTACTCGAGTAATATTCCCTTATCCTATTCAAAATCTCTGCTAACAATCAAATCACACAACTTGGAGGTATTAAAATGCCATATTATCGATACATACATGCATATATATGATCAACACCCTTAACTCCCATTCACACTTGAAAAACTCACTCCCATATTCTCTCTAAGTCTTCTATACTCTTTGCCGAGAGCCTCAAGAACAGAAGCAATTTCCCTAGCCATTTCCAATCGTTCAAGCATCATTCGAACCCTTTAGTGATCGTTCTAACAAGTGAAGTCCAAATATCTCGAGTTCTAGCCCTTCCTAACGTCTTATATCACCACCTTTTGGTGTGGTAAACTCTTAGAACTCATTTCCTACTCCTTATTATGATTTTCAATATACCATGCATCGTATATATATTTCATTTTGATCGTATTTCATTCCTATGCATTTTTTACGTGTTCTCGTATTTATTTTTCGTATATACATGTTGACCTCCTTCATGGATGGCTAGAAATACGATTTATACAATTTATTCGACACTCACATCTTCATTTTTATGCATATCGAGACACCATTCTAATCATATGTGCATATCACACGTTGACTTATCATTTTTCTATTTTGGACCAACTCATATTGTCGATTAGAAATGGCCTTATATAATCGAATTCATATATGTGACATGTTGTTTTTATTACACGAACTAATTCCATACAAGCTCAACTAACAAGCTGTACAAATAAGCTCCTATTATAAGCTCTTAAAAGTCCATTTAAAATCTAAAACTAATCGCTACTCGGACTGCTATAAGACTCACTCATTTTATCGAGTGGGCTTTTTAGCCCACATAGCTCAAAATAAGCTCTAGCGAATAAGCAGTTTGGTAATATTTTTAAGACCATAAAATAAGCCCAATGATAAGCCCAATATCCCTTAAAACCCCTCGGATCAATATCTCTTATTGGGCTTTGATTTAAACTCGATAAAGCCCAATAAGCAGTTAATAAGCACTCTCGATAAGCTAATGATATAATCTCTTTTGTATTTATTTTAAGACAATGAAATAAGTCTAAAACCAAGCCCACCTTATTTTAAAACCCAACAATTCGTAAAATTTTATTGGGCTTGGTTTTTGTCTTGTTAAAGCCCAATAAGCAGAAAATAAGCACTTTTAGCAAATAAGCAGTTTAATAAGACTCTAATAAGCTTTTTAAAGATATTAAAACTTTCGAAAAACATTTCACATCATTTTTGTGATTTTTGGACTAAATTTGCAAAATATATCTCGAATCGGGTTAAAAGTGTCAAGTTCTCATAAATATGTTCCAAACGGTTATTTCAGTAACGTAAGGGTAGAAAATGATCAAACAGTAAACAAAAGGCTTAAAATGTAATATTTGACATATTAGGACTAAAAATGCAATTGATAACTAACCAGGGACTAACGGTGCAAAACTTACTCCGTTAGGGTAGAAAGTTTAAAATATGTATAAGTTCAAGGACTAAATAGTAAAATTGTTTCATATTCATTTCTATTTCATAATTTACACTTTCTCATTCAATCACGTGCATTTTACAATTCGTTCAACATATTCAATTTCGTTATGTTTATATATTTATATAACGAGTTTCTAACGAATAACTTAACGTTTCGTTCAACCACTTTCAAGGAAACGATATTTATGAATTCAATAACATAAAAACAAGATAATATTATATATAATATTATTTTTGAACTTTTAGCATTTTAAGTATATTACTCACTCACATCACAAACCAAATCGTTATCCGTTACTCATTTTCACACTCATTGTTCGTATTAACTCAAAACTATCAAATTATCAGACTTCACTATTATTCAGGTCGTGTGTTGGAGCCGTTCCCATAATTCACTTGATTTCACATTTCACCTTTTCCAGTCACAGTCAAGGTGAGTCATAGCCCCACTTTTACTTATTTAACAACTATACACTCTATGGGGGAGATACATGCTACAAACTAAAACACAAGTGTTTTTTGTATGCTTCACATGATTGATATTGCCTAAGTTACTCTATTGCCAAAAGCCCCTCACATCATGAATCATTAATCACTTACGAGTGAACGCAAATATAGTGAATAGATCTATTGGAGGCTGACTGCCTATTCCACTAATATCGGATGGATGGCCTTAGTTGCTAGCCAGATTAGTCGCAATGCACTATATTTGAAGGAAATAAGAAGATGGCAATCTCCTACACGAGGGCCACATTATCACTGGTTACTAACACTGTTAACGTTTGCGTGTCATGAGACTTAGGGCAATATATCCAACTGCAATATCACCATTTCAAACATGATTGTAATTCACATGCAATCACAAACTTGTGTTCCAAACTGATTACTATTACAAACTCTATGATTTCACTCAATAATTTTGTTGACTTTTAGCATGTTTATCTCAGGTAATTAACGGAGCAGTCAAGGCACGGAGTGGGCACTAAACTGATGGTTTTTGGTGGTGTAAAATAAATTATGTCATTCATTTTTAAACTACTACACCCTTTTATGGGATATCACAACACTGAAATTTCACTTTTGTACCTCAATTATTATTTGAATGACAATAACTTTCAAAGCGCCTCTTTTGAGCCATTTTCTATGATTATTACTACGATCCTCCCCGTAATACCCCGATTAGTCTTCCGCTGTTAACTCATAATTTAGGGTGTGTTATAGATTGGCATCAGAGACATAGTTATAGAGAACCAAATGTTTTCAAACATTGGACTATAACTACACTTTCAAAATGAATCATTTTTACACCATACCACTTTACGCCCTCCATGCCTGCATATCACCGTGTTCAATATATTACCTATCAAGATTATTTCACATTGATCTTCACACACTTGATTATTTCACATTGATTTTCATACACTTGATGTTATTGATTACTTACATTTACTACTTTCAGGTTATTACAGTACCATGTCTACAGTATCACACCTTAGCACTTCATCATCGGACATGGAGTCCAAGGAAACTTATTCATCTATCACCTCACCTATAGTTCCCAGCACTTCGACTGCTACAGTGTCGAACACCACTTCAGACGAAACGGAGCCCTTTGAGGACGGTGAAGTTGTCGCTACACCACGCATGACACCTATTGCACCAGGTAACCCAGATTCACCCAGATCAGAAGACCCGTATATACTAGCTAGACGGGTACATATCTCACCACCACACCCGGAGAACTGTCCAGTGTCTCCCACTTACACCCCACTCACCGATGACCAGTACATGCAGACACAGCAATGGCTGCCTGCATAAGATTCAGATACACCATTACCTACTCCACCATCCCCACCTGCACCGGTAGTTCGGCGCAGATGAGTCAGGATCTTAGAACCTTATGAGCCCGAACCATTTATGACACCATTTAGGAGCCACCCCAATGGCGCTATCAAGATGCATACACCTCGCAAGAGGGTACGACTACCTATAGTTCTGATCATACCACCCTCACCACCCCTATCTCCTACCTCACCCCTAGATATGATCAAGATTACACCCCCATTATCACCTGAGTATCAGTATGCATTGCCACCACTACTATCATTACCCCCTCCACCGTTGGTTAGACCCGACCACCCGTTCAGCCTACTCACACAATCTTACCCGTTTGCACCCCACCAACGGGAGCCGACTCCATAAGAGGATCTACCCTCTCAGATTCGGGCCCGTATAGCAGGTCTCAGTCATCCATCTTCATCATCATTACTATTCCCATCTGGTTTCACTCTTCTAGCCCGAGTCTTCGAGACTGGAGAGAGCTCCAGGGCAGCAGTAGCCCACACACCTACCCCATCCACAATCATGACGCGTCTGGAGCGTCATGAGGAGCAGATCGATACCCTCCTAAGTAGAGTTGACAGAACACCGCTTGACCACCCCGAAACGGTCAACGGCACCCTACATAGCCTCGTATCCGATAGGATGGATCTTCAGAACGGTCTGACTAGGATTCAGTCAAAGATGTTCGAGACACGCTCCCACATGACAGTCCTACAATGGGAGGGACAGAGGTAGATTGAGGAAGCCTTACAAGCGCGCCACAGAGTCGTTACATTAGAGAACCTCGTTGAACACATGCAGGTTCAGCATCAGACCGACATGCAGAGACTTCTGGATCAGATTTCAGAGCTCACAGGGCCCATGGATGCGACTTCCAGTAGCTAGGCATAGTATACATCTATATAGTTTTGAGGCATCTTAGCCTATCGCATGTGGCATTAATAAAGGAACTTGTAATCATTCTGTTTTGTAACACAATTGATTTAAGTTATTAATATATGTTGTTGTTTATGATTTACTATATATTGATGTTGATTTATGCTACTGTGGTTGTTCATGTGTATTGTGATTGTATTCAGACATGTCATGATGTTACTTGTGATTGTTATGGTTCTTTGAATGTTACCAATGGAATGTAATTACAAACTTATAATAAAGAGAATTTCAAAAGTACTTGATGAATGAAGAGAAAGTTGCTGAACTTCAGCTTTTGTAGATGATGAATCACTTTGTTCCTTAGCAATCCTATACCAAGAGTTGATCATTTACTTACGATAGTACCCAAACATGTCGTTATTATATGATTCTCAGTTGGTTGTGATTTCACGTTGTGACAATATTGTTAGGACTTGTATGCAATTACCCTATTACTCAATTTATTCTAACATGGTCATTATGTGGATTCTAAATCTATGTTTTCTTGTGGCATTAATAGAACTATGGCTCGCACAAGAAATGAAACTACCACTCCCGCAACAGCTATGACTCCTGCAGCCATCCAAAAACTAGTAGCTAATAGCGTTGCTGCAGCTCTAGAGACTCAAGCGGCTACCATAGCCCGCTCGAGTAACAACAACCGATCAACAGCTCAAAGCGAGGCATCTGCGTCTCGCAAGTGCACATATAAAGATTTCATGTAACACCCCAACCCGACAAGGGTAAAGATGTCACACAAATGGTTTCATATCAGATATAACAAAGCATACATTCAAACGTAATACAAAGATTCTCAATGGTTACAGAAGAAATAATGAAATTACAAGGTTATAAAAGCGAATACAAATTCTAACAATGAAATAACTTCTAATCATCTCTAGGCCAAAACTATCAAGTCTTCTAAGTCCAAAAGTCTCTTCACTCGTACCCATCTTCCAACTAAAACCTGCCGCACACGAAAAGAAAACGTGCGGCTGAGCTTAAAAAGCCCAGTGAACAGATACATAATACAAGCAAAGATAACGAAACGGTAATACAATGAAGTACTGGAAGTGTCATAAGGTATAATCAAAGCGAAAGAGAAATAAGGAAGTATAGGATAGTCATCTACCACGAGCCCATAACTCAAAGTCATAATCTCAACATCAGAAACTCAAAGTCATAATCTCATAATCAGAGGGGATACCTCTCAGGCAACCAGATAATATGAGGGGTGGCCTCATGTATCAAAAGGGGTGGAGTAGCTAGCTCCCAGAAATGTGAAAGGCGTGTATTGCACACAAGCACCAGTCACCTCAAAGTCATACTCAAAGTCATAGTTAAATCCACTAAACATACATTTCCTAGGATTGCAATCCATACGCCCCCACTCAAAGTCATCTCAAAATCATAATCTCAGAATCATAATGGCCATATCATAATATAAAAGGGGACGGCGTGAGAAATCACTCCCCCACACAGGAGTCATGCCAGTGGTGCATCACAGACATGGCCAGGTTACCTTCCTGGCTAGGAAACAAAAAGGTGGCTCGGGTATCAAACTAAGAGTCAGGTCTCAAAGTCATGCAAACGGCTCATCTCAAAGTCATATCAAAGCATATCTCAAAGTCATATGAAAAGTGAATCTCAAAGTCATGTGAAAAGGTTCATATAAAAAGGTTCATAGAAAAAGGGTCATAGCAAAGGTTCATAGCAAAAGTTCATAGCTCAACATCGAAGCATAGGTGATAAGACACCCTTTCTTAAAAAGGGTAGAGTATCCGTACCTTATGACGAAAGCACAAACAGAAACAAAGCACAGAAAAGTAGAGAACAGCTCAAAGTCACTCCTTCTTCACACCTAAAGGGGAAGAGGAGAATTACAATCTTTCCCATTTAAGTAACTTTCCATTTATAGCAGGTTTCCATATTTTGTAAGTTTCCTCTTTTAGAAAGTTTTCATATTTAGAAAGTTGGATCAACATACTTAGTTACATCATTATTTCTGGAATTAGGGTATCTTTTATCACATCTACCTATTAGGTCCTTAAGAAAATACAATTTACACTTTACACCCTTTAGTTTCAAAAGTTACACTTTAGACCTTTAATTGTTCATAGTTACACTTTAGCCCCTTCATTTATCAAAGTTTCACAATGGTTACTCATTTTATCATATTATAAGAATGTATCCTCAATTTTACAGAATTTACACAATAGGTCCCTCTAGTTTACAAAGTTACATATTTAGTCCTTTAATTTATAATTTCAACTTTAAATTAATAACAATTACATATTAACCCATTAAATCACCAAATTAACACATAACCCTTTGAATACATTAATTTACCCAAAACAGCAACAACTTTCCAGAAATGACAAGTTTAGTCCCTCATTTTAATTATTTTATAATTCGAACCACTTTAAAACCCTAAAAACATTTTAACCCTCTAAAATACAAAAATGACACTTGACCCCCTCCTTTTATATTTTATACAGTAAGTATATGTCCCAAAATAAGTTCTAAAAATAACCCTTAAGTTTTAAAAGTTACAAAACTCACCCAAAACATTTTTAGCAAATCGTATAACACTTTATTTAATCAAAACCCTAATCCTAAAAATACAAATCATTATCCAATAATTATACCATCATTAAATCCTCATTAAATGACCAAGAACAAGCCCTAAATCCAAACCCTAAATCGAATTACACTTCATTTCTTTTTCTTCTTAATTTCTTTAAATCGGTAAAAACAATCAAATCGAAAATAAATATTTTAGGCCTTAATAATTCGAAATATCATTTTCCCCAGATTAGTATGATCATATGGAGTCCAAATAAAATAAATATGAAGCCTCAAAAATTCGAATTGAATTATTTAGGGTTTATACACGTTTTTAAGATTTAATTCACTAATAATTGTTAGATCATGCATGGATCGACTTTTACATTTTATTTGGTGTTCATAACATATATAGGGTCTGAGAAAAATACCAACTCAAGATTTGAACGTGTGGAATGAGGTGTACGAATTCTTTTATACGCGTATGGCCAAAATGGGTCAAAAATCACCACGGCTTCAAAAACGATCTAAAAATCATGAAACCAATTTTCACAGGTCACATATGATGTGAGGAACACAAGAAAAATAAGAAACGAATTTTATGATGGTCGAATGAATAAGAAACGAATTATACCTATTATCTTAGCCGCGGTATAGAATAATTCACCCAGAATGATTCGAATGAAGAACACCTCCACAATAATTTTTCTAGGACTCTTTAGATGGTGCTTGATCTCAGAAAAATGGCTTGGGATTTTTAGAATGCCGAATGGAGGCTATGGGAATTATTTTGTGTGTTCTTATCTAATCGGTATTAGGGTTTTATTTTAAAAAGGATGTTGATTGATTATAAAAGGGGTAAGACCGAGTAAGGGGGAAATTTGACCATAAAATTTCGTGATTATGGTTGGCTAAATCAAAGGAATTGATTTATTCCATATTTAACATATTTACCATACTTTAAATTAATTATATCTTATGTATAAATACTTTCGGCTCACCCAGGGGTAATATAGTAATTTTGCCACTTGTATAATTGTTAAATGGAGTTGTCAAAATTATTTGGTATCATATCTTGTGCATTGCCAGGAGTTTGGGATTGTTTTGATACTTTATAAGCCTTTAACTAAATTTTCAAACTTGTAGGGGCAATTTGGTCATTTTACATGCTTTCAGATTTTAGGTGTTACAACTGCTCCTAATTCCAGATCATGAGTGGTGTAGCTTTCTTCATTCTTTTTGAGCTGTCGGGAAGCATAGGCTATTACTTTGCTTCTTTGCATCAGTACTGCACCTAAACCGTGATGTGATTCATCACAATACACTATGAAGTCTTCACTCCCTTCGGGTAGTGCTAAAATAGGTGCTTCACAAAGTTTTTGCTTCAAGAGTTGGAAAACTGACTCTTGTTTTTCTTCCCAGATATACTTCTTGTTTTTCTGGGTCAATTCAGTTAAAGGCTTTGCAATCTTTGAAAAATCTTCTATGACCTTCTGTAGTAACCAGCGAGACCTAAAAATTGACGAATCTTAGTTGGGGTTGTAGGAGATGCCCAACCTTTAACCGCCTCAATCTTGGCAGGGTCTACGTGGATACCTTGACTATTGATAATATGGCCAAGTAATTGTACCGTTGGAATCCAAAAATCACATTTGGAGAATTTAGCGTACAAATTTTCATTCTTGAGCAACTCCAAAATGGTTCTCAAGTGTTCAACATGTTCTTCTTTGCTGCGTGAGTAGATTAGGATGTCATCGATGAACACGATCACGAATTTTTCCAAGTGTGGTTTGCATACTCGGTTCATTAAATCCATGAACACTACGGGTGCATTGGTGAGACCAAATGGCATTACTTGAAATTCATAATGCCCGTACCGCGTTCTGAAGGCTGTTTTGGGAATGTCTTCTTCCCTGACTCTTAGCTGATGATATCCTGATCTCAGATCAATTTTCGAGTAGACACTCGTCAAATAAATCATCAATCCTGGGCAATGGATATCGATTCTTCACTGTGAGTTTGTTCAACTCCCTATAATCAATACACATTCGGAATGTTTCGTCTTTCTTTTTAACAAATAAGACCGGTGCTCCCCAAGGTGATGAACTTGGTCGGATAAATCCTTTATCTGACAGCTCTTTCAACTGCTCAGACAGTTCTTTCATTTCAGAAGGTGCCAACCGATATGGTGCTTTTACAACTGGTGCTGCTCCAGGCACTAAATCAATTAGAAATTCTACTTGCCGAACTGGTGGAATACCCGGAAAATCTTCTGGAAATACTTTAGAAAAGTCCTTGACAACTGGCACTTCTTCAAGTTGTTTTTCTTTTGATTCATTCTCCATCCCCTGAACCAAAAACACGTGACATCCTTTGTTCATGTACTTCATCGTCTTGATATACGAGATGATGTTGAGTCGGGTTTTACTGTGATCGCCACGAACGATAAGAGTTTCACCATTGAGTGGGATTTGGACGACCTTCTCGTCACAGATGATTCTGGCGTGGTGCTTGGATAACCAATCCATGCCAATAACGACGTCAAAGCTACCGAGTTGAATAGGCATAAGATCAATGGGAAAAGGTTTGTCAAGTAAAGTTAGGGTGCAACCTTGGATCATCGTGTTGGTGCCTATGAGGTTTCCGTTAGCTATTTCAATTTCATAGGCAGTGTCTAGTTCTACGGGGGCAATATTAAGCAGTGAAGCAAATGAAGTAGACACAAAGCTCTTATCAGCTCCGGAATCAAATAATATTTTAGCACTTTGTTGGTTTTGTAAGAATGTACCCGTGACGACGCCGGGGTCCTGTGGTGCATTCCCGTCACCAAGTACATATGCTCTCCCATGAGCAACGTTGTTCTGATTTTGTTTTGGGCAGTTGCTCCTGTAATGCCCTTTTTTACCACAACCGTGGCACACTATCACTACGGGCTGTAAATTTGCACCCATGGCTCGACAGTCAGTAGTTTTATGACCCACTTTTTGGCAATTGCCGCAAATTGCACGACAAGGCCCAACGTGATGTAGTTTACATTGGTTGCACTGGGGTTGGGTTCCGATATAAACTTTTTCTCCTGTGGGTGCAGCAACATAAGCTCTAGCAGCTTCCTGTCTGCGATTCTATTGGTGGTGATGGTTGTTACGATTCTGTTGGTAGTTATGGTTACAGTTGTTGTTGTTGTTGTTGTTTTTGGGGTTCCTGTTGTTGTTGTTGTTGTTGTTGTTGTTGTTGTTTTTGTTGTTGTTGTTGTTGTTGTTGTTTTTGTTGTTGTTGTTGTTGTTGTTTTTGTTGTTGGGGTTCCTATTGTTGTGGTTGTTGTTGTTGTTGTGGGTGGTGGTTCCACGATCATCTAGCCTTCGCTTGTGATCATTGTTGGCAGAGGTAGAACTCCGTTTGATTTCCCGTTCCAATAACCGTTGAGCAATTGTGATAGATTCCTTCAGAGTTGTTGGTTTTGACGAGGTGACATTTCCCTCGATGCTTCGAGGCAGTCCCTCGACGTACTTCTCCAGAGTTCTTTCAAGATCCGGCACCATAGTTGAACATAGTACCGACAGTTATTGGAACCTTCTGTTATAGATTCTTAAATCGTTCCCCCTTACAATTAACTGGTGGAATTCTTTCTCCAGTTTCCTGATTTTTGTGCAAGGGCAGTATTTCTTTAGCATTTTTGTTTTTAGTTCGACCCAGGAAATCCGATACGCTTCTTCCATTCCCATGGTCTGGGCGGTAGCATTCCACCATGATGCTGCATCTTCCAGAAGGGTTCCCGTAGCAAAGGTGACTTTGCTGTTATCTGGACAGTTGCACCTTATGAATACCATTTCGGTAAGCTCAAACCACTGAGCTAGTTCGGTGACTCCTTCGGAACCTTTGAAATAAGTTGGCTGGCAACTCATGAAATGTAACATTCCGCCTACTCAGACCACAATATTGTCCGCTTTGCCCGCAGGCTCACGGCTTTGTTTTTGTGGCCTCATTTGAAGACTTCCCGACAGGTCACCCAAGCCAGTACTACTCTCACATGAGCACGCTTAACTGCCAGTTCCTAAGAACTCCACCCGCAGTAGACCACAAAACGCGTTGTGTCATTGTAAAGCGAATGTTATCTTATGAACCCAGCATCTCTCCAGGCCACAGCCGATGTAGGATTTGCCTAGGGTGTTACAATCACCCCCCCTTAGGGACTCATCGTCCACGATGAGGTTTGCCCCACCATCCCGAACGGCTCAGGAGTGGCTCTGATACCACCTGTAACATTCCGCCTACTCAGACCACAATATTGTCCGCTTTGCCCGCAGGCTCATGGCTTTGTTTTTGTGGCCTCATTTGAAGACTTCCCGACAGGTCACCCAAGCCAGTACTACTCTCACATGAGCACGCTTAACTGCCAGTTCCTAAGAACTCCACCCGCAGTAGACCACAAAACGCGTTGTGTCATTGTAAAGCGAATGTTATCTTATGAACCCAGCATCTCTCCAGGCCACAGCCGACGTAGGATTTGCCTAGGGTGTTACAATACCGATTAGATAAGAACACACAAAATAATTCCCATAGCCTCCATTCGGCATTCTAAAAATCCCAAGCCATTTTTCTGAGATCAAGCACCATCTAAAGAGTCCTAGAAAAATTATTGTGGAGGTGTTCTTCATTCGAATCATTCTGGGTGAATTATTCTATACCGCGGCTAAGATAATAGGTATAATTCGTTTCTTATTCATTCGACCATCATAAAATTCGTTTCTTATTTTTCTTGTGTTCCTCACATCATATGTGACCTGTGAAAATTGGTTTCATGATTTTTAGATCGTTTTTGAAGCCGTGGTGATTTTTGACCCATTTTGGCCATACGCGTATAAAAGAATTCGTACACCTCATTCCACACGTTCAAATCTTGAGTTGGTATTTTTCTCAGACCCTATATATGTTATGAACACCAAATAAAATGTAAAAGTCGATCCATGCATGATCTAACAATTATTAGTGAATTAAATCTTAAAAACGTGTATAAACCCTAAATAATTCAATTCGAATTTTTGAGGCTTCATATTTATTTTATTTGGACTCCATATGATCATACTAATCTGGGGAAAATGCTATTTCGAATTATCAAGGCCTAAAATATTTATTTTCGATTTGATTGTTTTTACCGATTTAAAGAAATTAAGAAGAAAAAGAAATGAAGTGTAATTCGGTTTAGGGTTTGGATTTAGGGCTTGTTCTTGGTCATTTAATGAGGATTTAATGATGGTATAATTATTGGATAATGATTTGTATTTTTAGGATTAGGGTTTTGATTAAATAAAGTGTTATACGATTTGCTAAAAATGTTTTGGGTGAGTTTTGTAACTTTTAAGCCTTTAACTAAATTTTCAAACTTGTAGGGGCAATTTGGTCATTTTACATGCTTTCAGATTTTAGGTGTTACAGCAGTGGTCTTTGATCTTAAGATAAGGAGACATTACTTGTACGGTACCAAGTGCACGGTTTTCACCAATCACAAAAGTCTTCAACACATCCTAGATCAAAAGGAGCTGAACATGAGACATCGCTGATGGTTAGAATTGCTCAACGATTACGATTGTGAAATTCGCTATCACCCAGGGAAAGCGAATGTCGTGGCTAATGCTTTGAGCAGAAAAGAAAGAATTAAACCTCTCAGAGTCCGATCTCTGGGAATGACCATTTGTTCACCACTTCCATCACAGATCCTCATAGCCCAATCAGAAGCTCTCAAAGAAGAGAACAGACCCCATGAGAAAATTTACGGCATGCCAGAAAATGAAAATGGTTCGTGAAAAGATCTGACAGAATGCTTTGTATCAAAGAAAGAAGTTGGGTTCCTCTCTACGGAGATATACATCACCTCATCATGCATGAATCTCACAAATTCATGTACTCTATTCACCCAGATTCTGACAAGATGTATCAGGATGTCAAGAAAATCTATTGGCGGCCAAACATGAAAGCCGACATCGCTGAGTATGTTGGGAAATGTTTGACTTGTTCAAGAGTCAAGGCGGAAAGTTAAAAGCCGTCGAGATTGCTTGTACAACCTGAACTACCAGTATGGAAATGGGAAAGTGTGGAAACCGTAGTGGGGGGGTGAATACGTTTCCATTTAAAAACTTAAAACTTTTGTATCAAACTCCCGATCAAGTGTGACGTAATATGAAAAGAGTCAACTATGATTATATAGCACCTAGAGATGAATATAGTAAACTACAACATATGCACAATCAAACCATGGAACATACATAATCAATCACGACATAAGCAACTAGCCACACAAACATATACGCAATGCAAATATAAATATAAAGCGATAACGAATGAAATGAAAGTAAAGAGATAAGTAAGAAGGCGCAAACCGGACACGGTGATTTATAGTGGTTCGGTCACGAAGCTCCTCTTCGCCCTACTCCACTCCCCGAGTACCCAACTCGAGAGTTACTTCACTAATCAACAAACTCCCTTCAGGCGGAGAAAACTGTACATGTCGCTTAACTTGTTTTCCAACACTAAGCTAGATGTCGAGTGCTAATCTTAGCTAGCACCAATCTACCACGATCTACCCGATCTACACGTTGCTTATCCTATTTCCGACACTAAGCTAGATGTCGAGTGCTAATCTTAGCTAGCACCAATCTACCACGATCAACCCGATCTACCCTTGATCCACATGATCAATCACACAAGCCCAATGGCTTCAAGAGATCTTCACTATCTCTTAAGATCACAATGATCTTTACTCACTCTCTCACAAAAGAAAATTAATCTTGATGTATGCTATGATACAATCAAGAGTGTAACAAATGTTACAAGACCTAACAACTCCAACTCTTGTATCTTCTTGGATACCTTGAGTTCTTCTCTTGCAAATGAAGAGGAATGATAACACTTTGTATCTACTTGGATACTTTGTGTTCTTCTCTTGCTAATCAAGAGGGATGACAACACTTTGTATCTACTTGGATACTTTGTGTTCTTCTCTTGCTAATCAAGAGGGATGACAACACTTTGTATCTACTTGGATACTTTGTGTTCTTCTCTTGCTAATCAAGAGGAATGAAGAGGATCACTTGAGTAGATGATTGGATCACTCTTAAACAACCTAAGACTCTCCAAATGATCAAAGAAAGTCATCTAAGTGAGGAGGGATTAGACCAGAGAAAAAGGACAGGAAAAATCAAGTTGGAAGTGTGGAATGGTCCACTATTTATAGGCAAAGAAAAATCTAGCCGTTACGTACGGACGGCTCCGTTAAATACCCGACGGCTCCGTTAAATTTAATGGAGCCGTCCCTATTTAAAGGTGCCTTGGATGCTCCTTCGTTTGTCTTTAGTGGGGAAGGTTTATTTGGGAAAGTTAGGAGCTGTTTTTGGGGGAAATTTGACTGTTGGGATTTTCAAACATATTTTTCAAAATAAAACATTTCTTTTTAATTCAAAAATAATTTGTGAAATATATTTTTGAAAAGATGTTTTGTCACATTAAAAATGTGAAGTTTAGAAAAATAAAATCCTTTGATCATTTGTCAAGTAGTAGATTTGTTTGACCATACCTTGAGTGATTTATGTCGGGATGGAAATCTACGACTTCGTTGAAGCATACTTGAGACGTCGGGAAGTGTTGATGTAAGTATGCGTTGATGATTTGTGTTTACAAGTAACTTGCACATTTTACGTTATGTATTACAAGTTACATGTTTGTCATTATTAAAACCGAAGAAACCGTTTAGTTTAAATATCGTAATATTTGCACTAACAGAAAGAATTACTATGGATTTCCTCACTAAATTACCAAAGACGTCAACTGGATTGGACACCATCTGGGTCATCATTGATCGTCTCACCAAGTCCGCTCATTTCCTACCAATCAAGGAAATTGACGAGATGAGCACTCTCGCTCAGTTGTATCTCAAGGAAATAATGACTCGACATGGAGTTCCAATCTCCATTATCTCAGATAGAGATAGCCGATTTACCTCAAGATTTTGGCAAACTCTACAAAAAGCTCTCGGTACACGTTTAGACATGAGCACCGCTTATCACCCTCAGACTGATGGGCAGAGTGAAAGAACGATCCAAACCTTAGAAGACATGCTCCGGGCAAGTGTAATAGACTTCGAAAAAGGGTGGGATAAACACTTGCCATTGGCTGAATTTTCTTACAACAACAGTTACCATGCCAGCATCAAGGCAGCACAATTTGAAGCACTTTATGGTCGAAAGTGCAGATCGCTTGTTTGTTGGGCAGAAGTAGGTGACGTACAACTCACAGGACCAGAACTGATACACGAAACAACAGAAAAGATTTTTAAGATCAGACAACGACTACAAGCTGCTCGTGACAGACAAAAGAGTTGCACCGATGTGAGGCGAAAACCCATGGAATTTCAAGTTGGTGACAGGTTTATGTTAAAAGTTTCCCCATGGAAGGGAATGGTACGCTTTGGAAAGCGTGGAAAGTTGAATCCAAGGTACATTGGACCATTCAAAATCCTTGAGAGGATTGGTCCAGTTGCTTACAAACTTGAGCTCCCAGAGGAACTCAGTAGAGTACACAACACATTTCACGTTTCACAACAAAAGAAATGTTTATCAGATGAAACTCTTGTCATCCCAATGAAAGAAATCCGACTTGATGACAAACTCGTATTCACAGAAGAACCAGTGGAAATAATGGACAGGGAGGTGAAACAGCTAAAGTAAAACCGTATTCCCATTGTCAAAGTTCGATAGAACTCTAAGCGAGGACCAGAGTAAACATAGGAATGTGAGGACCAAATTCGCGACAAATACCCACATTTATTTTCATAGACAACCCTAACAACTATCTTAGACTTTAATTCCGGGTCGCAATTCTGTTTGACGGGTAGGTACTGTAGCAACCTGTAAAATTTCCCAGTGATTTGTAAATGCTAATCAAGTATTAATTACCATTACTGATCAGTTAACCATTTTTATGGGCAAAATTTGAAAATTTTGTTTATTACACTACAATAATTCAAACACGTTGATACGTGATTCACAAACACATTTGAACGAGCACACACACGGACCACAACGAATCCAACACACTAATAATAAACCAAACGGATCACATTACTATTCCTGGCCCAATTTTTGGCTTGTTACTATTCAAGCCCAACCCAACTCTTTATAATTTCTTATGTTTCACTCGGCTGAACACACAACACTTGGCCACGATATCTTTTGATTTCGACACACAACATATGCAACTTTTTACATGGATCGAATCTCCATACACCAAAGAATCAGGATGTCGAGTCTCACATTCTATTTCGAACATTTGATCACTAAACTAGACGCAAAGTAGATCACCCTCGACACTATTACAAGCTCACTCAATATTTATCCATCTTAACCAAACTCGATTTAACTTAATTTCACCTATGTCTTTTCATTTTCTAGGATCTAATATGAGTTTATAACAATGTTTCTCACTTTCTTACACTTTTGGTCACGTTAAAAATGTCATTTGGACAATTAATATGTCGAACGAGCCATATACATTTGCAACTTGGTTTTATAGCTAAATCAACACACAAACACCCCCCCTAACTACTATGTACTAGAGTAATATTCCCTTATCCTATTCAAAATCTCTGCTAACAATCAAATCATACAACTTGGAGGTATTAAAATACCATATTATCGATACATACATGCATATATATGATCAACACCCTTAACTCCCATTCACACTTGAAAAACACACTCCCATATTCTCTCTAAGTCTTCTATACTCTTTGCCGAGAGCCTCAAGAACAGAAGCAATTTCCCTAGCCATTTCGAACCATTTCCAATCGTTTAAGCATCATTCGAACCCTTTTGTGATCGTTCTAACAAGTGAATTCAAAATCTCTCGAGTTCTAGCCCTTCCTAACGTCTTATATCACCACCTTTTGGTGTGGTAAACTCTTAGAACTCATTTCCTACTCCTTATTATGATTTTCAATATACCATGCATCGTATATATATTTCATTTTGATCGTATTTAATTCCTATGCATTTTTTACGTGTTCTCGTATTTATTTTTCGTATATACATGTTGACCTCCTTCATGGATGGCTAGAAATACGATTTATACAATTTATTCGACACTCACATCTTCATTTTTATGCATATCGAGACACCATTCTAATCATATGTGCATATCACACGTTGACTTATCATATTTCTATTTTGGACCAACTCATATTGTCGATTAGAAATGGCCATATATAATCGAATTCATATATGTGACATATTGTTTTTATTACACGAACTAATTCCTCACAAGCTTAACTAACAAGCTGTACAAATAAGCTCCTATTATAAGCTCTTAAAAGTCCATTTAAAATCTTAAAGTAACCGCCACTCGGACTGCTATAAAAATCACTCATTTTATCGAGTGGGCTTTTTAGCCCACTTAGCTCAAAATAAGCTCTAGTGAATAAGCAGTCGAACAAGCTGTTTGTTAATATTTTTAAGACCAGAAAATAAGCCCAATATCCCTTAAAACCCCTCAGATCAATATCTCTTATTGAGCTTTGATTTAAACTCGATAAATCCAAATAAGCAGTTAATAAGCACTCTCGATAAGCTAACGATATAATCTCTTTTGTACTGATTTTAAGACAATGAAATAAGCCCAAAACCAGGCCCACCTTATTTTAAAACCCAAAAATTCGTAAAATCTTATTGGGATTGGTTTTTGTCTCGTTAAAGCCCAATAAGCAGAAAATAAGCACTTTTAGCAAATAAGCAGTTCAATAAGACTCTAATAAGCTTTTAAAAGATATTTAAACTTTCGGAAAATATTTCACATCATTTTTGTGATTTTTGGACTAAATTTGCAAAATATATCTCGAATCGGGTTAAAAGTGTCAAGTTCTCATAAATATGTTCCAAACGGTTATTTCAGTAATGTGAGGGTAGAAAATGATCAAACAGTAAACATAAGGCTTAAAATGTAATATTTGACCTTTTTAGACTAAAAATGCAATTGATAACTAACCAGGGACTAACGGTGCAAAACTTACTCCGTTAGGGTAGAAAGTGTAAAATCTGCATAAGTTCAAGGACCAAACAGTAACATTGTTTCATATTCATTTCTATTTCAAAATTTACACTTTCTCATTCAATCACGTGCATTTTACAATTCGTTCAAGATATTCAATTTCGTTACGTTTATATATTTATATAACGAGTTTCTAACGAATAACTTAACGTTTCGTTCAACCACTTTCGAGGAAACGATATTTATGGATTCAATAACATAAAAACAAGATAATATTATATATAATATTATTTTTGAACTTTAAGTATTTTAAGTATATCACTTACTCACATCACAAACCAAATCGTTATCCGTTACTCATTTTCACACTCATTGTTCATATTAAGTCAAAACTATCAAATTCTCAGACTTCACTATTATTTAGGTCGTGTGTTGGAGCCGTTCCCATAATTCACATGATTTCACATTTCACCTTTGCCAGTCACACTCAAGGTGAGTCATAGCCCCACTTTTACTTATTTAACAACTGGGGAGATACATGCTACAATCTAGAACACAAGTATTTTCTTTATGCTTCACCTTATTGATATTGCCTAAGTTACTCTATTGCCAAAAGCCCCTCACATCATGAACCATTAATCACTTACGAGTGAACGCGAATATAGTGAATAGATCTATTGGAGGCTGACTGCCTATTCCACTAATACCGGATAGATGGCCTTAATTGCTAGCCGGATTAGTCGCAATGCACTATATTTGAAGGAAATCGGAAGATGGCAATCTCCTACACGAGGGCCACATTATCACCGGTTACTAACACTGTTAAGGTTTACGTGTCAGGAGACTTAGGGGGTGTTTCTTTTTTTCTATATGGGGAGAGAAGGTGGGTCCTACGTCTGATTTAGCCTCTTATTGGGGAGGAAGGCTATTTTTTTGCCTTGTGGAGATAGATGAAATAAGGGAAATATGTAGGCCCAAGCACAAAATAAATATTATTATATACCTTGGACCCACCTTCTCTCCCCATATAGAAAAAAAGAAACAGGCCCTTAGGGCAATATATCCGAATGGAAAATCACCATTTCAAACATGATTGTAATTCACAGGCAATCACAAACTTGTGTTCCAAACTGATTACTATTACAAACTCTATGATTTCATTCAACAATTTTGTTGACTTTTAGCATGTTTATCTCAGGTAATTAACGGAGCAGTCAAGGCACGGAGTGGGCACTAAACTGATGGTTTTTGGTAGTGTAAAATAAATTATGTCATTCATTTCTAAACTACTACACCCTTTTATGGGATATCACAACACTGAAATTTCACTTTTGTATCTCAATTATTATTTGAATGACAATAACTTTCAAAACGCCTCTTTTGAGTCATTTTCTATAATTCTGACTACGATCCTTCCCGTAATACCCCAATTAGTCTTCCGCTGTTAACTCATAATTTAGGTGGTGTTACATCTCATTTACCCCAAATCAAATTCTAAGAGATAACTATTGAAGTCTTCTTTTCATCTCATCACTTGATTGAAGATCTTGTATTTCAACAGCCAACGGGCAATTTCGTAATTATTTTGGTTCTTTATTTTTATGTATACCTTTATATTAGTTAGAGTTTACACTTGCCATTTAATAGTTAATTTAAATTAAATGAAAGCAATCTTTCTTATTGATTTTGATATGTGTAATATGGGGTGCACGACATTTCATATTGGATGTCTAATGCTCATTCACATCATTTTCAAGAGGATATTATATGAATTTATCTTTGGCGTTGAGTAGAAATGTAAAACAGTTTGACTCATTTATCATTTGTTCACAAAATATGACAAATTGGTAAGATCATAGGATCTCAATTTGATCTTACGATCTCGATCTTGCAAAGACAAAAACGATCTCAGGTGGGATCGCGATCTTGACGGCCTTGTATAACATTATTAATTTTAAAGTAATGATTTCAAACATGAATATATTAAATTTATTATAATAGTTATATCTTATCATTTTAACATTCAATTTAATCTATACTATTATATAAAACATTTAAGTTGGGGGTTCTATCAAAAATTAAGATAATGAGCTCCAATCATGAAGTGACATGTGTCACTTATCAACTAAAAAATCGCCTTTATTTTGAAATTAAAATATCATTTTATCTATTTATTTTTTTTTATAATCTAATTTCACTATATTTTCTAAAATTTTGTGCTATTTAATTCAACATCCATGTTGATATATTTTTATGAGTTTTTAGTTTTTACATTTTTAGTGAGTTTATTTTATTTTGATTCAAATTTTTACAACGTTAACCTTTATTTCAATCAATACAATCTTGATTCGTCAAAATCATAAACTTTTGGGGGGGAGTGTTTGACGAGTAAGAGATTGCGAGGGTCCAACTATATTTATAATATAACTATATTTATCGCCGCCGCTGCGCACGAGTATCCAACTAGTATTATTAAGTGATGTATAAATAGTAGATTTTAAAGTTTGGTTTTAAAATTACTAAATGTAGCAAGTTTTGTAACTCTAAAATTTAAGAAATCTATTTATAAAAGCCCTAAATAAATTTACATTGTATAAATTGCATTATTAGTAACAACATGAAGAAATGGACGTTGGCAATTTTGAGCCATCCAGCCATGTAAAGACAAACTCCACGTTTTTCAGTCTTAGTAATTCACTTTAATAATAATAATAATAATAATAATAATAATATCGAGTTTATGTACTAGAATGTCGAAGCGTACACAATATTTAACTATTTTATTTAAATTGAAAATAACGGCATAATATTAAAATATCAATTCCCTTCCTTTTGTCTTTTTCCCCGACCTTTTGTCGAATTTTCATGTTTTTTCTCTCTAAAAGCCAAAGATGAAGATAATAATATTAAGGGTTTTTCTAAATTGTGTTTTAGAAGCACAAGTTAAGCACACCAAACGTATTATAGGACCCACTAAAAAATACTTAGGTATCCACATAAAAGTATATTTTTTTGTACTTTGGTGTGGCTCTATAAATACTTTTCTATACTTTTTGGTGTGTTTAACTTGTGCAATAAAGCAAATGTTAGAAAAATCATTATATTAATGCTAGGACCTACCGGTGTTATTGTAGCGATTAGGTGTTCTTTTATTCTCTGTTCGGATTTCATGCTCAGCCTGTTCGTCTTTACAAAGGATATTTATAGAGACCATGTTGTATTGTGCACTGGTATTATTGGTACTCCCTCCGTCCAAAAATATAAGTCCAATTTGACTTTTTAAATCTAACTTTGACATTTTTTTTTTTTTTTATATTATATATGACTTGTTGAAAATTATATCGAATGAAAATGCATTTAAAACACAATCCATTTATATATTTTGCATCAATTATTATATAATACAAACAAATATATAAGGTCAAAGTTCGATTCAAAAAGTAAAATTTTACTTATATTTTGGGACGGAGTTAGTATTAAACATCGGCATAACGTGGTGCGCGATACCCTTATTGACATATGTTCTTGGTCAGGGGCTTCAGCTCGTAAAGAAGTTATCGGGCTTAATGGGGGGAGGGATAAACCCTTACGTCCAACTGATATGTTGCTCTACTCCTGAGACGGAGGGCTTGATGTATGTGTATATCTAACAGGTTCATCGCCCTTAAAGTAAACATGTATGGTTGATTTTTTGTCTGGTCGTGTGGTGATTGAGGTCGAATAACGTAAACACGTCAAGTATGAGGCTAAGGGGGTGTTTTTTTTTTTTTTTATTTGGAGTAAGAGGTTTATAAATGTAGTGGGTCCCCCTTCCCTTAATACCACTTTTCGAGGACTAGTGCTATATTTTACACTCTACTGATCCAGACGATACAAGGGAAATTTGTGAGCCCGAATTAAAAAATAAATAAAAAATAAATAAATAAATAAATAAATAAATAAATAAAAATAAAAATAAAAATTGCTAGTGGGGATTCAGAGGCATTACGAATAGAGTAAACTGCAAAAAATGTCCCTAAACTTTTCAAAAATGCAAAAATGTCCTTGAAAATAAAAACTGCAAATATTGTCCATAACGTTTCAATTTTCTGCAAGTTATATCCTTGAAGCATTACTGTAGCTGCAAATTCAGTTTTTTGGCTAACACTCGTTAATTTTGACCGTGTGAAATGACTATTTTACCCTCACCTACTACAGGGACATTTTTTGCAAAAACATTTTTTTTCGAGTTTACTATTCATTTTCTTTTTCACTTTTCATCACCAACACACAACCATCACCACCACCTTCCACCACCACCACCACCCTCTACCACCACACAACCACTACCACGAATTTCTGTTTATATTAAACCGAATTTCCGGTTGTCAAAACTTTCGTAATCTTTTCATTTAAGCAAAAACGTATTTAAAAAACCCAAGTTCTCAAAAATGTTAAACACGGATTACAATTAACAAATGTTTTTAATTGCTACTTCTAGATTTTTGAAGATATTTATTCTTTCATTTTACTTTATTTGGTTTAAAATGAATGGCGCGGGGTATATGTATAGAGGGAGCTGAGTGTCAAGTGTGACTATTCAGTAGTTAAATGTGATCACGTTTTGTGAAGCTTTTTATTTTTGGTTTTTGAAGCCCATGTGACCGTTGGGTTTAGTAGACTGTACCAAACCTCAAAGCCCAAAAGAATTTTAGAGTTATTATTTGAAGACTAATTTTAAACCAAATAAAGTAAAATGAAAGAATAAATATCTTCAAAAATCTAGAAGTAGCAATTTAAAACCTTTGTTAATTGTAATCCGTGTTTAACATTTTTGATAACTTTTATATGACGAAAGTATCTGCATCGCAAAAATATTCAACCGAATTTCCGTTTGTCGTTGTCGCATATGGTATAAAACAGTTTTGACTATGGAATTAGTTTGAAACAATGTTTTAAAAACCGGATTTTTTGACGAACCGAATTTTCCACCGCGACCGGTTGAACCGGTCGGACCGGTTCAACCGGCCGGTTCGACCGTTTGACCAGTCAACGCTTAATCTGCATATATGATATATATATATAGGGCTTTTGGGCAAATTTATCAATCCGAAACACCCCTGTGAAACTATTTTTAGAACCAAAAAGTACAAGTGAAGTTTTGTATCCTCAATCTCCACACATATCCAAACCAAAACGATAAACCCTCACTCACCCACGTGGCAAAAGTCCATCCCTTTGACACTTCTATTAACCAAACCAAAACCTTCTAAAAATAACCAGTTTTCATCAATGGCATCCTCCACTTTTTTACCATCAACCACCCTCAAACTCTCCTCAAATTTCATATACTTTAAAACCCACTTCAATCCCACAAAACCCATTTCACATACCAAATTTTACACCTTAACTCCCACAAAACCCATTTCATAGTTTATTAAGATAAAGTTCAAGTTGATAGATACAAAGTTTTTTACAAGATCCGATCGAACAACTTCTTCATCGAACATCCGCTGGTATTTTTTTACAAGATCCGATCGGAGGTGGCCGGTGGGAGGTGGTTTTAACTTTAAATCAATTTTATTTTTTATTTATCAACGAATCGCCGGTTTGGCTGAACCGGTTCAACCGGTTGGACCGCCAAAACCGGCCGGTTTAATCACTGGACCGTTCCTCCAAATAACCGGGATTCAATGAACCGGCCGACCAGCCGGACACCGGTCGAACCGGTCGAACCGGCCGGTCCGGTCCGGTTTTTAAAACATTGGTTTGAAATCATGAAGTGTATTTGGACTATAGTTATCAGAACTTATTATAGAAATCAAAGAGCTACTATAATGTTTACTAAATCATATATATTCACATCTGCAGACTTTTTTGCAAGCTTGTAATATATAAGTTGTACAAGATTGGCGATTGTCGCCGCGTTGCCGGCGTGCCTTTTTATTTTGCCAAAAGTTTTTTCAGTGGTTGCACGGCTGTTTGTTTTGTGAAATGTTGTTTTTTGTTTGGTTGTTCTGTTACATAGGGAAATTATAATGTTTAGTTTGATGGTGTTTGTTTCGTTAATTGGCTATTTACGTTACATTTTTCCATTAATTCATTGCAGTTTTTTTAACAGTGTTACTGTAAAGTTTTGTAATAAAAAAATTTGCGTAAATGATTATAAGTTTTTTTTTTTTTTTTCATTTTATTTATTATGTTTTATTTAATTTTATAAATGGTTGGTTTATTGTTAAGGGGTTTGGTATCCTTTTTTGGTGCTAATAAAAACCTGAGTTTTGCCTCTTTTCATTTCCAGCGAAACCCTAAGTACCCTCTCTTCCTATTCAAGATCTATCTATCTAATTCCTTGGTTCTACGATGGCGACACTACCAAGAACCCCTAATTTCCAAAGCCTAAAGTTCGCTGCTTGGTCCAACGAAGTTGGTGATTGCTTGCATGCTGCATTTACCCAGGATTACACTGAGAATGATCGATTGCTAATGGTGCTCGGTGAGCAGCGTGATCAATTAGCTGTAAAGGTCAAGTGGTTAAAGGATTTGTTTGAAGAGGGAGAGGGTTTTTTACCGTTACATGAGAACGGTGACATTGGTTTGGACCGTCTCAAGGAGACTCTGAAGAGGGAGAGGAAGGTGCTTGGTAGGTTGATCAATGCTATGGATTCGGCGCGTAAAGGAAGAGAGGAGAAGAAGATTAACCTTTTCTGGTTTGGCTGATGGGGCTGCTACTTTTTTGTGGTATATTTTGTTGGTATTTTGTGTTTTCCTGGGTACATGGGTCTTAGCTGTTTGCAAATATGGGTTGCGTCTGTTTATGTATGGATATGGTATCATGTATTTTGTTTTTTTTTTTTTTTGTATGATATCATATAACGTGTAAGACGTTTGATGAATGTAAATATAATATTATGACTATGCTTGTTAATGTATTGTCTTGTGTTGCAAAGTGATAGTTAATTTTTGTGAATGTTATATTTGCTGTGCAAAAAACTGTAAGAAATAGCAGTTTAGTAAAGAATAGGCTAGTGCGGGTTGAGAAAGGCAGAAAGCAGTGGGTATTCGTAGTTAAAAGATACTTTATTAAGCATAAGTAGCTAATGCTACATAGGTGAATAGTTAAGCTTACATAGGCGATGTTTTTTGAATGTTTCACAAAAAAGAAGCATCACATCTAAGTCATGCCATATCACTGGCAATAGCAACGATACATATTTACATACTGCATAGTTTGTTGGAAGCAGAGAAGAACGTTACGTCTAAGTACCAAAAGGTGTAGATAATTGTTTTTTAAAGGATACCTGCCAGTGCATAGTTACGTAGAATATTATACATAAATAGCTGAGACATTCCTGCTGGGTCTGTGCTATGCAAGCTTGTGTCGATCAGTCTATTTTTTTTGATTTTTTGTGAGATGCTGTTCCTTGTGCATCGTTGGTTTGTGGAAAAAGGGTCTTCCTAGTGCCTCTTTTTGGCTGTTCTTTTGTTGGTTTGGATGTTTCAGGTAAAGGCGTTTGTTTTGCCGGTGGTGTGGTGTCAGTTTTGCTTGGTTCAAAGGTGTCAGGTGTGTCACCTTTTGCAACGCTACTCTTTGCCGGTACATCCATGACACTCACCGGGCTTTTTTCAGTTTTGGGTGTTGAAGTTTCAGGTAAAGGTGTTTCAGCAGTTTCACTTTTGGTTTCTGCAGCCATTGTTGGAAGTGTGTTTTGCATGGAAGTTTCTGCGTTACTTTCAGGTAGTGCAACGACATTTGGTGTTAGCATTGGCGTGTCATCCCAACAGGTATCAAGAATGAAAACCCGTTTTTCTTTTGTACTCTCTGGATCAAAGTGTAGCTGAAAAAAATTTCTCTTTCCTTGCAGAGAAAGCAGTTCTGCTGGATAATCATAGGGATTTGGATTAGGTATGGCCTTGCACAATTCTTTGCAATCTTTTACCAATGAGTTTGCTTCATTACTGAAACATGTCATTATTCCAGTGGTAGTGGCATCAGACAACACTACCCTGAAGCAATAGCTACGCAAAAAATTTTAAACACGGTGCTTAGTAATGATAAAAGGTTTTATATAAACAGTGTAGTATGTATTGTAGTTTACCTGGAAAACAAGTCATCGTCGGAGGTTGGCTGTTTACAGTGGGTATGTGGAAATCGGTCTGAGATTTTATAACCGCAGTCAAAGCATTTCTTGAAAAACCATGTTCTTTTTGTATCGAGTTCGTTAATTGTAGCAGCGACAGTAAACAGGACATTCTGGCATTTAAATTAAAAATGTTTATTAACTGTTGATTTGATAAGGGCCATGTTACAGTTGTTTATTACCTGTTGGTTTTGTGGATTTTCTGCAGCTAAATCTGCCAGAGTGACGCGGTTCCTATATTTTTCTTGGCCTGGATCTGCACATCTTTGGTGCTGGATATTCAGTATTGTTGGTGGGTCGATGAATTCTTCATACCTGTATTATTAAACGATGTAAGTTTAGGTTCTTTTAAAAGATAAAATGTAATTTTAGGCTTTTAGTTTATGGTCTTACACATTGCGGATTTCTTTGACTTCTGGTATGTTAGGATTGAAGTAATACGACGTTGCAGATGTGCTTGACAGTTGAAGGCCTGTATTAATTTACACAGGCGTTAAGTAATAAAATCAAAAAGCCGAACAATAAGCATAATCTTAAAAGGTAGAATGATAAATACTAATTAATAAGTTTACCTCCATAGTCTTTTACAATGCATGAGGTCACTGCTATGATAACTGGTTTCTCTGCGTGCTCGTATTCTGTTTTCCTAAAAGTGTGAGCATCTTGATTCCACAAAGTAAATCGGACTGTGTGACCACTGGTAGAGTGACAAAGGATCTTTTAAAGCTAATTTTTAAAGGTAATTTTTAAAGCTAATTTTTAAAGACTTACTCCAAATTTTGGATACCAATGTCTCTCCAAACTGTTGAACCTTGTGTTGCCTTTGTTGAATGTTGTATATCAGTTACATACTGAACGGATCCAACATAATCTGCAATCAGTAGTAGAAAATCAGACATCTATTATTATTACTCGTTTTATATTTACGTGTCTTAGGTACCTGTTAACAGCCCTTCTTTTACATCGACTTTTGAATACAAGTCTCGATAACTGCTGAAGTTGAAATAGTGCTCTGGAAAGCCTGTGTCTGGTATATCTTTAATATCTGTGTATGTTCCAAAAACCAATGAAAGTGTGTGAGGAACAGCTTGCATATATGGTTTTGCAAGTTGAAAGCCAAAGCCGGTGATCTTGCAAGCTCTGTTGATCTGAAGGAGTGCATCAAATTTTTCCTTTTCACGTAAGTTGACAGTTGCTTGTATAGCTCCTCCCTGCAAGTATGATAGCTATTGATAAACTTTAAATGGATTTTTTTTTATAGAGAATATGAGACCTTTGAATTGTGTAGTTGGTTCATAGAATACTGCTCTGTACCTGTCTATCAATCAACATGCAACAGAACACTACGGGTTTTCCTTGTTTATTTGTTGGTGTCCATTTTCGGTAGACTTTTACATATATAGCTTTCCCAGTATCCGATTCTTTTAGGTCGTTGAGGGCAATATCTTCTGATTCTGTAACGATTGCTTTGTCTTTAGACTTGTCCGGTTCTACAATGCTAGAGCTATGCTCCATTTGCCTACATGTTAAGGAAGAAAATGTTTATGATAAATGCATGTAAATATATGTTTAATGGTAACAGTAAAATTTCAGTGGAACCATGAATGCTGAAAATTACGCAGCCAAGTAAGCTTAGAACGGATACAAATAACAGTACAATATTTCGCATAATAATGTAAACTTTAGCAAGATAGCTATTTGGTAATTGCACAAACGTATATTTAAAAGGTAAATATAAGTGTAAGGAACCTGTGCAGGTGTGACCATGTTTAAAAATTCTTTATAAACAACATTCTTTGTTGTGTTTTTATGATTGCCCGGACATTGTTTGATTAGCATTTTTAAACCTTCCGGAGATGTTGCTCTTGACAGTGCAACATACAATTGACCATGGGCAAAAACAGGTTCGGGTAGGTATACGCCTATTTTATTTAACGATTGCCCTTGGCTTTTGTTGATTGTCATTGCGTAACAGACTTTCACCGGGAACTGCTTCCTTTTAAACACAAATGGCAGCTGTTCTTCTTTATTGATAAGGACAATACGCGGTAACCAAACTTTTTCTCCCATTCTAGTACCGGTTACGATCTTTGCCTGAATAAGCCTCGTATACACCTGAGTCACAATCATCCGTGTGCCATTACACAATCCGCCGCCTAGGTTTAAGTTTCTTAGTAGCATTATGGGTGCACCTATTTTAATTGTAAGTTCGTGGGGGGGCATTCCTGAAAAGGAAAGTGTGTTTAGGTATTCTTGAGGATATAGCAGCTCTGTTGCTCCTCCATCATTTGATTTTGGTATAGCTTCGTCAACACTTATAAAAGTATACGTATCCCCCTCTAACAAGTTGAGGATAGTAGAATTTATGGTATCTGCAGTTTCGTTTCTCGGGCACACTATTGCTTTTCCCTGTAACGATGCTGCATCTGGTGCTTGCAATGTTTGTTCATCGTATATAAAATTAATAAGCTCTTGAACAGCTGTGTCGCTTTCGGGAATGCAGTACCTATCTGGTATCTGTACCCATGATGAATTCTGTGGGTCGGCTTCATCCGGTTGACCAATGGTACCATTTCCAACCTCAAGTAACCATTGAGAGAACGTCGAAATCTCTTCAGCTTGTTCAGGAGAAAGGCCTGGCTGTTGGAGTCGCATATTTTGTTTAAGCTTAATGATTTTGAAATATGGCCATAAGTATGACTGTGTTATGCATGAAGAAATAATCTGCTTCTTTGTAGCTTTTTTCTTCACGGGAAGTGTTTGCCTGAAATCGCCTCCTAAAATAACCGTTTTCCCTCCAAATAGATCTGTCGGCTTATCCATTATATCTTTCAATGTGCGGTCAAGTGTTTCGAAACATCTGCGATCGTTCATAGGTGCTTCGTCCCATACGATAAGATCAGTTTGCCTAAGCAATTCTGCTACCTGCGTTTTCTTTTTTACACTGCACATTGATTCGTCAGATAGATCTAACGGTATCTTGAATCTTGAATAAGCCGTCTGTCCTGATGGGAGTAATAAGGCAGCAATACCTGAAGAAGCGACTGCCAAGACAATCTTCCCTTCCGATCAAAGCGTAGAAATTATAGTCCTCCAAACGAAAGTCTTGCCTGTCCCTCCATGGCCATAAACAAATATGAGGTTCTGGTGCCGACCATTCACTGCATGTGTGATTTGCTCAAAGATTATTCGTTGGTCAGCATTTAGACGGCCCACTAATCTTTCACTTTCACTTCTTAACAATTCACGATTATAGGACCTTTCTTCCATTAGTGCCATGTTGTTCAATACTTGCAGCAAGTGAAGTGGAGGCAGATTAAACCCAAAATCTTTGACCGATTTTCCATAGGAAATAAGAATTGCTTGCAGCTCATACATAAGACCATCATGTAAGTCTTCAGGAGTAACATGAAGATGTTGTATATGCAAGACTTCCGAAAGTATTTGGGGAATGTCTTCTGACATAGAATCTGCGTGTGACTGTAGAAGTGTAACGGGGCTAGAAACCTCACAAAGGATAAGTATCTGACAAAAAAGGTTTCGCATGTAAGACGGGGTGGCTGAGAAAGAAGCTTCTTGCAAAGCAATATTCCATTCTTGATCACCACCTAGCAGCCCCATTGCTTCACACGCGGCTCTATTTGTAGGGCAGACAACCTCGTCAACTGTACGGATATGTCGGAATGACATTGAACCTTTTTGATGACAGAGCAACAATCTTAAGTAAAATGCATCTCCAGAGTTAGGATGCACATATGCCAAACGGCCAATGGCTAATGTGCTGGCACGGCGCCTACGTTGCCAGTACTTCCCATCTTTGTACCATACATATTCTTTTGGAAAGTTTAAGTATGTTAGATGGCGGCCGTCTGTATTGTAAAGGTTGTATTTAAACCATTCAGTCAGCGTCGTCCTTTTGTTGTATTCACTATCGAGAACCGTTTGCAATTGTTGGTGCCTTCTAAAGTTCACTCGCTGCATATTTTCGAGGTGAACTGCAAGTATTTGAACCGGTGGATCCCTGCTATGTATGTTGAATCCAAGAATCCTCCAGCATGCTTCATGTGGCCCAATGAATCTAGCATCTTGGAAATTCTTGATTTCATCAATGTGCAATGAATGATGGCTTGTGCTTGCTCCTGTACTTCCAAGTGTTCTTGTAATATGAGTTACGATTCTGTCTGTGCCTTTTGAAATATACTTAAAGAGGTATTTTATAAGCATTGACCATTCACAGTACTCAACATTGATATGTGCGTAGAACTGCATGCATATAGATCGGTTATGTGGAACAACATAACCGTTATCAAGGCTAACATCCTGCCTCATTGTTGTTATGCCTGAATCTCTTCTACGGTAATGCACACATCCTTTCTTATCAATGAAGGTTTCTAGACAAAAAGCTTTAGGAAACTTCTTAGTGCATACATCACTATCCCGCATACACGGTGCTGATGTATTTACCAATCCACATGGGCCGTGCATCATAAACTCAGTAATAACTCTATAGCCTTCAGGATCAGTTGCTGGGTCTGGAAGCTCTGCAGAAATATATCTATTCACATCTGTGTGTGCTCGTACACGGTCGCTTTCTCTGACCCACAGGAGCAAATGACAATGTGGCAACCCTCTCTTCTGGAACTCCACCGTGTATAAAACTGCAATGAGATGATAGGTATTTAGGCATCTGTTAAGTATAGTAATTTGATAGAGAGTCTACGCATAAAGAATTTAAACGCTACCTGCTTCGACATGGCCAAAAGGCCTTGAATCTCGTAAGAAAGTAAGTAACTGATGTATCTTTCTTTCAAAGACACGATCCACAACATCAGGCCTGTCGGCAACTGTTACATGCGGGAACTGGTCCATATATTCTTGGATCTCAGGCCAGTTCACATTGCATGTGAACGTGATAAAGAATGATGGGTTCCCGTGCACCCGGCATATAGCCAAAGCATCTAAATAATGGCTATACATATATCGCGGTCCTCCTGTGAAAGAAGAAGGTAGAATTGTCCTTGAACCGACATCTGAACCGTTTGTATCACCGCGTGAGATAGCATCATGCAGGCCTGCCATATAGTCATTTCGAATATCACCTTGATGTTCTCTTATAAAGTCAATCCTTGACTGCTCAATGCTACAGTAAGCTGTAACAACATATTGCTGATAAAGTCTGCCACTCCTTGGCAGTAGGCGATTCTCATTTAAACGGTCGTGCAGCTCGTATGCGTAGTACATTTTCATTGTCATTTTTTTGGGAGGGTCGGCCGATGCACGTCTGGTCAATAAGACGCGTCCTAAATGGTATCCATTTTCACCAAAGAAGAAAACCAATGGGAATTGCATTGACATATAAGACGCGTTTAGCTTGCTCACGTGCTGCAGCTGACGATCATGCTGTTGGACGACCACATCAAATTCAGTTTCCATGTCTAGCCCACCTTCAAAAACAATTGCACCAATAGAATTGCCTGTAGGCAATTCATGCTGCCTTGAACCGACAACACCAAACAAACGGACCTTGAATTCTGGAATATCAGCTTCCGCCATTTTATCCCTTGCAGTTCTAAACAACTGGACTAATTCATTGTGCTTGTCTAGTAGGTCAATCAAATTTTCCACAATGTCTGTACGCAGGCGCTGACCAGACCTTTGAAAATGCTCTAAACGATTTGCAACTTCATTTTCTGTATCATAGATATATAGCTGTAGGAACTGCGGGCGCATATTGGTTTCTGGACAGAGGCTACCTATCCGATGGTAAAGTTGTCCGGAAATTTTAAAGACATAAAGACCCCTACCCATGTTTATAGAGTTGTCTATTTCTGCACCCAATGATGTCATTGCGAACATTTGATTGTATGCACGAATATTCTTCATAAAATGCTGATTAGTAAAAAGGTCTTTTATATATTGCGGGTATTCATCCTGAGCATCCAGCCTAACTTTGCCGCGATTGCAACATTTATGATAATCAATATGGGCTCTAGTACTGGAAGCAAGCCTCTCATCATACCAGAACCGTGCACCGCAATGACGGCAGACCTGATCACATCTGCCCATTTGCATATATGTAATCGGCGGACCTGCATTAGACATATAAAATATAATTCTGAACAATGGACCTGTAAAAATAAGAATGTTTGATTTACCCTGCATATGAAATAGGATAACTGAAACCGGTAACACACCTTGCCTAGCCCTTCTAGTTCTGTTGCGCGGAGTGCGGGTATTGTTTGATGAAGAACGCATCGTAACTGCAATAGATAAAAGAAAAGACGCTAAGCAAATGCAAAGGGATTTCAGATGGTATGTTTATTTGTTTTTATTCATAAATTTTTATAAAGCAATGAAACCTTGGCACTGCCGTTGCTGACTATTAGTTTGGACATTTACGTTGCAGGGCTATGGTAAAGGAGCAGCGGCTGGAAGAATCTCATTAGATGAAGGGCCTGCAGCCTTGGACGTGAAGGCGTGCGTAACACATTCAGATATAATTCCACTGCGGTTGGCATCGGCCATAAAAATGTCTTTGTCGCCTGCAACAAACATGAACGGTAAAGCTCTTAACCATGAAAACAACAGCTATAACAATGACTGAAACATAAAAAGAAATGCAAATTACATAGGAATTCTGCATCGTTAATTTCTGAAGATGTAGAATGGGGTCTTTCTGAAACAAACGGGTGTTCATTAGAAAGGTCACACAGTTTTTGATTTGCTTTATCCACAAAAGATGTAGCCCCATTTAAGGTAGAACTGGCCATAGCTTGACTTTGCTGCACATCGCATTCATCTGGAAAACACCATTGCAGAAAGGTTTTTCAAAACATAACGGTGATTAAAAATTTAAGTAACACAACCTAAACGGTATACCACAACAAACATAATGCGCACCTCTTATTTGTACAGGCGGGTCACCATTCGTACGATACTCAAAATCTTTGTCACTGTGCTGAGACGGTTCTCCGTTGGGCACATGCAGCATACTTTCAAAGGCTTGTTCTGAAAACCCGGTAAGTGTGTAATGACATTGAGAATCTACATTATAGGTACAACCTTCTTTCCTGTTTTCCGTATTTGGCTGTTGTATAGGACCACTGCCAATCGAAACTTGGCTGCTACCAGGCCTATCCTTACATGGCCTCTTACTAACCGAGTCTAAATTTACGTCAACACTACCTACAGCACTTATGATGGTCTCTGATCTTAAATCCAGAATATGTTCCTCCCTTTCAGCTAAACCATAATGATCTATAAATTCTAAAGAAGGCACATTTGTAACCCTACGTATCGCTCTTTTTTTAGTCTTCATATGGCACAGATCTAATAATACTGAGTTTCATATGGATACAGGCAAACAAAGAGAGCAAAAATGGACATGAAGCATAGAAGAGCGGATTTATAAGCATCATACATATAGCAAATATATATAAAGCAAATGTACATGGATCTAAGCATCACCAAGAATGCATGCATGGAAGACAAAAAAGATCAAGACAAATAACAAAATAACAGTGCATAGGCGTGAAAGAAAATTAAGCAAACCTGTTTGAGACGATCCTGAAGAGGCTGAAATTCTTTTCTTGAATGTTTTATTTTTCCTGCTTTTCTTGTTTTTTGTTTTTTAGATTAACCACCACTCTTGCCTGGGTGTAAGTATGAGTTTTTTTTAGCATAAAAGTTTGTCTCATTCTATAAGAGAAGCATGGAGCATTGTACTTTTCCAAAGTTAAGCCATACAAATTGAGACAAAATTCAACATTAGGTAGAAACTTTATGGATAAGGCAGTAGATCATTGACACGTTCAATAGCAGAGTATATTTGTAACCTATACGTTCGTATTATACGGCAAAATTTTTTACATATTATACCTTACATACGCCGGCCTTTAAACTGGGCTAAAGCAGGCAAGGATCCGGCAGCAAACATGCAAGGCAGATGGGCTACCAAACGTGGGCCAAACTTTTGGCAGGAAGCCCGCAGCACAAAACGGCGGCGTTTCCCTCGTGGTTTAATATAAACTTGTAATTTGTAATCTAGTCAGTTATATCCATTGGTCTTCCTGCGTGAAAGTTCTATAAATAAAATTTACACTCCAAATGCGGGCTTAAATGAATAATTGCTACTCCCTCTGTCCCTAAATAAATGTCCATTATTGACTTTTAAAGTCTTCTTTTTAAAACTTTGACCTTAAATTATTTCATTTGTGTTATTTAGTAATACATTAAAATTATACCAATTAAAATACATTTAATACTCAATCTATTCATATATTTTGCATCAATTATTAAATAACACAAATAAAATAATTTAAGGTCAAAGTTAAGAAATGAAGACTTAAAAAGTCAATAGTGGACACTTATTTAGGGACGGAGGGAGTATACAATATCAAATCCCTTGTATTAAGAATATCTGCGATATACAGATCGGTTCTTATTTCAAAAAATGTTGTGTTGGTAGAGGGTGGTGGCATAGTTGTCAAAATCGCGATCGTTAGTGTTTTAGGTCCAGCAGTGACATCCAATTGGAAAACTGACCCTGAGACCCGCCTGCTACTCCTTTATCGCCTGAAGGGATAAAAGCCTCGGGTGGGACTCGAACTTAAGACCTCCCCTACCCAAACATCCATTTCTCAAAGCACCTTAAGGAAACCTTGGTGCTCAACTGAGTTAGCCCAGTTTACCAACAACACGTTGAAGGACACATATACATTGCATTTGTGTTTTAACATTTTCTATTTCGGATATTGAATCAATTCAATGCTCTCGTTTTATATGAATGATGTTAGTGCAAATATTATGATATTTAAACTAAACGGTTTCTTCGGTTTTAATAATGACAAACATTTAACTTGTAATACATAATGTAAAATGTGCAAGTTACTTGTAAACACAAAACGTCAATGCATACTTACATCAACATCTCTCGACGTCTCAAGTATGCCTCAACAGAGTCGTAGATTTTCATCCCGACGTAAATCACTCAAGGTATGAACAAACAAATTTAAACTTGACGGATGATCAAAGAAATAAAAAAAAAATTCTAAACTTCACATTTTTAATGTGACAAAACATTTTTTCAAAAATACATTTTACAAATTATTTTTGAATTAAAAAGAATTGTTTTATTTTAAAAAATAAGTTTAAAATCAGCAACAACTATTTTTCCCCCCAAATCAGCTCCAAGCTTCCCCAAATAAACTTTCACCATTAAAAACAAAATTTGGAGCGTCCATGTCTGGGACGGTACCAAGGTACCACTAAATTTAGTGGTACCGTCAGGTATTTAGTGGTACCGTCCGTACGTAACGGCTAGTTTTTTCTTTGCCTATAAATAGTGGACCATTTTACACTTCCAACTTGATTTTTCCGGTTAGTTTTCTCGGGTCTAATCCCTTCTTACTTAGATCACTTTCTTTGATCATTTAGAGAGTCTTAGTTTGTTTAAGAGTGGTCCCTTCATCCAACCAAGAGATCACCTTCATTCCTCTACTAGTGCAAGAGAAGAACACATAGTATCACAAAGATACAAAGTGTTATAGTTATAGTTAGTGCACTTGTAACACTTGTTACATACTTGTTGTATCCTTGCATACATCAAGTTCATTTTTCTTTTGAGAGTTTGTGAGAGTAGATCTTTGTGATCTTGTTGATATCTTGGAGATCTCTTGTAGCTTGTGGGCTTGTGTATTGATCAAGTGAATCAAGGGTAGATCGGGTAGATCGAGTCAAGTGGGAGTAGATCATTGTGATCTTGTTGATATCTTGGAGATCTCTTGTAGCTTGTGGGCTTGTGTGTTGATCAGGTGGATCAAGGGTAGATCTGGTAGATCGAGTCAAGTAGGTTGATTGTGTGAAGTAGGAAGGATCGTGTGGATCGTGCTAGATTGGTACTAGCTAAGATTAGCACTCGACATTTAGCTTATTGTCGGAAATAAGGATAAGTGACATTGTAAGGTTTTCTCCGCCTGAAGGGAGCTTGTTGATTAGTGAAGTAACTCTCGAGTTGGGCACTCGGGGAGTGGAGTAGGGCGAAGAGGAGCTTCGTGACCGAACCACTATAAATCATCGTGTCCGATTTGCGCCTTCTTTACTTATCTCTTTACTTTTATTTTAGTCTTTATCGCTTTATATTTATATTTGCATTGCGTTTATGTTTGTGTGGTTTGTTGCTTATGTTATGTTGATTATGTTTGTGTCATGGTTTGATTGTACTTGTGTTGTAGTTTACTTTATACCATCTCTAGATGTTGTATGATCATTGTTGACACTTTTCATATTACGTCACACTTGATCGGGTGTTTGATACAAAAAGTTTTTAAGTTTTTAAATGAAAACGTATTCACCCCCCCCCCTCTACGGTTTCCACAATTGGTACCAGAGCCACGTCGCTCAAAATTTTAAAACAAATAGTTTTTAAAATTGAGTACGATCCATGTATCAAATTACCCATGAAGGGGGATATAATATGAAAAGTATTTACTTGCTTAATACTTACAAGTTTTGTTGTTAAGTATACTTTGTCATAATAGCTTGAAGGTTTTCTTAAACAAATAAAATAATAGAGCTTGTAAGTGTCCGGTCATGTCTATAGAACGAGTCGTAAAGTGATGCGGTTTTGAAAGGAGCGTTTGGGACAACTCCTTGTTTTATAGTAAATATATTTTCGTAAATGTTTTTCGTAGTCTTAAACATGAAAATGTTACTTAATATATATTTTATATGTTCAGTATTTAGTTTATTAAGTTTTACATTTTTTCGTTATGTCAAATACTTGTTTGTGATGAGAAAATTGGTTTTGTTCAAAACTGTAATAACAGGTCACGGTACCATTAAATATAACGGACGGTACCATTAAATATGGACGGTACCGCTAAATTTAACGGTACCTTCATCTGTTTTTCAGAATTGGGTAATTTTCAAAAATTCGTATAAAATCAACCGTAAGTCCGTAGGAGTCGTGTCACCTATCATTTTAAACGTAATTGTGTCTACTTTCATTTAAAATTATTTTTAGAAAATGATTGTAAAGTTAAATTTACGAGAGTCTTTGATTCGTAACAGAGAGTTTTTTCCGGTCATGACGATTGCACGAATTTTTTGGTCAAATTACAAAGAGAACATCACACATTGATGTATTTATATTTTCAAAGTGTTGAACTTGATTAAATTTTGAAATGGGGTGGAAAATAATTCATCTTCAAATAAAATCAAGCTTAGTATACATTGTTATACTTAATACACAAAATGACGATAAGTATTTTTGTGTGTTATGCTAAATAACTATTTGTTTTTCTTTGTGTCTTAGTATTGTTAGTTAATATTTTCGTGTGCTTATTGTTATCTTTAGTTGAGCTAATTATATCTATAATCACAAGCGTTTTAAATGCCTTGTTGCTATGTGTTAATTATTAGTTTTTTTAGTTTATGCGTTAATAGGACTTAGACTAGACTTCTTGCACTAAGTTGCTTAATTGATTTTGCATTGCATATAGGCATAGACCACTTTTCTTGCATATGTGTTTTTGACATCTTGCAAGTTTTAAAATATTTTGGTAACCTTCTTAGGAATAGAAACTAAGTTGATTGATCATGTGTGTCGAAAGATATTGTCTTACACAATTATTTTTCCAAAGGTTTAAGTGTAAAAAATATATCACCTCAAAATATTTAACACTTTCATAAAATCCATAACATGATATCTAAAACATTACATCATTTTGTCTTGCTTGACCATGGATTGTCTAAACAAGACAAAAGATCATATTAATACATTAGTATTCAAGTAAAAGAAAATTGTTAGGAATTATTAGAATAATAGTTTACTTCATTCCTGCTGTTAGTGTTAATGGTTCCTGCTGGCAGGTATGTAGTTCCTGCTGGTAGTACATTTTGTTTCTGCTGTTAGTTGTCATTGCTGCGGGTTATACCGTATGTTTAGAAATACCGTATGTTTAGAAAGTTTGTTAGAGTTAATTTAGGAAGAGATAGTGTATATCTCTTTTACACGTTTTCTTAATAATGTTGCATTAGGGTTTCTTGTAGTATAAAAGAAACATGCGGCCATGAGTTTTGTAATCGATTGAAACATTATTAGTTAATAAAAGATCCATAGAGGATCAAAGTTTATTAGTTACTTCTTCTTCTTTATTAGTTTATATTCAGAGACTCTCTTGTAGCGTGCTTGTGATTACATAGGCATTCTACCGATCCACAAAGGCTCAAAGATCTATCAAGGAGGCACGATCCAACAAGTGGTATCAGAGCCTGGTAAGGATCTCTGTCAAAGAAGAAAAAGTTTTCTAAACAATCTCTTAAACCCTTTCACAATGTCTGACATCAATACTGATGAGTCTGTCATCAATAATGAAAAACCTGAAACTTCACAAGTCCAACAACAAATAGTCACAACCACTGTGTCTAACAGTAATGCTAAATTCCCATACCTCAAGAAAGATGAGTACGAGATTTGGGCTATGAAGATGGAGTACTGGATCTCAAACAGTGATCATAACCTATGGAATGTGATCCTGAATGGGAACAGCAAGAAGAAAACTAGGAAAGATCAGAAGGGGAACATCATCATACTTCCACCTGCATCAGCAGAGGAGCAGGTTGTTGTGCAAAGGGAGACAAAAGCAAGAACTCTTTTGCTTCAGGCTCTCCCAGAAGATCATATGGGTGACTTTCATCACCTGGATGATGCTAGGGAGATCTGGCTTGCTGTAAAAGCTAGATTTGGAGGGAATGATGAGTCCAAGAAGATGAGGAAGTCCATGCTCAAGCAGGAGTTCCAGGAGTTCAAGATCTCTGAGGCTGAAGGGATTCACAAAGGTTATGACAGGTTTCACTAGATCCTGAGCCAACTCAACCAGTTGCAAGCTAGGCCAGACAATGAAGACTGCAACACCAAGTTTTTGAGGGCTCTGCCTCCATCCTGGTCTCAGGTTTCCATCACCCTTAATGCCAGAGGTGGGCTCGATTTCATGAGTTTTGATGATCTTTACAACAAGCTCAAGACCCTTGAAATTGACATAAAGGGGTTTCAACCTACTCATCTCATACTCCAACTTATACTGCATTTGTTAGTGCTACCAGTACTAACAAGGTCTCATATGGTGATAGCCCAACCCCCTCTTCTTCATCAGTTTCCTAGTCTCTTGCAACACCTAGATCACAGTCAAGGTCTGACAATGTGCTTGAGGAAGTTCTTCATTCGTTTGTTGCTGAAAGTGCTCCACAACAGCAAATTGCCTATGAAGACTTTGACCAGATTGATCAACTGGATCAGGAAGAGATGGATATCAAGTGGCAGATGGCTATGCTGTCATTGAAGGTTAACAGATTTGAGAAGAAGGCAGGGAGGAGGATCAAATTCGATGGATAGGAAGGAGCAAGGTTTGACAGGAGGAAGGTGAGATGCTACAAATGCTCACATCCAGGTCACTTTGCTAGAGAATGCACAGATAAGAAGGTGGATGACAAAACAAGGTATTCTGCTTTCAAGATTCAAGAATTGGAGTCAGAAGAACCCAAAGCCTTGCTGTCTGTGGATTCCATGTTGGATTGGGAACAACATGAGGTAGCTGTTGCAGTAAGAGGAGCTGCAAAGGTCTATGGGATGATTGCTGGATATGGTGCTGAGGCACAAGTGGCTGGGGAATTTGGTTTGATGGGCTACCCATCTCAGGTACAAAATTGTCCCTTTGGTTGTGAAATTAAATATGCTAAACTGAAAAAGGAATTTGATGATATAGACAGTCAGTATAAAGATTATTATATACAAGTTCAAGCCTATAAAAACTCACTGAAAACATTAGAGAAACAAAAGGCTTGGTATCAAACCCAACAGTTAGCATATGAGGAAAAGATAAGGGTTTTGGAGAGGGACTTAGAGAACACCACTAACTTGCTTAAATATTCTGAGTCTGAAAATGCTAGGGTGTCTTTAGAAAAACAGGACTTACAAACCAAATTAGATAAAGAAGTGGCCAGGTGTAATACTTGGCAACAACAATCTAAAAACCTAGCTAAATTAAACAATAGTACTCAGTCTATCAGGTGTAAAATAGGTTTAGGGTATGGAGATTATATAGGGCCAGATCAAGTTTATGACCCTAATGAGCTAAGTACTTTTGACCCTGAACCTGTAAACTATCAAAAACCTGTAAAGTTTGTAAAAGAAGGAGGAATGAATGCTGTTCCTCCACCAATAACTGGAACATTTAAGCCTACCTCTCCCTATAGTGACTTTGATGATTCACAAATGACTTATGGCAAGAAGGCAAATGATTTGCCTGATCTTGATTGTGACTCTAATGATTTTGTCTCTTGTTCTAACAGTGACAAATCTTCAGAAATCAAGACCAATGACTATGCCACATGTGATTCAAGTGACAAGTCTACCTCAACCAAGTCAGAAGATTTCTCCTCAGAAGTAGCTGATGATGAATCTCATTCAAAGACAGCTGCATTTGAAGATATTTCTTTTGATTATGTTAAAAACAATGATGTTTCTAGTTTTGGTTATGTTTCAAACAATGATGTTTCTGGTTTTAATTCTGTTAAGAATAATTTTGTTTCATCTTGTGGTTGTGATAATTCTGGTTGCAATAAGAAAAGTTATGCTAAGAATAAGTCTTCTAGGAAGAAATCTTGTTTTGTGTGTGGTAGTTATGCTCATCTTATCAAAGACTATGATTTTTATGAGAAAAAGATGGGTATGTATGCTGGTCAAACAAGGCCTATGTGGAACAATGTTAATGATATACCCCCATATGTTTCACAAGCAGCAAGAATGAACTCTTGTAGAGCTTCTTTTCCTGCTGGTAGAGCAGTTCCTGCAGGTAAGCCTGTTGCTGCTGGTAAGCCTGTTGATGCTGGTAAGCCTGTTGCTGATGGTAAGCCAGTTTCTGCTGGTAAGCCTGTTGCTGCTGGTAAGCCAGTTCTTACAGGTAAGTATGTTCCTGCTGGTAAGCCAGTTCCAGCTGGTAATACCAATTCTGCTGGTTGGAGGAGGAATGATGCTAGACCTTTCTACAGACCTACAAGCACTTATTTTCAGAATGATCTTAGGACTGTTTATTTTGACACCATGCACATGGGGGGGGGCAAGATGGGAAACTGATGTTAAGTCCTCAGCAGGTTGTTCTTGGAGAAACAATGACCAATATATGAGAATGGGGTCCAAGAACAATGGTGGATCTCATCAATCTCCATGGTTTAATTATTATTGATCCACTAGGCAGGCCCAAGTCAGTGATGGCTTGGGTCTCCCATGTAACTAATATTGTTGTATGTATTATTTTGTTGTAGGTTAATCCTCATAGAAGTAAAGATGTAGGCATTGTTCACAGTGGATGTTCCAGAAGTATGACTGGTAACCTAGAGAGACTACATGAATTTATACCCATTAATGGAGGGACTGTGACATTTGGAGGAGGAGATGGCAAGATAACAGGGAAGGGAACCATTAAGACATCCAAGCTGGATTTTGAGAATATTTTCTATGTGAAGGAACTCCAGAACTTCAACTTGTTCTCTGTCTCACAAATATGTGATAAGAAGAAAAGTGTTCTCTTCACTGAGACTGACTGTCTTGTGTTGTCCAAAGACTTCAAGTTGCCTGATGATAGTCAGGTTGTACTCAAAGTCCCAAGAACACAGAACCTTTACAGTTTCAATCTGAATGATGTCCAGCCTGAGGGTGATTTGGCTTGCTTGGTGCCAAAAGCATCTGTGGATGAATCCAACAAATGGCATAGGAGGATGGCACATGTGAACTTTAAGACCATCAACAAGCTGGCAAAGAATGGATTGGTACAAGGGCTCCCTCTCACGACCTTCACTAATGAACACAATTGTGTTGCCTGCAACAAAGGAAAGCAACACAAAGCTTCATACAAGGCCATCACAGCTGTGAGCACCATCACTGAGCCTCTTCAGTTACTTCATATGGATCTTTTTGGTCCTACTTCCATCAGAAGTATAGACCATAAGTACTACTGCCTGGTGATTACAGATGAATTTAGCAGGTTTTCTTGGACTTTCTTCTTAGGTACTAAAGATGAAACCTATCCTGTGACTAGGGACTTTATTGCCTTAATTGAAAACCAGCTAAATAAAAAGGTTAAGAGTATAAGGTGTGACAATGGGACAGAGTTTAAAAATTCTAACCTAATTGAACTCTGTGGGCATAAGGGGATTAAAAGGGACTATAGTAATGCCAGAACCCCACAACAAAATGGGGTTACTGAAAGGAAAAATAGAACCCTTATAGAAGCAGCTAGATCAATGCTGGCTGACTCTAAGTTGCCAACCATGTTTTGGACTGAAGCAGTTTGCACTGCTTGTTATGTTCTGAATAGGGTTTCGATCACTAGTCCTCATAACAAAACACCTTATGAGCTTTTGTCTGGGAAGGTTCCTAACATTAGTTATCTTAAACCTTTTGGATTTCATGTAACTATATTGAACACAAGTGATCACCTAGGTAAATTTGAAGGGAAGGCAGATAAGGGGTTTATTGTTGGTTATTCTGCTCATAGTAAGGCCTATAAGGTATATAATTTATCTGCTAAGAGGATAGAAGAGACACTCAATTTAAGATATCTTGAGGATAAACCTAATTTACAGGGTGCAGGTCATGAGTGGTATTTTGACCTTGATTATCTGACTGATACTTTAGGTTATTCTAGATTCAAAGCTAATCAATCTGTAGGTACACATGATTATGAAACTAACAATGCAGGTACCTCAGATGATGATTCAAATTCAGAGTGTGATGAACAACCCATTGTTGTTCCTTATTTTCCCTCTAACCACTTGATGCGCGTGATGTGTCGTTGCGGTTTAGCAGTATTAATGCCTACTCAAGTTTTAAATTTATATTTAGCCGACTTATCAATAACACACACACTTAACGAGCAGTGTACCCGGTCAGTATGAATATAATGGTAAGCAGAGTGTCGATCACTAAGAGTTGAACGTATTATCTAGTTATTCTAATCAGTATTTTAATATCCTAAGTTAGTTATACAACCTAATCTAACGCAAGGGGGTTCAGCCTGAGAGACTGGCACAGTTTGGTTATAATTAAATAGAAAACTAAACTAATGAGCACGAATCAGCGATTAGCACACACGTACACAGATAGATACTCGAGACAATAAGAAGACCTGTCCTGATAATTAAATAGCTTGTCACTTGTTTTATTGCTTGTTTTATATGAAGTGTATATAATTAAACCTTTCTCGTTGGCTCTAATCTTATCAGTGAGTAAACCCTTAATGATTACTTATGTCTATCCTACTTTTCTAGAGATGCTAGAATAAATAGGCGAGGAAGGGGCATGGCGACCCAAGCAAGACTCAGCTAGACACAGAGGTTATCAATGCACTAATAAAAGTCACCAAAGACATCAACATATAAACTTTAATTAATGGGAAAGCAATATTAAGGGGAGTGCATGATCTTCCGTAGTCACATGACACAAGCCCATCAATCCTGATGAATTAAAGCGTACTAAAAAAATAAAACAAAACTACTTAATGAATTGAATACATGCATGACCTCCTTACTGTAAGACACTGCAAAAATCCATTGTAATAAATCCCGTTGATTAACAATAATCTAGTGTTACCATTTAACAAAACCCATTTTTACGGGGAAATTTAAATTTTTCCTTTTTGTTATCATTACCACATTACGTTTTCGCAACATATATTAAATGACAATACATACTTCGAGACTCAGTGATTCACAAAACTCCATTCACATTAATCCCATTTACACAAATTACAAAATCTCACTAATTACAATTAATACTAATAAACTTATACAATAAACACACTTAATTCTCACTAATTATCCACAAATCAATCAGGCCAAAATAGTCCGACCCAATTACACGTCGCAAGCCCAATCTCCAAATCCAGTTTCTCTTTTATATTTCATGTGGAAATCGACTTCCACACCTCTCCAAAGCAGCCCTCGTTCTCATTATATTTAAACACGACATGCCTATATTTTTGCACCATCTCGTTCACCACCCACTATACTTCATGTGTGCCAAATTTCAGCTTAACAGGTCGCGAATTACTATGACTTTAAAAACCCATTTGTTTGTCCCATTTCTACTCATACGCATAGGCGAAACCCTCCAAAACACAACCGTTTTAATTCACGCTTTTTCCTACGATTTTCTAATGATAATAGTAATGTACTATGATGTTAAAAAGGAAGTTAGAACAAGAGTAGACGTTGATGGCTCGATGAATTCAATTGACACCCATTTAAAAAATACAAACCAAATATATACATATTACAAAAACAAAAATAAGTTTATCCACTCCTCCCTATCTTTCCTAAAATCTTACCATATCAAGATTTCATCTATAAGAACCGTTAGATCTCTGACAATGCATAGTAAAGATCAATAATAGAGTTGGAAGACTTTGATAGTCAAAGAAACGTGTGTAAATTTTTTCTATAAAACTACCCTCATCTCACCATCTCACACTTCACTCACTTTCACTCTCACAACCTTAAACACTCAGAAACTCATATCTCTCTTTGGGAAGCAAGTCGGATAAAGAAACCCAAAATGTAAAAACATAGTTCGAACCTACCAAGTAAACTGCCTACTTCGTCCTTGTGCATCATTCGAACACCACTGCCCTTTTTACCACCTCTCACCCTCACCTCTCTTACACATACTCAGCCTTGTTGCACCATTTAGAAAACCCCAAGAGATTTGGAAGATCAAAACTCAAACGGGTTACAAATATAAACTGCATAATCGGGTTCCAACGAGTGGATTGTTCACCCTTGTGGTCATTCGACCCTACTGATGTCTCCAGCACCTTCAAAAGGTGTGGTAAGTATTCATTAACTCTCTTGTTTCAGTTTCTCACGATAAGCTCATTATCCTACACATCATATCATGCATTCGAACGTATCATTACTAGTACGTATAATAAAGATCACAACCCACCCCTAGTGACAATCTCCACTGAGGGAGGCTTAGAAGCCACAAACACACTCTATTGCACGTTAAAAATCTCCATGCATCACTTCTTCATTACACTTAAACGTATATATATATTCACTCTTATGCTTTACATGCATTCGATATTCTAGAGTAACTCATGGGAGATGACGAGTCTTCATCTTGGAAGTCTCAGCAGCCATCCCACACACGTTTAAAACTTTAGTTGCATGCCTCATTTGAACATATACAACTTTATATCACACGATAGGACTTAACTGGAAACACTCAATTATATTCTAAGTATTTTGCTTAGAATTATACGCCCCATGACACTTCTAAAACGACCTTATATCTTGACATTCGACTGAACAAAACTACCACATTTTTACATGATCCATTTAACAACCCAACTAGCTACCATTTTCGTATAGACAACATGTAAAAGTAACCACATCTCGACCTTCAAAACTTGTTAAAATGAAACGCATAAACCATGGTGAAACTGCCACAACTATTGTGACGTGGGTTTTGTAGCCCATTAATCTGTTTTATGAGCAATGGAATAAACTAGCTTTTTGGCACTTTACAATATGAAGATAAGATGGTAAAAGTGAACTCTTTGATATAACCAATTGGCTTAAAAACCCACGAACCAAAAATGACTAATGGGCTAGTGCTATGGCTCGTTAAGGGCCCAAGATGTGAAAAATGAGCTACTGACCAAGTAAGTTATTGAAATCATTTTTGTTAAACTTAAATCAGCCTTAGAAAAGCTCGCCAATACCTTTCCTAAATTTTTTGACATTTTGGACTAACAATGTAACGCAAATTGCCTTGAAGGACTAAAATTGCCAAACTGTGAAACTTATGGACTGAAGCTGTGAAAACAGTTTATAGAGGACCTAAATTGACATATCATTGAACTCCAAGCCTTATATGGACATATGGACAAATATTGGATTATTATGGACTTTGGAACTTAACGAAGGACTAACGACGTAACGCAAGCACAGTTAGGGTAAAAAGAGTAATAATCTGAAAAGGACTAGGACCAATTAATTTCACTTGACATTCTTAGTTTATTTTTCATTTTCACCCCATCACTTCATATGCATTTTTATACATTTTAATTGTGCATTATTTAATATTCGTTATTTATTATAACTAGGAATTTAGCGACTTCACATTGCATATTATTTCTTCATAATTCGAGGAAGTAATGTATTGAGTCAATTGACGTTAGAATCAAGATAATATCATATATGATATTATATATATATTTTTTTTACTTGATGCATTTTAAGCATATCGCATTCACATCATCAAATCGTTATACGATTTCTCACTTTCACACTCACTGTTAGTTGTAAGTCGAATACTTAGACATTCCTTATATTCTGGCCTCGTATTGAAGACGTTTCAGTGATCGTTCCTATAACCTTATTTGATCTTATAAATCTATCTTGTCAGATACGCTCCAGGTGAGTGGTGGCCCCTACTTTTAACACTTGTTTTTAATAACTCTTTTAGGGGAGATACATGCTTTAACTGTTTTAAGTTACTTGTATACTTTGAAAACTCTCATGATTTACTCAAAATCATCCACTATGCTTTACATGTTTGAATCACCCTTGAGAGAAATATATGTTCGTTATGTGTGCAAATTGCTTGCTTAGCTTAAACACAGAATTTGAAAGATAACATTTTTAAACTACTTGATGTAACATTGATTTGATATTTTTATAGTATATTATTTTCCAAAGGAAAAGGCAACGTATGCGTTTTCCCCGGGTCGTGTCCCAACGAAGGTCGAATATCGAGTCTTTGTTTCGGAGTCGAATACGTGTAGTGAATGTGTGTGAAAAAAAAGTGGTGATTTGTGATTTTACACTACGAATAATGAAATATGAAATTAAAACAACTAATTATGCTAATGAAACAATTAAACTAAGCATACGAACTTAAAAACGAAAAATTGAATTTAAAAATGTTACGCGACGAATTATAAAACGTAAATAAAAATGATTTTTTGAAATTTAAAACCTAAAAATATAAAAATTATTTTCCTATATTAAATCTGATAAAAGAAAATTTTTGGAAAAAGAAAAATATTTTTTTGACTTTTTAATGATTTTTTTATGAATTAAAATCTAATTAAACTATTTAAATGATTTAAAAATATTAAAACACTTTGGAAAAATCTGAAAATTTCTGAGTAATTTTAAAATTAAATTTCTAATTTAAGAAAAATAAATTCAGAAACTGATTAAACTCTAATAAGCAAAACGGTCCAAATAAGCACTTATGAATAAGCCAAAAATAAGCAACACAAGTCCAAAATTTATAAGAAGTACAGAGATCATGCACATGACTATATTAAGCTCAGAACAATCAAAATATGTCAAATAAGCTTAAGCATCAAGCAAATAAGCACTTGGCTGTGGCAATGTTATGACATAAAAGTTGGGAAAACAGCCAACTTCAAGGCTCAAATAAGCAGTCCCAAAAAGCAGTGAGATAAAATATTATGGGGGCAAAAGTATCTCAGAACTACTGGCTATTCAAAACTAACTTAAAATCCAATTTTCATTATCATTTGCTTATTGAAATCTATCCTTGAAAAGGTGCTTATGGGACTGAATTGGAAAAAAGCTATAACAGTTCTTAAAGGGGGCTACTTGCAGCCCAAAATAAGCTACCTAAATAAGCTCTAAGGCCAATACCAGATATTGCACCTAAAGCTTGTTGTATCAACTAGCTACAATCCAAATTTCAAGTTCTAAATTTAATCCAATGATCCACAATTTAGGCTAGATCAGCAGTCAAAAAAAAAAAACCTAGGCCTGCACTATTGATTCTGTAACAGCAGGTCAAGAAAAAAATGACGCAAAAGTGGGACAAAACTTGACAATGCTACCTAGCTCTTGGAATCTTATTTTAACACCTACAAGACACCTAGAAAAACCAAAATGGAACTCAAAGTAAGCTCAGCTTATGCTGAGCTTATTCCAAGGTGATTTTATCTTCAAAGTCACAATATAGGCCGATAACTCTAAATGTACTTAGATCCTTAAAATTACTGCTGATTTATGCTTAAAGTACCTCAACTCAGATTAATCTAGCTTAGCTATTGTGCAAAGGAACAGTAATAAGCCAAATCACCTATAAACCAAACACTCCTTCTCATAACTGATTTTGCAAATTACACTAGAATTCCACAAAGTAGCCATAATTCATTCTAACTATTATCAACTAAGCTAATATGAATCTAATTGAAGCAGAAATAAAAGTCTAAATAGCAATAATCTAGGCTGAGCACAAAATAAACAGAATCAACTTATGAATGCAAAGTACATGAAACTCACAAGTTGTTCACACGAGGTATGGCTGCAATGGTATGAACCAATTATTAATCTGAACCCAGGCTTATCAATAAGCCATAAAATAACACCCCAGATCCAACATAAAACAATAGCTTATTACCACAGCTGATTTTGACCTTATGTTGACCTTTTCTGTTGACTTTCTGAATTTGTGAAGCAAAGGTAGAAATGAACTTGACAAAAACTTACATTAAGCTAAGGAGCCTATATAAGCTTGTAAACTCCAGGAAACAGCTTATTGAAGCTTAGAGTTTTTGATTATTTTTTTTATTTTTTACTATCTTCAATATTTTTTTTTTTGAGTTTTTTCAATAAGTAAAACAAGAAATGAATAGAACCACTGATATAAACTAGAAAGGATTTAAAACAAACTACTAAACTCAAACTAAAAGATTGAATGAAACAGAATTAAGGTAACAATTAAAATTGAAATTTCATTAAAATCTATAAAGTTACAATATGAAAATCAAAACTACAAACTTAAACTAAATTTTGACAGAGTAACAATACAAAATAAAAGCTAACTCAAACACTGAAAATGCCTCCCCTATTTATAGCCGAAGGAAGAAGGATCTAGGAGGTGAGGTCTCTAATGCCATGCTGGCGATCCGCGTGGTTTTGTGTTTCTTTTAAGCTCATTTACACCGTCTGATCCTTTCCCAATCATTACAACCATTGGATCAATGATTCGTGATGTGTTCCATCCAATGATCGGCTGCCACGTATCATTCCTTGTGCTTCTTTGGGCTCTGACACCTCTGACACTCTGACAATCTTCTAGAAGCCAAGCAATTGTACGGAATTGCCCTTAATTGCCGTAATTTTTGGATTGGGGAGTTAGGGTTCATAGCACAGTAAGATTGTCTGGGTTAATTTGGGGGTAAAAAGGCGGGGTGGGAATGTTTTTATTTTATTTTTATTTGACTATTTTGACCGGGTGTGGGTTTGGGTTAGGATCGGGTTTGAGGGTTTAGTTAATAATGGTTGGGCCGGGTATAGAAAATGGGCTGGTGGGGATTTTAGTTTGTGGATTGGATTTGGAATTTTTGTGGGTCTATTATAATGTGTGATCCGGGTTAACTATTTTTAAAGGGTTAAGGAATTTAAACATAGGGACTAAAGGTGTAATTTCTGGATTTTTGAGGGACTGATCTTGCCATTTTTTCAAAGTTGAATCCAAGGGCTAATGTTGACGACTTCTGATAGATGGAGGACTTGGGTTGACTTGTTGACCATAATTACTTTCCGGCATCGGCTAAAAATAATACTTCCATATCTCGTGCTCGTTTTTCCGGTTCTTTGCTTGATTTTGTCCTTTTCTTCGATATCCGTGCCTGCATATGTAATAATACAAAAACACAATATATTTGGCATTTTGGTCGGGTTTTTGGTCATTTTGGGTCCGGTTTTGGTCTAGAAATGGTATGTGTTTAAGCACATACCAAACATGATACTGAGACTTATTGTATGCATTCATATAACAAATGAATGTACTGTTACTTTACTATGATATTTCTACATTCCAACTGGAAATAATTGCCAAGACCAGAATACATATATTTTATGATCCCTGAGACCTATATTGCATAAGTTTACTTTATTGCCATAAAGTCCCTCGATCATGAGCCATTAATCACTGCGGTGAGCGCGAATATAGTGAACAGCTTCGAAACCTGTTAGAGGCTGACGACCTATCCCACTAAATACTTTGACGGAATGCCTTATGGTTAGTCGTATTTAGTCGTGATACACTATATTTGAAAAAAATAGGAATTGGCAAATCACCTATTACATGAGGGCTAAAACACCCATCAGTAACCCTGATGGGACACCGCCGTTTTATGGTAAATTGTTAACGTTTTGCATGTCATGAGGCTTAGGGCAATATAACTTTATGTAACACCCCAACCCGGCAAGTGTAGAAGTATCACACTAATGGTTTCATATCAGATTAAACAAAGCATACAATCAATAGTAATACAAAGATTCTCAAAGGTTACAACTGAAGTCTTGAAATACACCAGGTTACAAAGGGAAATCAAAAGCTAACACTAAGTATCCAAATACAATCTTTCTAATGGCTTCTACTCAAAGTCTTCTATGTCCAAAGTCTCTTCACTCTTACCCAGCTCCCAACTAAGACCTGCCGCAGGAAAAGAAATGCGGCTGAGCTACAAGAGCTCAGTGAACAGATATAACGTAACAAGCAGTAATATAATGAATAATACATGAGTAAATGAGAGTGGAAGCATGAATACATGGTAAGAATACATGGTATCATAAGGGAAAGGACAAAGGTGCATGGTAAAGAAAGGTCAGTAATCCACTACGAGCCCATAACATGAAATCATAACCATAATCAATAATCATAAACATATAGAGGGGGACCTCTTAGTATCCTGTAAATATGAGGGGTGTCCTCAATCATGGGTATCCTGTAAATATGAGGGGTGTCCTCAATCATGGGTTGGAGTAGCTAGCTCCCGGAGTGTGAAAGACGTGTATCGCACACACCATCAGTCACCATGAATAAAATAACATAACATGAACATGAACAAATCTAGGATGCATCCATACGCCCTCGGTGGCCATAATCTGCCTCTACATAAACATGAATCATAAACATAAACATGCAGGGACGGGACAGGTCATCACTCTCCTGCCCTAGAGTCATGCCATCGGTGCATCGACTGACATGGACATGAAACCCTCATGCCTAGTGAGTGGCTCGTAGTATCAAACTGAGGGTTAAGGTCAAGTATCGTGAATCATGTATTTAGTTTACTTGCATAAGTCAATGTCTTGTTTCATAAGTTCATAATCATAGGTTCATAATCATGGTTCATAAGCAAGGTTCATAAGCAAAGGTTCATGAGCAAAGGTTCATAAGCAAAGGTTCATGGTCAAGGGGTCATAATTAAAGATTCATGAATGAAAGGTTCATAATCATAAAAGGTTCAATATCATGATGGTTCAAAAGATCGGAGTTCATGAATGAAGGGAACATAGCAATGGTATAGGGAACCCTAATACGAATCATAATCAGAGAATGAAGGCCTCTTATCAAAGAAGCAGAATATCTGTACCTTAACGAAATACGCAAGCAAGAAATGAAAATCAAATCAAGTAGGAGATCACTCCCTCTTCACCCGATCTACAAATAAGCACAAGTTCTCTTATAAGTTCATAGGACCGTAAGGTTTCATTCTTGTTCTCATTCCATATTAGGTGACTTTATGTTATATCATTCCCGTATGCTAATTCAAAGTATTATAGATGATCATATTCATAGTTCAAGATTCTTAATGTCTTTTACAAAGTTTTAGTGTTCATATAGTAGTTTTCATAATTTAGGGTTCATTAGGTAATTAGCATAAGTTTAGGGTATAATATGAAAATATCATCAAGTTACAGATTTTACAAGTCATGACCTTTGGTTTTAGCCAAATATCCATTTACACCCTTTAGGTTACACAATAAACACATCACACCCTTTAGTTTACAATTTTACCCTTTTATAACTTCTCACAGTTTTATATACGAAATTGTTAGATTTTCTATAAATCATAAACCATACAAGAACTCAGTAATAAATTACCCAAAAATTCCCAGAGATGCCCACATGTCTTAAGTATTTTAACAAAATTTTCCAGATTTTATTTAGTAGCATAACTATGGATTAAAATTCACCTAAACCAACTCGTCCAGATTTCTGACTGATTTTACTATACGAAAAGTTATTAGTTAGAAACCTTTTAAGAAAAATTCAAAAAAAATCCACAAAAATTCTAGGAAGTAATAGACATCTTATATATTACCCAGTTCAAAGGAAACCTTCTAACTCGACACGATTTGAAAATTAAAAATCAAAAACCCGGACTGGTTTTCCAGACTCACAAATCCGACCAGACACATAATTTTCTAAAAATCAAAAAGTAACCTTCCAGGCCTCTAAAAATTTCAAACTAAATTTTCCCAGGTAGCCATTTCATTGAACTTAGTTTTAGACTCTTAAAACACCCAAAAACACTTCGTTAACAATTATTTACAGGCGTTCAAAGTCGAACATTTTTCTGGGTCAGAAGCAGTCATCACAGAAATATGTGTAATTTAGGGTTTTAGTCATTCTATTTCATTAATCCTTAACACCAACGATTTTAGGTTGATCCAACACATATTTAGGTTAATAAACACAGGTCTTAACATATCCAAATCGATTAATTTCATCACGCAAACTCCTGTCCAATTCACATACGAATTTAGGTTTTGATAATTCTATGATTTTATGTGGATCTTGTCTCCATTATTTTATGTGATCAAAACTCTACAAAAACATCAAGAATAGATTGAACATAACAAGATTAAACAAGAAAAAGGATGATACACAATACTCTTGAAGACCAACGAAGAACAAGAACAAGATCTCCTCTTTTTTTTTTCTTCTTCTTTTTGCCCTAGCTTGGATCGAATGACAAGAATGAAGAGAAGAGAAATTGGCAGCCGACATTTGATGTGAGGGAGAGTTTAGGGTTGAAAAAAATTTCGGTTATTAAGATTAGAGGAAACCGTGATTTAATTTTGGAACAATTAAGGAATGGATCAATGTTATAATGGGCTTGTGATCAATCAAAATTAAGTGCATGATTATCTCCTTAATTGGGCCGAAAATATGGGGCATATAACACATAAAATATCGACTAGTATAACTTGGATGAAAGGATTTTTATTTTGTACATTTTAAATGTATAATGTAAAGTTTTTATTTGGTAATGTAATTCATTAAATAACTTAAGTCATAAATCATCTTAGGTTAAGTACAATTAATGTTACTTACATAATTTTCATAGGTTCTTAAAATTCAAATTCAGAGGGTATTTTAGTCTTTTTGGATTATATAAATTTCGGGGTTTTACAACTCTTCCCCTTTTAAAAAGAAATTTTCGTCCTCGAAAATTGAGATACGGGGTCGAAACGAAAATGCGAAATCGAAAGCAATATCGAAATGAATACGTACCAAGTCGAAAAGAGAAATGCGGATAACTGGATCGTATTGATTCTTTGGTCTCCCAAGTAGTCTCGCTCTCAGGATGGTTCTTCCAAAGAATCTTTACGAACGGAATTGTTTTAGTTCTCATGACTCTTTCCTGACGCTCAAAACAGCCTCAGGTTCTTCACTATACGAAAGATTTTCCCGAATTTGATCGAGTGGGCAAAACACAACATGAGGCGGATACTACTCATACTCACGAAGAAGTGATACATGGAATACATTGCATACGAAGAATAAATGGGGAGGTAACGCCAAGCAATGAGATACTTCGCCAACCTGATCAAAATCATAGAAAAGCCCTAGGCTTCCATAATTTACAACGAATTCGTCCAAGGAATACGAAACAACATTTCAGCGGATAACGACTTAAATCTCACACGGAGATACATGAAACATTTATGCCTGAAAGCAATACGAAGGTAGTACTAAAGAGTAAAATCTCATCAATTCAGTCCAGATTCTTAACGAAAAGGGAACTAGTGCACCATTATAGAAGAACTCATCAATTCCAAGCAGATACTGATCGAACTAAGGAACGTACCATCGGTCAACGAAGCGCGTGACGAATCATCAAATGTATCAAATCGTATATCAAAGACAGCGGATCAATCATATAGGTAGAATGAATCTAAAGTCTCACTAAACGCGGATGATCTCAAACAGATATCAGAAATTCTAAGGCTTCTAAGGCACTTCTTGAAATATCCTATGCCCACCAAGAGTGCACGTTATATGATGTAAGTATTATCACGCTGGCCAGACGTCATAATACTTGCATCATATAAATATGCCCTCACGATGGTCATACTTTATCTCAATTCGTGATTAACATAACTTATCTAAATCCACCTAGTCCACCTACCGTCTCAGAGGTCACTAAAGTCAAACATCATAACTAAGAGAACGAAATTACTCGAAGAGTAACGGAAATCCGAAAATGTCCATCAGAATTCAAGTACGTCGTTAATAGCGTCAATACTTCATAACTTACCGAAATCAACTCAGCCAATATCAGTGGTTACTTCAACATCCGTCCTTTCTGAAACATAAATCACAAAGTCCCTTCCATAATTCGTCAAAATTCCACATAACTCGTTACTCAACAAATGCAGAGTGACATAGGACGAAATTACTAACAGAGAAACCCAAATTATTCCAAGGACTTCATTATCAGGTAACGGAATTTAAGTAGGTTGAGGGAAAAACGAATTACGTCATCGATAGCTTCATCATTCACAGAATCACCTCGTCTAAACGCAATTGTCCACTTCAAAATTCGTCAATTCAAATACTAAATTTCAAAATTTCTTCCAAGTTGGAGTGGTTCATCTATGTTTGTCCATCTTATCTCATGGTGAAAAGGAATTACAAACTTGAGTCTGATTTCTCAAGCCTTCAGCAGCTCTTCTTGATATGGTGATGTCGTAGCGGCAGTCTCTGACACGATCATCATGCAACCCTCCATCCGCAAGTCTGCTCCTGCTCTCAATTCATCTTAGTACAACTAAAATGAATAGAGAAGCAAGACTGCGCATCTTCGACAGGTCTTCCAGCATAGCTCCAGGTATGTGTTGAACGATTCGCCTCATACGATCTGGTTGTCTTGATGCCCGAGTTGCAATCTTCACGTGTTGCATGATGTGTAGTCGAGTACTATCCAGTTCCTCTCTTCTTCTTAGGTGCTTCTTCTAAGGTACACTTGTCGCCACCATCTTCTACTATTCTCCCACCAGGTTTCTAACGCTGATAATTGTCTTCGATCTTGATCCTTTCTGTGTGAAACTCTGTCTTCACATTATATAGGGTAGTGTTGCCTACTAAGAGCTCTGAACGTCAACCGAATTTCTCTTCTAGAACAAAGGCTCATCCTGCCAATAATCTCTATGTTCTTCTTTCGTTCTCTGAACATAACACAATGTCATACTATGACAATTTGTCCAAAACACACGAAGACATGATCATTTTTGCCAATACTATTGGCATCACTCAAACTCATAAGGTTATAACGAGCGCGAGGACCGTCTCTGAAATCGTTTAGGGGAAAAACTTTCACATACACCTCATGTCGCCTTCCTTCTTCTTCAAAGTAAGACTGAACTACTTCACAAAGGTTACTCTCGGTTAGTTAACCCCCTTCTTAGAAGTTCTTGTGGTTGCTGCTTCAGCCCTTCAAATTTAGCACGATGCAACGAGATACGAAGTTTCAAAAGAAAGACCAAATCAATCATTGATGTGCGAAAACGGTTAACGATTACTGATAGTGGTACGGTTATGTGCACAATAGTCGATACGTCGTCACATACTTCATCTTTATAGACCAACAAGAGTACTTCAAGAGAATCACTGAGGTGAGCAAAATTCATATTATACCTGAAATACCGGAAAATCTTCGTACAACGGAATATTTCTAATGGCGGAACTTTCCAAGGGTGAATAGTAATGGTTGTCAGGAAAATTGATAATCATATGAGTTCAGGGTTGGTGCTTCCATAGTGGCAAAACTTTAGCAGATTCAGGTGTAGAGATTCATCATAACGAAATAGGGTAAGATAAATTGTTAAGATCACATTTCAGATACGGTAGTCTATGGTAGCTTTACAAATAGTCATCCAGTCCATACATAAGAGACTACACAATAAGACATGTCAAGATCAAAAGATTCATAGAACGAGTACAGTCATCGAATCAGACGGATAGTTCATATATCGAAATCCAGCACATGTTTCAATAAAAGTGTTGAGATGGATAAACGAATGATTCAAGTGTGGGGATTCGTTCAGCTTCTTAGCATAAGCAGTAAGTAGGATGTGTATTATCAGCAATACGAACATCGTATATTTGTCAAAAGTGAGATGTACAGAATATCCGTTATTAGCATCATCATGCTCAGTTAACAAATCCATACCGAGGTAACATAGCATCATATCCTTCCAAAGGAAATGGTTGGCAGAACAAGATTCGTCATTCAAAGGAAAGAAACATAACTTCCTATATCCATGGTTAATAATTACCAGAATTCTCATAGGAGTAGTAACGAATTTATGCAAAGTTAAGTAGTATCGGACGATACATTCACATTCAGCATAAGCAATGAATTCACAAAATGTGTCGAACACATTATGGTTGAATGGCTTACGACATGGTCGGAAAGGTGTTAAACAGCTTATCCAACAACTCAGAGGTGGATGTCAAAATCTGAAAATGAAACTTACATGGTGTAAGGTATCCAGGTGGGTTTTTCGAGGTATTCCAAACTTACTTGGTTACTAAGCTTAAGTTGTAAAACTTCTAACTCCTGAAAAGTTTTGATGAGGTTTAACTAAGGGCAGAGGCACGAATCAGAGTGATGCGGAAGCAAATGATACTCACATATATGTCTTAGTCTACCCATTCCTCACTGGTCAAATTTAGGTTCCTATAGGGAGATCCTAAAGCAAATCTTACAGGTTATCTTATGAGCGCTTACAGGGAAACTTAGTGGTCCTACTTACACAGGCCAAGGGTAAATGTATTACGAATCGCAACCTGGCTCTGATACCATAATTGTAACACCCCAACCCGGCAAGGGTAGAAGTATCACACTAATGGTTTCATATCAGATTAAACAAAGCATACAATCAATAGTAATACAAAGATTCTCAAAGGTTACAACTGAAGTCTTGAAATACACCAGGTTACAAAGGGAAATCAAAAGCTAACACTAAGTATCCAAATACAATCTTTCTAATGGCTTCTACTCAAAGTCTTCTATGTCCAAAGTCTCTTCACTCTTACCCAGCTCCCAACTAAGACCTGCCGCAGGAAAAGAAATGCGGCTGAGCTACAAGAGCTCAGTGAACAGATATAACGTAACAAGCAGTAATATAATGAATAATACATGAGTAAATGAGAGTGGAAGCATGAATACATGGTAAGAATACATGGTATCATAAGGGAAAGGACAAAGGTGCATGGTAAAGAAAGGTCAGTAATCCACTACGAGCCCATAACATGAAATCATAACCATAATCATAATCATAAACATGTAGAGGGGAGACCTCTTAGTATCCTGTAAATATGAGGGGTGTCCTCAATCATGGGTATCCTGTAAATATGAGGGGTGTCCTCAATCATGGGTTTCCTGTAAATATGAGGGGTGTCCTCAATCATGGGTTGGAGTAGCTAGCTCCCGGAGTGTGAAAGACGTGTATCGCACACACCATCAGTCACCATGAATAACATAACATAACATGAACATGAACAAATCTAGGATGCATCCATACGCCCCCGGTGGCCATAATCTGCCTCTACATAAACATGAATCATAAACATAAACGTGCAGGGACGGGACAGGTCATCACTCTCCTGCCCTAGAGTCATGCCATCGGTGCATCGACTGACATGGACATGAAACCCTCATGCCTAGTGAGTGGCTCGTAGTATCAAACTGAGGGTTAAGGTCAAGTATCGTGAATCATGTATTTAGTTTACTTGCATAAGTCAATGTCTTGTTTCATAAGTTCATAATCATAGGTTCATAATCATGGTTCATAAGCAAGGTTCATAAGCAAAGGTTCATGAGCAAAGGTTCATAAGCAAAGGTTCATGGTCAAGGGGTCATAATTAAAGATTCATGAATGAAAGGTTCATAATCATAAAAGGTTCAATATCATGATGGTTCAAAAGATCGGAGTTCATGAATGAAGGGAACATAGCAATGGTATAGGGAACCCTAATACGAATCATAATCAGAGAATGAAGGCCTCTTATCAAAGAAGCAGAATATCTGTACCTTAACGAAATACGCAAGCAAGAAATGAAAATCAAATCAAGTAGGAGATCACTCCCTCTTCACCCGATCTACAAATAAGCACAAGTTCTCTTATAAGTTCATAGGACCGTAAGGTTTCATTCTTGTTCTCATTCCATATTAGGTGACTTTATGTTATATCATTCCCGTATGCTAATTCAAAGTATTATAGATGATCATATTCATAGTTCAAGATTCTTAATGTCTTCTACAAAGTTTTAGTGTTCATATAGTAGTTTTCATAATTTAGGGTTCATTAGGTAATTAGCATAAGTTTAGGGTATAATATGAAAATATCATCAAGTTACAGATTTTACAAGTCATGACCTTTGGTTTTAGCCAAATATCCATTTACACCCTTTAGGTTACACAATAAACACATCACACCCTTTAGTTTACAATTTTACCCTTTTATAACTTCTCACAGTTTTATATACGAAATTGTTAGATTTTCTATAAATCATAAACCATACAAGAACTCAGTAATAAATTACCCAAAAATTCCCAGAGATGCCCACATGTCTTAAGTATTTTACCAAAATTTTCCAGATTTTATTTAGTAGCATAACTATGGATTAAAATTCACCTAAACCAACTCGTCCAGATTTCTGACTGATTTTACTATACGAAAAGTTATTAGTTAGAAACCTTTTAAAAAAAATTCAAAAAAATCCACAAAAATTCTAGGAAGTAATAGACATCTTATATATTACCCAGTTCAAAGGAAACCTTCTAACTCGACACGATTTGAAAATTAAAAATCAAAAACCCGGACTGATTTTCCAGACTCACAAATCCGACCAGACACATAATTTTCTAAAAATCAAAAAGTAACCTTCCAGGCCTCTAAAAATTTCAAACTAAATTTTCCCAGGTAGCCATTTCATTGAACTTAGTTTTAGACTCTTAAAACACCCAAAAACACTTCGTTAACAATTATTTACAGGCGTTCAAAGTCGAACATTTTTCTGGGTCAGAAGCAGTCATCACAGAAATATGTGTAATTTAGGGTTTTAGTCATTCTATTTCATTAATCCTTAACACCAACGATTTTAGGTTGATCCAACACATATTTAGGTTAATAAACACAGGTCTTAACATATCCAAATCGATTAATTTCATCACGCAAACTCCTGTCCAATTCACATACGAATTTAGGTTTTGATAATTCTATGATTTTATGTGGATCTTGTCTCCATTATTTTATGTGATCAAAACTCTACAAAAACATCAAGAATAGATTGAACATAACAAGATTAAACAAGAAAAAGGATGATACACAATACTCTTGAAGACCAACGAAGAACAAGAACAAGATCTCCTCTTTTTTTTTTTCTTCTTCTTTTTGCCCTAGCTTGGATCGAATGACAAGAATGAAGAGAAGAGAAATTGGCAGCCGACATTTGATGTGAGGGAGAGTTTAGGGTTGAAAAAAATTTCGGTTATTAAGATTAGAGGAAACCGTGATTTAATTTTGGAACAATTAAGGAATGGATCAATGTTATAATGGGCTTGTGATCAATCAAAATTAAGTGCATGATTATCTCCTTAATTGGGCCGAAAATATGGGGCATATAACACATAAAATATCGACTAGTATAACTTGGATGAAAGGATTTTTATTTTGTACATTTTAAATGTATAATGTAAAGTTTTTATTTGGTAATGTAATTCATTAAATAACTTAAGTCATAAATCATCTTAGGTTAAGTACAATTAATGTTACTTACATAATTTTCATAGGTTCTTAAAATTCAAATTCAGAGGGTATTTTAGTCTTTTTGGATTATATAAATTTCGGGGTTTTACACTTTATGAATATATGAATGTTTCATATATATTAGGATACAGCTGTATTTAGTTAAACACCACTTCACACTGATAAATTTCAGACACTAGATTAATGTCTTCACTACGTGTTAGAATGATGGATTTTGTATTTGAAACTTAATTGTTATCATATGTGACTTAGTTGTGGCTTCTAATAAAGACAGCCCAAATTACTTGACATTTCGCTATTTTTAAAAGTTGACCCATCACATCATTTCGAGCGTATAACAACGTAGCTCATTTTCATTTAAAACTTGAAACTTATGATCACTTGAGATCATACATGTATTACTTGTGGATTTTTATTCAACACAATTGTTATTTATTTCATGAAATACTTATATTTATTTCAACTACTACTGTACACCTCTTGACATTATTAAAAGAAGTTATTTTCTATTAAACTCCACGAACTCACCAACCATTGTGTTGACGTTTTAAGCATGTTTATCTCAGGTAATTAACGGAGCAGGACAAGACACGGAACGGGCATCTTATACTCTGATAAATAAAATGGTGTAAAATCAAATATGTCATTCTTTCCAAATTACCAAACTTTTGTGATTTTCAAATCAGATGTTTCACCTTTATACCGAAACTATTATTTGGAATGACATATAACTTTCAAAACGCCTATTCTGGACCGTTTTTCTGAGATTCTAACTCGATCCTCACCGTAACACCCTAATTACTTTTTCGTTGCCACTAAACAAATTAGGGGGTGTTACAGATTGGTATCAGAGACAGGTTATAGAGAACCAAATGTTTTCAAACATCGAACTATAACCACACTTTCACAATGAATGATTTTACACCATACCATTTTACGCCCTCCGTGTCTGCAGACTGCCGTGCTCAATACATTACCTATTAAGATTATTTTGCACTAATCTTTACATGCTTGATAATTACTCTTCACGCGTTACACACTGTATTATTTCACACTTACCGTTACGCTCTTAACGTACGAAGTACTCATAATTATTATTTTCGGCTACTACAGTACCATGTCTCCCAAACCAGTTGATATTACCAAAATTTCCCTCCGTACTACTCTTACATCACCTACTTATCATATCACTCCGGATGCTGAAGATCCCTATGTACTAATATCTCAACCCCAGACTAATACGGAACTTACTCAATTACCACTCCCATCATCACCCACTTACTCACCCTTACGTCAGAAACTTAGGAGGACTACTAAACCTTATTCAAATGAAGAGTTGATTGGTTGTCCGACAACATTCGAGGTTGGACAGAATTCACACCAAGAAACGATTTGAAAAGATGTTGAGCCAAATTCTCCTTTAACTAAACTACCACTCCCACCTGCCCCGGTAGCGTAGAAAAGTCAGGATTTTAGCACTTTATGAGCCCGAACCTTTCCATAACACCATTTCAAAACCACCTCAATAGACCTATTAAGAAGATACACTTACGATTAGTACCAATTATACCACCATTTCTACCTTACTCCCCTGCTTCACCCCTAGACATGATCAGAATAACGTCACCATACCTTACCACCACTACTATCATCATCCCCTCCACTGTCGGTTGGACCTGACTACTCGTTAAGACTACTCACCCAGACTAACCTGTTTACACCTCACCAACGGGAGTTGACTCCTAGGGAGAATTTACCCTCTCAGGTCCTCCCTCATAATTACTATTTCCCACCTGCTCTCACTCTTTCAGCTCGAGTCCTCGAGACTGGAGAGAGCCTCAGGACAACAGATACCCACACAACTACTCCTCCCACCAGCATGATGCAACTGGAGCGTCATAAAGAACAGATTGATACACTCCAGAACATCATTGACAAAACACCACTCACGACCGACGACACCCTACCCGACCTTTTATCCGACAAGATGGACTTTCAGGACGGACTGATGAGGTTTCAGTCAGAAATATTGAAAAACACTCCCACATGACAGTCCTTACAATGAGCAAGACAGAGGTATATTAACCCGCTGCATGGAACATTAATAAAAGACCTTGTATCGTTTTCTTTGTAAAACAATCGATCAAGTTATTAATATTGTGATATTTACAGTGATTATATTCAGACCTACCACAATATCACCCACGATTGATATGATTCCACATACCTGCCATAACTAGGCTACAACCATAGAATTCCCTAAGACAAAATCTTCGGAAGAAAATTTGATGAATAAAGAAAAAGTTGCTGAACTTCGGCTTTTTGTAGATGAAACAGTTTGTTCCTTAGCAATCCCATACCAAGAATTGAGCATTTATCTACGATATTACCCAGACACATCATGATTTATGATGCTCAATTGGTTATGATTTCGCATTGTGACCACATTATTAAGACTAGTATACAAATACCTTGTTACTCGAATTATTCTAACATGGCCATTAGGTGGATTTAAATCCGTGTTTCTTGGGATAGTGATAGAATATGGCCAGCATAAGCATTACAAATACTCCACTAGCACCAACCACAACCTTGACTCCTGAAGTTATCCAAAAGTTAGTAACCAACATCGTTGCTGTGGTACTCGAGATAACTACAGTAGCTTGTCCGAGTAGCAACAATATAGCAAGAGAAGAAAAGAAGACGGCTAAGTCATATAAGCATATCAATGAAAGTTTCACGAGTTGTAGACCAACTCACTTTAAGAATATAGAAGAAGTGACTGAACCTACTATTACCATTACCCAAGGATTTTTAGACCAAAAGTTAAGCGAGACACTACAAGAATCAGTGCCCAACCCAGAATACCACTTAGGACAAAAAGATCAATGGAAGAGAATGGAAACTATTTAGAACCTTAACAACGTCAAAGGATGACACCTATGTTTAAGCAGAAGAAGAAATTTCTGTTGTAATAAATGAACCCTAGTTTAAGACTTTCTAAGTTGTATTTCCTTTTCGTAATTACCTTAGGTACGATGGATGTAACCTAAATGTATCAACTACCTTTCTACCGTATGAAGACCGTACCTTGTAATATTTCCGAAATAATCATAATCCACGTCTATTTCAATTTCTATTCCATTTTCCCATTCATAATCGTTACATAACCATACCCTGATATCACTTTGGAAATTTGATTTAGCACCATTTCTGACCAAACAATAGATTATTACCACGTTGTAAGAAATTCTCACCCAAAACCTAAGTTTATACCGAGGATATCCTATATTCACCCTAGAAATCCTTGACTTTATCATCAGAGTATGAACAAAAATTTTCTAATTCTTTTGAAAATAATCAGAGGGTGTCCGACTTTGTGACGGAATCATTATAATTGAACCATATAAAACTCTTTGAAGAAGCATAAATATCACGGTGACTGAGCCAAGCATTACATTATTTGGTCCTCAAATTATACATAGCCTGATCAACTATGTCTAATTTAGGAAGAATCATGTCATAAATGAAACAGTCATCCTTCAGATTTCCTAATAACAACCTTCATTCAAAAGCAAAATCTTGAGACAAAATAAATTGCTTATAAACGACACTTTTGACCAACCACAATTAAATTCCTACACATATTACCCACCATTCTTATGATAAGAGACTGACAAAAGTACAAGCATTAGAAACCTAAGAATTCACAAGGACTTATGGGAAGCACAAATAACATAAATTTTATTGGAATACACGGAAATTAGTAAATAACGATAAAACTAGCAATGATAATGCTAAAGTTACAACTATTTATCCCAACCTTCATACTATCTATTTTCCCCACGCCATATCCACGATAAGGGCTACAATCACCAACGGGATGACAAACGCTAAAATCACGACCAAATATTGGAAGTCTTCGTCCGGAGCGTACCTCTAGTAGATAACCACAAGAATGACGTACACAATCGCTAGCATAGTGATGAAGTGCGGCATTTTTGAGATGTGGAATGAGAGAAAAATAGTTTGTGGAAGAATAGAAATTAAAATGAAGTAATTATAGACTAAATCTAGCCGTTGGAACCAAAAACTAGCCGCTGAGGGCACTATTCACGACCGTTGGTAACAACTGTTCACTAGCCGTTAAATTCCCACAGTTCCTGACCGTTATTCTCATTATTCGCAATCCTTATGTTTATTAATTGACCAAACATTCGAATCTATTTCATCCAGCATGAATAAATCTAGCTAGATCTCGTTTTCTCGATTTTCGGATAGAAACCTCTCGACAACATTTTCCATAACCCCTCACCCTCGAACACCACATTTTTCAACACATATCGCAGACTGAACTTCGGGACGAAGTTCAAAATTTAGGGGTGGATACTGTAAGACACTGCAAAAATCCATTGTAATAAATCCCGTTGATTAACAATAATCTAGTGTTACCATTTAACAAAACCCATTTTTACGGGGAAATTTAAATTTTTCCTTATTGTTATCATTACCACATTACGTTTTCGCAACATATATTAAATGACAATACGTACTTCGAGACTCAGTGATTCACAAAACTCCATTCACATTAATCCCATTTACACAAACTACAAAATCTTACTAATTACAATTAATACTAATAAACTTATACAATAAACACACTTAATTCTCACTAATTATCCACAAATCAATCAGGCCAAAATAGTCCGACCCAATTACACGTCGCAAGCCCAATCTCCAAATCCAGTTTTTCTTTTATATTTCATATGGAAATCGACTTCCACACCTCTCCAAAGCAGCCCTCGTTCTCATTATATTTAAACGCGACATGCCTATATTTTTGCACCATCTCGTTCACCACCCACTAGAATTCATGTGTGCCAAATTTCAGCTTAACAGGTCGTGAATTACTATGACTTTAAAAACCCATTTGTTTGTCCCATTTCTACTCATACGCATAGGCGAAACCCTCCAAAACACAACCGTTTTAATTCACGCTTTTTCCTATGATTTTCTAACGATAATAGTAATGTACTATGATGTTAAAAAGGAAGTTAGAACAAGAGTAGACGTTGATGGCTCGATGAATTCAATTGACAGCCATTTAAAAAATACAAACCAAATATATACATATTACAAAAACAAAAATAAGTTTATCCACTCCTCCCTATCTTTCCTAAAATCTTACCATATCAAGATTTCATCTATAAGAACTGTTAGATCTCTGACAATGCATAGTAAAGATCAATAATAGAGTTGGAAGACTTTGATAGTCAAAGAAACGCGTGTAATTTTTTTCTATAAAACTACCCTCTCACTCACTTTCATTCTCACAACCTTAAACACTCAGAAACTCATATCTCTCTTTGGGAAGCAAGTCGGATAAAGAAACCCAAAATGTAAAAACATAGTTCGTACCTACCAAGTAAACTGCCTACTTCGTCCTTGTGCATCATTCGAACACCACTGCCCTTTTTACCACCTCCCACCCTCACCTCTCTTACACATACTCAGCCTTGTTGCACCATTTAGAAAACCCCAAGAGATTTGGAAGATCAAAACTCAAACGGGTTACAAATATAAACTGCATAATCGGGTTCCAACGAGTGGATTGTTCACCCTTTTGTTCATTCGACCCTACTGATGGCTCCACCACCTTCAAAAGGTGTGGTAAGTATTCATTAACTCTCTTGTTTCAGTTTCTCACGATAAGCTCATTATCCTACACATCATATCATGCATTCGAACGTATCATTACTAGTACGTATAATAAAGATCACAACCTACCCCTAGTGACAATCTCCACTGAGGGAGGCTTAGAAGCCACAAACACACTCTATTGCACGTTAAAAATCTCCATGCATCACTTCTTCATTACACTTAAACGTATATATATATATATTCACTCTTATGCTTTACATGCATTCGATATTCTAGAGTAACTCATGGGAGATGACGAGTCTTCATCTTGGAAGTCTCAGCAGCCATCCCACACACGTTTAAAACTTTAGTTGCATGCCACATTTGAACATATACAACTTTATATCACACGATAGGACTTAACTGGAAACACTCAATTATATTCTAAGTATTTTGGTTAGAATTATACGCCCCATGACACTTCTAAAACGACCTTATATCTTGACATTCGACTGAACAAAACTACCACGTTTTTACACGATCCATTTAACAACCCAACTAGCTACCATTTTCGTATAGACAACATGTAAAAGTAACCACATCTCGACCTTCAAAATTTGCTAAAATGAAACGCATAAACCATGGTGAAACTGCCACAACTATTGTGACGTGGGTTTTGTAGCCCATTAATCTGTTTTATGAGCAATGGAATAAACTAGCTTTTTGGCACTTTACAATATGAAGATAAGATGGTAAAAGTGAACTCTTTGATATAACCAATTGGCTTAAAAACCCACGAACCAAAAATGACTAATGGGCTAGTGCTATGGCTCGTTAAGGGCCCAAGATGTGAAAAATGAGCTACTAACCAAGTAAGTTATTGAAATCATTTTTGTTAAACTTAAATCAGCCTTAGAAAAGCTCGCCAATACCTTTCCTACATTTTTTGACATTTTGGACTAACAATGTAACGCAAATCGCCTTGAAGGACTAAAATTGCCAAACTGTGAAACTTATGGACTGAAGCTGTGAAAACAGTTTATATGTGCAAATTGCTTTACATGTTCGAATCACCCTTGAGAGAAATACATGTTCGTTATATGTGCAAATTGCTTGCTTAGCTTAAACACTGAATTTGAAAGATAAAATTTTTAAACTACTTGATGTAACATGATACTGAGACTTATTGTATGCATTCATATAACAAATGAATGTACTGTTACTTTACTATGATATTTCTACATTCCAACTGGAAATAATTACCAAGACCAGAATACGTATATTTTATGAACCCTGAGACCTATATTGCCTAAGTTTACTTTATTGCCATAAAGTCCCTCGATCATGAGCCATTAATCACTGCGGTGAGCGCGAATATAGTGAACAGCTTCGAAACCTGTTAGAGGCTGACGACCTATCCCACTAAATACTTTGACGGAATGCCTTATGGTTAGTCGTATTTAGTCGTGATACACTATATTTGAGAAAAATAGGAATTGGCAAATCACCTATTACATGAGGGCTAAAACACCCATCAGTAACCCTGATGGGACACCGCCGTTTTACGGTAAATTGTTAACATTTTGCGTGTCATGAGACTTAGGGCAATATAACTTTATGAATATATGAATGTTTCATATATATTAGGATACAGTTGTATTTAGTTAAACACCACTCCACACTGATAAATTTCAGACACTAGATTAATGTCTTCACTACGTGTTAGAATGATGGATTTTGTATTTGAAACTTAATTGTTATCATATGTGACTTAGTTGTGGCTTCTAATAAAGACAGCCCAAATTACTTGACATTTCGCTATTTTTAAAAGTTGACCCATCACATCATTTCGAGCGTATAACAACGTAGCTCATTTTCATTTAAAACTTGAAACTTATGAACACTTGAGATCATACATGTATTACTTGTGGATTTTTAATCAACACAATTATTATTTATTTCATGAAATACTTATATTTATTTCAACTACTACTGTACACCTCTTGACATTATTAAAAGAAGTTATTTTCTATTAAACTCCACGAACTCACCAACCATTGTGTTGACGTTTTAAGCATGTTTATCTCAGGTAATTAACGGAGCAGGACAAGACACGGAAGGGGCATTTTATACTCTGATAAATAAAATGGTGTAAAATCAAATATGTAATTCTTTCCAAATTACCACACTTTTGTGATTTTCAAATCAGTTGTTTCACCTTTATCCCGAAACTATTATTTTGAATGACATATAACTTTCAAAACGCCTATTCTGGACCATTTTCTGAGATTCTAACTCGATCCTCACCGTAACACCCTAATTACTTTTCCCCTGCCACTAAACAAATTAGGGGGTGTTACACTTACAGCTCTTGTATCTTTGTTTGAGGTGTGTCTTGTGCTGCTTGGTCGTCTGAATTCGGCTCTAGGGTTATATCCAAAGGTCTCTTAAATTCGTCTGACCTTGGGGTATTTATAGTTTCTGTCTGAGGGATCGATGCGGCGCATTGACTTAACTTCACGTGGGGTCCAAGATTAATATATTCTGGAATATTCGTACACCGTCTTCAGATGCGGCGTAACTTGATCTTTGTATGCGGCGCATGTACTTTAGCTGTCTTGGATTGTAACTGGTGAAATCTTGATAGTGATACGTCGTATGTTAGAAGTATATTGCGGCGTATCTGGAGTAGAACGAGCTTGATCTTCTTCTTTGACCAAAGTTTCATATGCGGCGCATGACAGAATTGCATGCGGCGCATTCTTCAAAGTCAGGAAATGGTCTTCGAATTCATCTAAGTATGATATTGCGTCGTATTTGTTGAGTGAGATACGGCGCATCTTCTAGATTTCTGTAGACTTTTGATATCTCGCTTGTTTTGCTCCATAATTAGTCCAAAATCGCCAAGTTCCACATAATGCTTGTTTTTACCTGAGAATTACTAAAGTAAATATTAATGTATCGATTCTCATATATAATATAATAAAACAAGTCAAATAAATAGGATAAATGATGATAATAAAATGTAGTTATTTGAGTTCATCACCACTTTTCAGGTTTTGAGCTCAAAGATTCTTCTGAAATAGCTGAAGGAGATTCAAGTTTTGCAGAAGATCTTGCTAGGCTTCAAAGACAAGAACATAATGCCAAAGAAGCTGCTGAAAAGTTTAGTTTCGAATTCACACAAGAAACAGAGGAGATCTTAAGAAAAGCTTATGATGAAGCCCGCAAGAATCTGGATTATGCTGGTGGTGTTTCGGTTCCTGCTACTACTACCAATTCTGCTGATAGTTCTTCTGTTCCTGCTGGTGTCACCATTCCTGCTGGTCCTTCGTCCACTCCTTCGACTGACACATTGGGTTTCATTGAACCTCCCACAAGATACCCAAGTCCATCTGACCTTGGGAATTCACTCTCTTCAGGATCTAAGCTGGAAGATCCTCATCATCAATCAAGAACAGGCATCTTTACTTACTCCTCGTATGATGATGAATTCAATCCCTCTATTACTAATCAAGCCTCAACCTTTGATGTCAATCCCACTGCTACCAAGAGGATAAACACTGTTCATCCTCAGTCTTTGATTCTTGGAGATCCCAATTCAACTGTTCAGACAAGAAGCAAGTTGAAACAACCTGGTTTTGGAGAATCTGCATTTGTTAGTTATATTCAAGATCAGCTAAGGAATAATCACACAGACTATCTACATTGTCTCTATGCTTGTTTTCTGTCTCAAATTGAACCAAGCAGTGTAGCACAAGCCCTTGAAGATTCTGATTGGGTTGAAGCTATGCAAGAGGAAATGCAACAATTCTACAATCAGAAAGTCTGGAAGTTAGTACCTTTTCCTGAAGGAAAGTATGCTATTGGGACAAAATGGATTCTCAAAAACAAAAGGGATGCTCGGGGTATTGTGGTTAGAAATAAAGCTAGATTGGTAGCTCAAGGTCATAGGCAGGAAGAAGGTATTGACTATGATGAGGTGTTTGCTCCTGTGGCAAGAGTTGAAGCTATTAGATTATTTTTAGCTTTTGCCTCATACATGGGATTCATTGTCTATCAGATGGATGTGAAGAGTGCAATTCTCTATGGTGAAATTGAAGAGGAAGTGTATGGACTCAACCTAAGGGTTTTGTGGACCCACAGAATCCTGATTTGGTTTACAAGGTGGTGAAAGCACTCTATGGACTTCATCAAGCACCCAGGGCATGGTATGCTAGGTTGTCTACTTTTCTGCTGAAGCATGGTTACAGAAGAGGAGCAATTGACAAGACTCTCTTCATCAAGAAGAATTCAAAAGATATCATCCTTGTTCAGGTTTATGTGGATGACATCATTTTTGGCTCCACAAAGGAAGCTTGGTGTAGGGAGTTTGAGGTGCTAATGAAGGGAGAATTTGAGATGAGTGCTATGGGAGAGCTTACCTTTTTCTTGGGTTTACAGGTCAAGCAAAAGCCTGATGGCATCTTTATCAGCCAGGACAAGTATGTGCAAGACATACTTAAGAAGTTTGATTTGGAAAGTGTGAGGACTGCAACTACACTATATGAAGCTCCAAAGCCTAAGTCCAATAATGAGCCTGATGCTGCTGTTAATGTTCACTTATACAGAATCATGATAGGTTCACTAATGTATTTGACAGCTTCTAGGCCGGATATCATGTTTGCAGTCGGTGCTTGTTCTAGACATCAAGTTACACCATTAACTTCACACTTGAATGCATTCAAGAAAATCTTCAAATATCTAAAAGGACAACCTAAGTTGGGTCTTTGGTACCTAAGAGATTCTCCTTTTGTGTTGGAAGCTTACAGTGACAGTGATTATGCTAGTGCTAACTTTGATAGAAAATCTACTACTGGGGGTTGTCAGTTTCTGGGAAGGAGGTTGATATCCTGGCAATGCAAGAAGCAGACTATTGTGGCTACATCTTCTACTGAGGCAGAATATGTTGCTGCTGCTAGTTGTTGTGGTCAGGTACTTTGGATTCAAAATCAGTTATTAGACTATGGGTTTAATTTTATGAACACCAAAATCTTTATTGAAAACCAAAGCACCATTTGCATTGTTAAGAACCCAGTGTTTCACCAAAGAACTAAGCACATAGAAATTAGGCACCATTTTATCAGAGATGCTAATGAGAAGCATCTTATCCAAGTGCTTAAAATTCACACTGATGACAATGTGGCTGATTTGTTAACAAAAGCTTTTGATGGGCCAAGATTCAACTATTTGGTGGTTCATATTGGAATGCTCAATCCTTAAGTGCTGAGATTGAGGGGAGGTATAAGCCTAAGGGGAGGCTTATTGTTGTACATTTTTCATCTTTTTCATTTTCTTTCTTTCTTTTCTTTATGTTTCTTTTATTTTGTTTCTTTATTAGGTAAAAAAAATTGTATATTGTCTACTAACTTGTATGTTTGAGTAACATCAGGTGTAGGTACAGTGTTGGTTTCTTACCACACAAAAAATGGTAATCAACTCACCATGTCTCACAGACAAGAAAGAATTGACTCACCATGAGGGTACGGCTCTGGTGTGATAATCAAATTCGTTGACAGCTTTAATAGTTTGCTCAAAACTATAGGGTTTTCAACTCACCCGTGTTTCGTTACTGAGAGTTGAAATGGTTCTCAATTCGCCATGGATCTTACCCTTTGGGGTTCCAAAGAATTGGCTAGCCCACAAGAATATGGCTTGTGGTAAAGGCAGTGAAAAACCATATTTGGTAATCAATTCACCAAGGTTGTCTTAACCCAAAGAATTGGCTAGTCCAAAAGGGTACGGCTTTTGGTAAAGACAAATCAAATCCGTTTATAGTTGATGATTTACTAAAAATCATATGGTTATCAATGTACCATGGTCTTACACACCTAAACATTGGCTACTCCAGTAGTGATGGCTATTGGTAAAGAGACATCAAATCCATTAATTTTCAATGATTCACTTCTCACAGGAGGTAACACACCTAGAAGTGATGAGAATAGTATGAAACTTAAAAGATTTGATGTACAATAAGTCATGCTTGCTGTGAAGATCAAGTACATTGCCTTTCAGATGGTGACCAAATTAAGATGATGTGTTTTCCTATTGCTGCTGATACATAGAGCTTGCTGCTGGAAGTTTGTGCTTAAAGATGATGTTGCTGCTGGTTACTTTCTGATGCTGCTGATTCAATCCTCTATCCCTGGACGTCAAAGATCTATCTGGAAACTTGAAGTTAACCAAGTCAAATTCAAGTTTAGGGGAGGATTGTTAGGAATTATTAGAATAATAGTTTATTTCATTCTTGCTGTTAGTGTTAATGGTTCCTGCTGGCATGTATGTAGTTTCTGCTGGTAGTGGTTCCTGCTGGTAGTACATTTTGTTTCTGCTGTTAGTTGTCATTGTTGCGGGTTATACCGTATGTTTAGAAATACCGTAAGTTTAGAAATTTTGTTAGAGTTAATTTAGGAAGAGATAGTGTATATCTCTTTTACAAGTTTTCTTAGTAATGCTGCATTAGGGTTTCTTGTAGTATAAAAGAAACATGCGGCTATGAGTTTTGTAATCGATTGAAACATTATTAGTTAATAAAAGATCCATAGAGGATCAAAGTTTATTAGTTACTTCTTCTTCTTTATTAGTTTATATTCAGAGATTCTCCTTTAGCGTGCTTGTGATTACATAGGCATTCTACCGATCCACAAAGGCTCAAAGATCTATCAAGGAGGCACGATCCAACAAAAATGTATTAAACTTGCATTGATCTAACACACATACAAAATGTTTTAAATATTTAGTATTTTACGTATGTTGTATGAAAATAGTTAAGATAATTATTTTTATACTAATGAGATGTCGAAAAACTAAGAATATTATACTTAATAATATAAATAGTTTTTCGCAAATAAAAATAAATGACAATATCGAAGTAGTAAGTTAATATGTCATTAACCTCACACATACAACCAGTATTAGAATAAATGGAACACATTCCTTAAATTTTTATTTTCTTTTTAAAAGGAGTGATCATGAGGGTCAAGAAAGATTACGAGTACATATCAATTCATTATTCAAATTATGATTGATATCATCATCGAATCTAATTGACAATTTTTTGAGTATGGACATGAAATTGGAGTTATTATTTGTCTAGCTTTAAGATAACATCAAAATATAACGAAATATATTATCTTGAATCTACATACTCAATCACACTCGGTTTTTATGAAAATAATTACTTCATCTCAAGACGAAAATAATATACATCGGATCATAACTCATAATTGTGTTGAAGATGCCATATTGAGTCTTTTTGTCCAATGGTTTTGTTCCAAACATTAAACTAATATGTTTAAAAGATGCATAAAATACACAACTAAGTAGGATTGACAACTTGGATGTTTCATCCGAAATATACAAGTAATTTACATTGCAATGCAATTAGTAAATGCGTCATTTCTGAAAAACCAAACACGAGTAAACAAACAACATATGTAAACTTTGCTCATGAACGACTCAACACTCAAAATCACATGTCTAGTAAAAGTGTCACACATAATATGTTATTAACTATTATGTAAGTCATCAATCTTCGAGAATATCACATGTATTTCTCTTATCAAAAGATTGATAAAGGATAACTTATATCATATGCATCTTATTTTCTTTGTAACATGAATGGTTGTGTTACAAGATAATACATTGCATCTTGTTAACAAATATAGGATATTAGATGTGAATAATAACCCAATACAACATGTGTCATTGCATAAACAAGTAAAATTGGTCATACACTAAAATACTTGTTTTACTGAGCATTCGTAAGAGTGATAAGTTTCCTCTTAGAAAAACATATTTGTTGAAAGATATAATATGTCTCATTTCAATAATACATCATATAATACTCACAAGATCTATTGAGGTAAGTAACCTTTACTAGATTCTTTTCTCAAGATATGCAAAGGAGCATTCTTGTAACACTCTCGATGTAGTAGATTCTATATTGTATCACATTAGAGCATCTCTTGGTTCTAGGAAACCAAATCATGTTAAAATGACATGTAACAACTCAACAAACAAAGATGTTATCCAAGAGATCATAAAATGCACCATCTCCACCAAATAACCTCTAAATCTCAAACACGATATTAAAACATTTTGCTTGCCTTTGATAGGAGTTGTGTAAGACATGCCATCTTCTTAACCGACTTTTAAAATATAGTTAGTTTAGTCATATTAGGCCATACATTAGCGAAATAAGCTAATATCATCTTTGCTATACTTCGATAGGAAAATATAGGAATTTGAATTTTTCTAACATGAGAAAGACTACTGGAGAACCTATCGCACTAGAAATTCAATTTGACCTAACGGTTGAATTACTTTCAGGAGAGAAGTTGGGTTCGTGGTATAACCCATAAAAATAGTCGTGTTTAGCCTGAATTGAGCACCACTAGTGATAGTCTCATACTCATTCTCTAACTTGAAAAATTTTCATTCCTACATTTGACTAAAGATAGTTTACATCATTGAACTTTATCTCCCGTTAGGATTTCATTTTGAACAAATAGTAATTAGGATCTTCCTTAGTGAACCTAGATTGCTTGCATCCCACATATGTGTTTCAAAATGATAACATGTTCTCGTAAGATATGATTGAATGTCTTCATGATCTTAAATGCTAAATGATTATCAAGTTTTGCATTGTGTTTGCATTTATTCCTTATGTGCATTTTACATGATTTTTTTTTTATTGTGCACCCACACTATGTCATCTTGGCTCATAATGAATTAGGTATTCCTATCTCTATGAACTCTTAGACGTCATATAGTCATACACTAGTGTCAAAACCTATAAGTTAAAGTAGTCGCAAAATTGTCCTAAATCCTTAGTCATTATTTTGCTTTCTTCTAAGTTATACACCCTTTTGTCATGGGAAGGTTAGATACAAACCTAGTAGAACTCGGAGTAGGTTTGACAACTTAAATATTTCATCCGAAATATTCAAGTAAGTTTAACTTGCGATCGCAATTATTAAATGTCATATCCGAAACATTATATTCAAGCCTTTTAACAGCATATGTTAAAACGCTCATCCAAAAGCTAAAAGCTAACATCAACCTTCGGGTGACAAAGGACTCACAAGTTACTATATAAGTGATTAGTAGTTCCTTTCATCCTCGTGTGAATATACACTTCTTAAGATCCCAAACCCTGCTGCGAATCAGCACCATAGGCCTTGCTTTACGTCTTTCAAAACCCCGTGAAACACTCGCGTGCGAAGCACATCGAAATCCGTAAATCAACCAAACCTCTCAAACGAGAATCCTCTAAACATCTTCGTCTAGGTCTAGGAATGATGGAACACATTCCGTGAATTTTACAATTCCCATGTGTTCAATTGCGTCCTTTAAATCCCTCTTATGACTACTTAAATATTTCACTGGAAATATTAAAGTCATCCCTTACGTCTTGTCTCGTGACTTTTTAAATATTTCACTGGAAATATTAAGTCATCCCTCACATCCCTCTTATGACTATTTGAATATTTCACTGGAAATATTGAAGTCGTCTATCATGTCTCATCTCATGACTTTTTAAATATTTCACTGGAAATATTAAGTCATCCTTCACATCGCTATAATGACTACCTATCTATTTCTTCGGAAATATAAAAGTCATCTCTTCTCGTCTAGTACCGTTCATCTCATAAAAAGAATTTATTAGGTATAAATTCTCTCCTCGTGTCGAAAAGTCTCACTAAATCAGCGAGATTTATTTGTAAAATCCTCTTAAATTCCAATGACAACTTAAATATTTCATCCGAAATATTTAAAGTATATTTAATTTGCGAAATGCAATTAAATGTCATCTCTCGTTCTCGATCAGCGTTCATCGAATCCCGTTGGATTAATTCATAAAAGAATTTATTTGGTATAAATTCCTTTAATCTAAGGTCTAGAAAAATCACAACATATGTGAAATTTCTTTATCAAAAATCTAATTCTGGGTCAAAACTGACCTCAGCAGGTCACGGTACCCTTAAATAGGGGACGGTACCGCTAAATTTAGCTGTACCGTCGGACCGTTGTCAGCTGAGACAGTTTATTTTGTCTTCAATTCTCACTGTTTCAAAAATACTATCAAAACCTACTTGCTGTAGTCTTGAACTAGGACCGTCTCCTATCAGAATAGATTTTGCGTATCTTCTGATTCCTTAGCTTTTTCCCCTTTCACTTCCGCATGGAACTAAACACGTCATATGTTTCGTTACTTCCGTATCCATTATCTTCTCAACCTATCTACACTTTTCAACCTTCGTTCTACACTACCAATGCTTCAACATAGCATACTTTATACCATCTCTAGATGTTGTATGATCATTGTTGACACTTTTCATATTACGTCACACTTGATCGGGTGTTTTATACAAAAAGTTTTTAAGTTTTTAAATGGAAACGTATTCACCCCCCCCCCTCAACGGTTTCCACAAATGATAATGATTTATTCAAAGTTGTAGCTGCACTCTTATTTAAAGGAATGCTACACTCACAAAATTTTTACAAAAAAAAAATCAAACGTATAGGTGGCGACTAAATATGGAGGGTTATTATTTCTATTATTGCCTTATTAAGAGAAGCTAGCAGGGTACCTGCGGGTTGCGATGGCGGGTATCCTGTGATTAATGTCCAGGTATCAACAAAATAACAATGATGAGTTGATTGACCTAAGAAAAACAAGAAGAGAATGATCTCGGTCCGGCCTTGGTCACCCGTTTTTATCAGTTCTGACGATTTTTTCATGTTCGTTTTCGGACGGCTTATATTGGATAGCCGAACTGGTGGCGACTCCGGTTCCCGGTTAAACCCGTTGGTCCGGTGCAGTGCGGTTTTTAAAACCATATGTACCATCAACTTGTTTGCATATAAATTATATGAAGTTTTGTGTGTTTATTAGTTTCTATAATATGGATAATAACATGTATTTTTCATTTTAGAATTCTTTTAAAAATAATATTTATTAGATGAGTTGAAAAGTCAATAGGTACTGCTATACCCCATGGCTATAGAATGCTGAAAGTGTTTACGAGAATATAAACCATACGGTTTGTAATGCATCCTTTGATTTATCTATTGTAGAAAGTAGAATAAGGCTTAAAGCAGACATTTTTCTGAATATGCTTGAAATATCTTTTTACCTTATTTGAATAGATTACATTGTAATTCAAATAATGAGAAAAGTTCATTTACTTACCCTTATTTTGGTGCTTACTGAGGGACAAATCCCCACCATCCATTTAGTTTGATCTGATGGTGGAGATTAAGCTAAGATTTAACCCTTTAAACCTATTTTCCCCGAATATATAAAGTTTTATTATTTTTTTTCTTTTCCCATTCGACTCATTTTTTACACACAATTCGTGTGTGTTTTCTCCCAAACGCTCTCCTCCGTAAATCAGCACTCCATCAATCGCTTTCCCAACCGCTCCCTTCCATAAATCAATTGTTCATCTTTTTCATCATCATCATCATCATCATCAATTGTTCATTCTGTTACAGTATCATCATCATCATCATCATCATCATCATCATCATCATCATCATCATTAAATTACTTTCCGATCATCATCAATTGCTAATGGCTTCTTTTGATCAATGCTCAAAAAATCTTCTAGAAACAAGAAATATTCTTCTCTCCAAACCGCTATCCAATCATATCTAATACTTTTATCACTATCATTGTAGCAAATTGATTCAGTTTTATAATGCATATCAACTGTTTGATGAAATGCTTGAACCAATATTGCGCAAGCTGTGTACTTTATTTCATGATTCATTGTTTTAGTAGTCTTGATAGTACTTACGGTTATGCTTTCTTATGTTAATGTTTGGTGTCGGTGTTTCCTCAAGCAAAAACCAAGCTGAAGCAGCAGATGAACAAGCAACACTTGCTCCTTTAATTGGTTCATCAATCCAATCTGCTACTGGAGTCGTTTCAATAGGGTGTCTCAGGTATATTTATTCACAAAACTTCATTTATTTATATTTGATATATAACGGTATTGCAAAAGTTACTGTATTAGACTATTAGCGCTTGCAGATTCGGCATTTGAATGTAAAATGTGAATATATCTGATTTAGTAGTTAGGATACGCGTCAAATGTAGTTATTTTGCTAGGAGGATTTAGTGAATGAGATTGTGACTTCGGTTTTGAGAAAATTAGTTAATGTAGGTTTAATATGAGACCTGTAGCGGTATGGATGTGTTTGTTTACATGGAAGACGAAGATGTATTTATAGTTTCTTTGAGTTCTTGAGAAGGTTGTGTGATGGCTGTGCATGGTCACATATTAGCTTTGCCACTATGGTTATAGATCTATATTAAGCACTATAATGACGTCAATCAATCCTTGATAACATAAATTGGTCTGCGTTCATGTGGTATGTATTTGTATCTCCTTTGATAGAAAGAATGGATGAAAACATTAGCGTAACATCTCCCTCATTTTGATGAGTAGCTTAAGGATGAAAACATTAGCATATAAGGTATCCTTTGTGGCTGTGATTTGTATCGATCCATTTTTTTAGTAGACATGTCACTAGTTTGATATTTTACCACACCTTTTATCGATTTTTGATATTAGCTAGCAAAGCCTAAACATCCTGGTATCCCCTAGGACTAGTATGCCTTGACATTGCACTTAAATTGATGAAAACTACACTTAAATTGCTTTCCATACAACTGAATTGAAATAAATTTTTTGCTTTAAGTACCACAGGTGATATTATTCATTACTTTCATTTTTAAAAAGACCATATGAAGTATCACCTGTGATATATTCAAGTAAAGTTCATAAAACTTGATATTGTTTTTTAATATCGCTTGTGATATTATGTGTTTAATGTTTTTTTATTTACGTTTTGATTTTATGTTTTTAATATCACCTGTGATATTATGTGTTTTTAATGTTTTTGTTTTTGATGAAGGTGGTGTATAACAAACAAGATGGTTTATGTAAAACCCGAAAATCTAAAACATGCAAAATTACCAAATTACCCCTGAAACTTTAAAAATTAATTAAAGCTTAATTAAAGTACCGAATCGATCCCAAACTTCTGGAAAGGAACAAGATATGATACAAAATAATTTTGACAACTTCGATTAATATTTATAGAAGTGCTAAAATGACCAAAATACCCTTGGAGGAACCGAATGGGATAAATATCAATTTAATTATGTTTTAAAAAGGAAATAAAAATACAATTAAATGAGAAATCAATTCTATTGATTGCCCCAAACAAATTTCCGTGATTATTGGCTGTTTTCCCCCCTATGACTCGACTAAACTCCATTATATTAAATCCCTTCCCAAAAACCCTAATTAACCTTTGCCGACAAAAATAAAAACACACAATAATTCTCTCTTTTGCTCATTCGAATTTCTGGACGTCCAAGGTTATTTTTATGGTGTTTTACGTGATCTAAGGGAGCTAAGAAAATTGGGTTTAGGTCGTGGGAGGCATTCGTTTGATCGCTAGCTATTTTTCTTGTCGCTAAACCCATCCGAAGGTAAATTCCAAAACAATTCATTCGACTCTTGTAAAATTCGTTGTCCATTTTTCTCTTGATCCTCACATGATATATGACCTGTGAAAAATGTCTACAAGGTTTTTGGATCGCTCATTTGGTCGTGGGAAATTGTTAGTAGCGAAAAGCTTGAACAGAGTATCATAAAATCACAACGATCCCTTCTATCATTCTAAAAAGTTTCTGGTATTTTTCTAAGCCTCTACTGATCTCACATAACATGTATAAAATAAGGAAATCAGGTCATGCAACATATTTCAATCGTATGATAATTATTGTGTATGAAACCCTAAAAATCGAATTAAATCTCTAATGCATGTATACGAATTTTCTGGACTAGTTTATTATTTTTCGTGGCCTCTATATTCATCATATAACATTACAAAAATGGTCATTCGAATTTTGGAGGCTTAAAACCATGGTTGTCGAATTAAGGGGATTATCGGATTTAATTGAAAATATATAAGAAAATTTTGAAAACACCAAGAACCCATTCGATCTAGGGTTTATATGGTTTGATCTGGATATTTAATGTGTTTAAATGATGATCTAATGATTGGAAAATTTTTTGGATAATTAGGGTTTGATTTTGATACAATAATATGTTTACCAATTTTGTTTTTATAAAGTTAAGGGGGTGTTTTGTAATTTTTAAAAGTCGTGGATCATTTTTGAAATACTCTATAAATCAAGGGCAATATGAATAAAATATAATTTGAGGGTTCTATTCGTAAAATATGGAAGTTTTGGAATTAAAATGTAAACTACAAATTATATGTAATTCGAATTGGAAAATAAATAATTAGGAGGACTAAAAATGTAATTTCTGGAAATGTGAGGTGTATTTCGTATATTAAATAATGTCAAGGGTGAAATGTGTAATTTTGACTATTTAAAGGCTTAATATATAATTATGGTTAAATTATAATTCGTTTTGCACTTTTGGAAATTATAAGGACTAATTGTGTAAATTACCAAAAAATTAAGGGGTTGTTGTAACATGATTAATTTAAAGGGTATTTTCTGTAAAAATGAGTAATGAAGGGCTTGATGTGTAGTAGTAATATTAATAAGGGTTAAATTGTAAGTTACATAATTATAAGGTTTAATTTGTAAGATAATTAAATAAAAGGGTGTAACTTGTAAATATTTGAAACTTGAAGGCTAAAAGTGAAACTCTGGAAAATAAGGTATTCAAATGGTAAATTATGATATTTCTATTTTAACCTTGAACTTTGGTAAATTTACAATTATAACCCTGAACTATGAAACTTGTCATAATTAACCCTGAACTTGTGTAACCTGTCAAAATGAACATGACGTCCATAATAAGTCTACATTAATGACTTGACTTGAATTATATCACTTGAATCTTGCTAAATATGGAAACCTGTTAATAATAGAAAGTTACTAAAAATAGAAGTTACTTATAATGGGAAGATAACTGAAACCCCTTTCGTATTTCTGTCTTCTACTCCTTTAGGTTCAAGGAGGGAGTGATCTTGATCCCTGTCAGCTACTCTTGTGTTTGTGCTTGCTATTTGAATAAGGTACAGATATTCTGCTCTTCTTGTAAGGAGCCTTCGTCTCATTTCTGATTCCTGCTTCATTGCTATGTTATCCTTGTATTGTGAACCGTAGATTTGAACCTTTGCTTTAACCTTTGTCTTGAACCTTGTTTAAAACCTGAACTTGAACCTTGATACACTTGATATGAACCTTTTGACTTGAGCCTTTACTTGAACTCTTGCCTTGAACCTTTGACTTGAACCCTGCTATGTTTCTTCCGATACTTGACATGACTTGTTCACCCCTGGTAACCTGAATAATTAAGACGTTGGGTACTTGAAGGTTCATAGGATTTTAGAACTACTTTTTAGTTATATATGAAGAGGTTTTGAGCATTTCCTTAAAAGACTTTTATTATGAAAACTGTTATAACGATCATTTTATTAAAACCATGTAAAGAGGATTTCTTTTAATAAACTATTATGAACCTTCTAGTATTTGACCTTCCTGATATTGACCTCCTGATAATGAACCCTGCATTTATCTCCTGTCTTGAATCCTGATATGAACCCTGATATGATACCTGACATTTGATACCTGAGACTTGACACCTGATACTTGATCCCGAGACTTGATACTTGACCTTGACCCACAGTTTGAGACTACGAGCCATCCACTAGGCATGAGGGTTTCATGTCCATGTCTGTGATGCACCACCGGCATGACTAGTGTGTAGCCCTAGTGATTTGGTTACACCGTCCCCGACCTGATTTGATTTGTTACGTAGAGGAAGACCCTGTGGCCTGCGGGGGCGTATGGATGCATCCTAGACCTGTCCTGATTTGTTATATTACCTGTTATACCTGGTGACTGACGAGTGTGTGCGATACACGTCTTTCACAACCCTGAGAGAACGCGTCTCCAACCCCTGGAGGTATCCCCTCACCTTGTTCCTGGTATGCTGAGGTCACCCCTCCATACACCCTGATATATGATTTGATTTGATATGTTTTGGGCTCGTAGAGGATTTCTGTTTTCCTGAAACCTTGTAACCTTATGACCTGACACTTGACCTGACATTTGACCTGACTTGATTTGACTTGGGATTGTGGTGGGTTCTGGTCTCATTTACATTTACCATTGTAACCATTCTTAACTCTTGGTATATCTGCGTAACTCTTTTGTATTCCTTTTCCTGACTCTTGTTACACCTGGTATTATTTCTTTTATTTTACTATTCCGTTACTACTGCTTTGTTTCCATTATATCTGTTCACTGAGCTCTCGTAGCTCAGCCGCATTTTCTTTTCCTGCGGCAGGTATTTAAGCTAGGATCTGGGTTTAAATTGGGATGAGAGCAACTTGTGTGAAGTTTAGACCTTGTCATTCTAGTGTGACCATTTGAATATTATTTCTGTTATGCCATTTTTTGGGCATTTTGGATTCTGTTTTGTACTTTGTTATTTCTGTCTTGCACTTGATATAAGTCGTGTTGACTTATTTTCCTTTGGTTTCTAATGTTAAGGCTTCCGCTATTTTATTTCTTGAATGCTTGTATCTGATATGAAACCATGTATTTGTGACATCTTTGCCCTTGTCGGGTTGGGGTGTTACAATTTAGTTGCTTGTTGTTGTCAGCTTTTTGTTCGCTATGGGATTTTATGTCATCACATATTTTGTGTATTCAAGAATTGTAAGGTGGTTCGTATCCCATATCATTATATACTTGGGCGTTGGACAAGGGATTTGATCCCACCTGATTTGAGGAGGAAAAAGGCCCGTTATGGTTAGAAGAATGAAGAAATAGAAAGGCTTGCTATTGAGGTGTCTAGTTTAGTTGAGGCGTGTGTACATATGATGAGCAATAATCAACCAATGCAGTCAATTGATTTATCATTTGAGTAATTAATACATTAGCATCTTTGTTTAAGTATTTTTCAGATTGCATGTCTTTGGCTCAACATCTTTGTTTATATGAGTAACACTTAATTGATTTATCATTTGAGATATTATACTTTATTTATACACTAAAATGAAGAAAATATTCAAGTCACATAAATGATGTCTAACTTTGGTAATTTTATTGATTTATCGTCTGTGATATTACTCATATGTATAATACCAAAATTAAATTCTATTACTTTATTACCTGTGATATTACTCATATGTAGAATACCAAAATGAATGTCACATTTTATTTCTTTATCACACGTGATATTACTCATATGTAAAATAACAGAATTAATGTTATATTCTATTGCTTTATCACCTGTGATATTAGTAAAAAAAAAAAAAAAAAAAGAAAAAAAAAAAGGTTGAGCCGAAGGCTCATGTTGCTCAAGAAGAAAAAAAAAAGTTAAGGTGAAATTGAAGCGCAACACTTGGTTAATCTTATGAAGAAATGTTAAGTCGTCGAAGGAGTTACTGACCAAGCCGAAGACAAAACCAATATTGCACTTGATATTTCGCATTTTAATATCAATTATCTAATTACTTACAAATGACATTTCACATTTTAAATATAAATACCAGTGACATTTTTACAAGTGACATTTTTACATGTGATAAAACACTAAGTTAACAATAGGCATTATAAATATAAAATACCAGTGACATTTTAATGAATTATCACAAGTGATAAATCATTAACTTAACATTTTATTGATTTATAGCAAGTGACAAAACATTAACTTATCAAAACACATTTGATAATACAATAAACACTAATACTAATTACATCATCATTATTGCAATCCTATTCTTCAAAATCATAACCATCATCGTCATCCATGAAAACCAAACTCAACAGTTGGTGCAGACCTATGCGTCCTAGCAAGATGTGTTGCAGCAGCATTCCTTCGGTTAGCTCCAGCTGAAAAATACATATACTTTATTGATTCATATATGAACTTCTTTTAAAAAGAATCACACAGGTGTTCAAATAGACCAGAGGTATACAAAATAGACGATTCTATACTTTCTTTCTAAAGGGTCAATTGGGTATAATCTAAATAAACTGTTTCAAATAGAAAAGGGTAAAAGAAGACATGATTTTATCTTACAATTTACCTTTACTTTTATCAATCTCCGGAGATATAGTTAAAAATTTCGCAGATTCCAGAACTGTTAAGGCTTGTATAAGGTCATCATGTTGATAAATATAGTCTTCTACATTTTTTCAAAAAAAAATTTTAATCTCAAAAACTTTTCATCATCAGAGGTGATATACTACCAATAAGCAATCATTACAACTGTTGTATTACATGTGATATACTATCAATAAGCAATCATTTACAACTGTTTGTATCACAGGTGATATACTACCAATAAGCTATCATTTACAACTGTTTGTATTACAGGTGATATACTACCAATAAGCAATTATTACAACTGTTTGTATCACATGTGATATACTACCAATAAGCAATCATTTACAACTGTTTGTATCACAGGTGATATACTACCAATAAGCAATCATTTACAACTGTTTGTATCACTTGTGATACAAGTTTTCTAATCAACTTTGCATTTCATCAAACACTTGGTGTGCATCAAACTAAATAGCATCAAAAACACAATTCAAAAGCATGTTACGGTCACAATATCTCTTGTATTATCATAATAATCATCTAACTATCACAACAATCCCTCAATAAACTACCATAATTTACAAAAACATAAAAGCGTTCATAAATATTTTCAAAAACACTAATGTAAAAAAAAATAAGAGCAAAATAATCATTATCATCACAATATCACAGATAACAACAAAAATCAACAAAAAGCAAAAAAAACTTCATAAACACTATCAAAAACAGAAATATAAGAATTAAATCACAACAAATAGTTGAATAGTAAAAATAATAATGAATCGGAAGTGCCGTACCATCATTGTCAGTCTGAATCTCTTCATTTTGAATAGTTTTTTCCCCGGATCTGATTCTGATTGACTGAATTCATTAATTTTTATGTTTTTTCTTTGGATTTGACGGTTAAAATTGGTTGATTTGTGATGTTTTTGTTTTATTTTGAAGTTTTCGTTTAAAGAGAAAAAGTTCATTTATTATTATTATTTTTTTTTGAGTAATATTTGTGAGAAATGACGTGTTTGGTGTGTGTGTTGGTGGGGGCTAGAATGACGAATTTACAATAGTAGTCCCTCCGTATTTTTTTCATTAAGTTTTGTCTTTTTGATCCAATGATCAGGATGTGTCCATTGATATGTAGGGATTTGTGAGTATCCAAAATAAAGTGACCCTTCAAATAATATTTTGTTGCAACTATCTTTTTTAGATTTAATTATTCATAAAGTAATCTTTCATTACGTGTGATCTTTTGTTTAGATAGTTGGATATAGGGATGAGCATTTGGACCCGAATTCTGGTATCGTATCAAAATGGTACCGACTCTCAATGCACGGTACGGTACCGGTACCATGAATTGAGCCAAAAAAAATCAGTACCACTAATACGGTACCGGTACCAAAGCGGGAAGTATCGAAAAAAATTCCGAAAATTGAGTAGTCATATTTTTGAATTAAATAACTTATTCAAACACCAATTTGGCCCGTTCCATGTCAAACAATAGTCATGTAAAACACATGAAAAGAAATCAAACGTTCGAAAAACTTATAGTGGCAACTATAGATCCTTCATAAACACTCCCAAAAATTAAACCCGAACCTATTTATAAGTTTTTGAACGTTTGTATGTTACGAATATCTTGGTGATGTATTTATTTAAGTGTTGGTTGCGTTTTGTGCCACGGTTTGAAATCACTTGAAAATGCATGTTTTTTCTTATTTTTTGTTGCATTTTCTTGAAATCCTATTTCGTTTAACAAAAAATGGGAAGAACCGTATAGGTACCGATTTCCTGGTACCGAGTACCGGTACCGGATCCGGTACCCGAATCCCGTCCGGTACGATACCGGTACCTACTTTCATGCTCGGGAAAATATCAGTACCACCAATTCGATACGAGTTCGGTACCATTTTGATACCGTGCTCATCCCTAGTTGGATAGATAGTTGGATAGGTTAACCTTAGGTTGGCCTATTGTCAGTTTGAGTGAATTGAGCTAAAATGGGCGTGTTTTTTTGGGCTTGTAATTTTTATCGGCGGGTTTAAGAGAAACAATACGACCTTGTACGCCTTCCACCAATCCAACCGAAGTTCCAGTTCTCAAGACATATGACAAATGGATGTTTTTAATCTTTTTGTTGTTTATTGTTTCATTCATTTGTTATTTTTAAATAACGACTAACAAAAATAATTTCAATTTTTTGTCAATAAAAAAAAATATTTATTTGATTAACAGTGTAATCGCTATACTTAATTTGCACAATAAATTATTAATTTAGAAACCGTCGCAACAGAAACACAACAAACTTTATTTAAAAGTAAAAGTGGGAACTTTTTTTAAAAATAATCTTTCAAATAAATTATAACCAATTGAACTTGGTTTTTAAGTAGTTCATTTGAAAATGTCTCGCTATTAAGGCTTCTTATTCTTCTCACGTTTCTCATGTTCCATTTGCTTTGAATACATTTCGGCAAGTTCTTCAATCTTATCCTTAATCTCGTACTCAATCTTTCATGTTCCATTTGCTTTGAATACATTTCGGCAAGTTCTTCTATCTTATCCTTAATCTTGTACTCAATCTTGTACTCGTCATTCTTCCTCATTTGAAAAGAACTTGAGCCTAAGTTTACATGTGTAGTTGCTTCATCTACCTCAAAAAACTTCACCAGACGACTCTTGTCAGCCACAGCCTTGAAGTGCTCTCTTCATATTTTCTCACACATCTACCATACTCCCATTGACCAACACAAAATTCGAAACATCGGGCTATGAATTCCTTACCATCAACTATGAAGTCTTCATTTGCTATACGAAAGTTTCTATTTTTACCATTGAGAATCTCATTGCCTTTTTTAATCCCAATATGCACATCTAACCCAGACATAACAAACTTTTAAACCTTGACATTTTCGAATTTCGTGTTTTCATCTCTACGAATCTTCAAGATGCTAGCTTCACGTGACACTTTCAATAAGTGTTGAGATTATGTTATCAAGTTGATCACATTCTTGAACTTCTATGATTTTCGATCTAAATGTGTTTTCAACAACCCGACTTTCAACATGTTTTCTTTAGTTTTAACTTCTGATTTTGGTACTTTTTATTTGCTTTCGCTTGGAAGCATTGCAATTCCTTTCCCATTCCATGTAAATACGTAGGGGTTATGTTGTAAGTTGTAAGTTGCTTGAACCTCTTGGTTCCATGGTCTTCTTAATAACATATCACCAACATCCATATCTACCACGTCACAAATCACCTCTTGTTGTAATATATTCACCGAGTTAAACCGTTTACCCAATAAAAATCACCTCTTGGTGCCACAATCTTCCTTAATAACTTACCAATAACAATAGGAATCCTATAAATTAATTTTCCTCCGCTCGAACAAAGTTTCGTTGGTAACTTGAAGTGATCGACTAACTCCTTTGAAACGAAATGTTCACTTCTACAATTGTCCAGAATTACACCATAAACTTTAAGATAAATCGCATAAAAAAGTATCACACTTAAGGACAATTTGAATTTTAGGTATTCAACTTTTTTCCTCTTAATTTAAGGTATTGAATTTATTTTTTGTGCAATGCAAGGTTTTTTCAACTTTTCAAAGCGATTACCTGTCATAATTTTAGCTAAAATTACTTTTAAATGCACAATTATAACGATACTCATCATATTAATTAACCATTTCACCTGAAAAAATGACCGATAATATCTTTCGAAATGTCGAGAAAACCTTATATTGCACAAAGTATAACTTGGATACCTTAAATAAAGAAAAATAAAGTCGAGTAGCTAAAATTTAGATTGGCCTTAAGTGTAATATATCTTTATGCGATGCCCTAAACTTTACCTTCGATTAAGCACTTGGACTAATATTTTTTTTCTGGATGATTGATCCCCCATCTTTCTCTCCTCTCATTCTTTAACCCTCATATTGTTGAACGAGCAATGGTTGTACGCACAATTGTCTCTAAATTGTTTTATGGTTGGACGAATTTTTCGACCTTCCTGTTTGCTACCCTCGCGATTCTTGTTGATTGATGACCCGCCTACAATCATGGAACATAGTTCTTCAAGGATAGTGGGTATCTTGTCAAGTTTGGTCATGGATTGTGTTGGGAATTAAATATTCTGAAGATTAAGTATCGGGAAATTCTCTTAAGTGATTAATTCTGGTTGCAGTAATGTCAAGTCTGGTTGGTACTTGGTTAAGTCTGCTGGTTAAGTCTGGTCTTTGAACATTAAGTCTGGTGATTAAGTCGAGTGATTAATTCTGGTGAGTACCAAAATTAAGTCTGCTCTTCTGATGTTAAGTCTGCTTGCTGGATGGATAAGTATACGAAGATATTTTGTACTAAATTCAAGTATATACGGTAGATAATATCTTAGACTTTGTGGTTAGTCATCAACTAGTTGGTAAACATAGTTAAATGTTGTATCTTAATGACTGACACAATGCAAGTGTATCCATGCATGTGCTCGACAAGACTTAACATAGATTGTAATGATCTCCTTTGTTTTCATATAAAAGGGAGATCATAGTCTAGATAGTATGTGACTTTTGAATGTGCTTAATTCATATGCTTAGAACAACAAAACTACAACAATATAACAAGTCGTAGAAACATTAAAATTGAAGGTTTTGTAACCCTAGTGATAGTGAAGATCACTCGTATTATTTTGAATAATATTGAATCGTTTGGTGATAAGCTTTCATTGTTCATTATTAAATAACAAACATAACTGTTCCATTTCCATAACCAAAATAACCTTCTAAGTGTGATTAAGTAGATTCCGCATAGTGAATCATATTAACTCAATATATCATATACACAAAGTCACAAAGGTTTAACCACCTTATAGTGTATCGATCATCCTCTCAGATTGGGTGAAAGCATGACCCATATAGTCTTCAGACCATACCCAGCAATAATATTGGTTTTCGACACATTTACACCATTCACCATCAGCATACTAATGCCAATTGACGAAGAACGCGAAAACGAATTTGATAAACCCTAATCCAATGCAACGAGGATGAAACCTAAAATAGGAAACCCTAATGAAAGGCACACTTTTATTTAATAATCAAATACAAAAGATAATATACAATGAAACAAAAACTCAGTAGACAGTTATTTATTTATTTTTACCAAGACTCATAAATAAACTAAAAAATTAATATAAATTTTGCTAAACTGTAATTATCTTAAAAAAGAACAAAATAAAAAAAAGGAAAAAAAACACAAATTTAATTAGGTGATGCGGTTGGGCAAGGTTTTCAACCAATAGTTGTGTCTCCACCCTTAAGGCCTGTCTGGTTCTCGCAATTTTCAAGATTTTGATGGAATTTGAATCTGATTCCATTCTATAACGTGTTCGGTTGGCAGATTCAAGCAATTTAGAATCTGAATTCCAATCCTCTATATGTTTATAATAATATTATAATTTATATAATATTATCTAAAGAATTATTATTATTATTATTATTATTATTATTATTATTATTATTATTATTATAAATTTATTTAGTAAATATTCGGTTTATTAATTTTAAACTAAAATAATATTTTAAATATTTTTTTTCCCAATTTGTTTTCTTTCAACCAAAAACACGAGTTAGCTTTTCCAAATTTCAATTCCTTAAGATTTCGATTTTTACAGATTACAATTAGTTAACAAGATTACAATTAGTTAACATTCTAATTCTTTAGACAGATTCCAATTCCGCCAAAAATATAATGCTAACCAAACAGGCCCTTAAATACTCTTATTCTCCTTACGTTTCCAAATTTCATTTGCTTCATGCACATTTCGGTAGGTTCTTCAATTTTATCTTTGATCTCGTACTCAAGCTTTCCCCCATCAGTTATAGTCTAAAATCTACATAAGAATTCTAAAGTTTCATTACATTTCCGTATGTTGTTGTGAATTACTTCATTGGATATAGTTTCGAGGGATCTTATTCTTTTTTTTCTTTTTGTTAAATAACCGGACATTATTTAGAACAAACGTTCTTATCTTTTTTTCAGCCAAACAAAATATATATAATGCATTTCATATAATTACATGGCATTCCCTTTAACTTAGTGAATCAAACAAGATTATAAAATACATGAAATACTTTTATAGCTTAATTATAAAACCTAATCCCAATACTAAATCCTTATGAGTCTAAAAAACGTGTTAACCGACAAGAAAACTAGTAATACTCAATTTGGTATGTCAATAACATAGAGTATGAATGAGCTGAACAAATAAACAATTTGAGGGTCGAGATCATGATACCAAAGGATATAAGAATTGATCAATTAATAAACAATCAATTTGAAGATCAAAGAATTATTACAAAAGTATGGCGATGATCATATAAACAATTTGAGGATTGGAATCTTGATACAACGGATAGAAATTCCTGTATTTCATACTCGTCAACATATATCCACAAAAAGGTGTTAATTTGCGGGAACACCATGATCCCGGGTGCCTTTTGGCACCAACCATTGTCCATCCCACAAGGAATAACTCACACAACTCTCCTAGCCCACGTGGGGCACCAACTGGAGTGAGTAAGAGCCGAGACTCGAACCCTTGACCTTTAATCCACAAAATCTCTCAAGTTGGCCCATGGGTTTTTCAAAGGTGCGTCGCCATAGAAAATACCAGTGACCTTTTATTCATCTTATATAAGTTGTTGGAATCTTGATACAACGGATAGACAATACCCTAAGTACAAGATACTGAAGATAACTTCAGTATGCAAAGCTGAAGACACATTCAACCATCAAAGCTAAAGACACATTCAGCTCACACAACATGCAAAGCTGAAGACACAATTAACTCACAACCAACAAAGCTGAAGACACATTCGGCTCATCCCTTACACTTAACCTTGACTTCTTTAGAGTTATTGAAGATACACAAAGTCTTCACTTCAAGATTACTGATGCGGATCAGTAACTGATGACCAAGTCCAAATGAAGAAGTTCAGTCAGCAAGGGTGGCAATACCTTGCTGAACAATAGTGATCTTCTCTACACAAAGATGCTGAGCAAAAAGTATCCTAGCATATAAAAGGTTTCAAAGGCGGGAAAAAGATACTTTATACACGATAAAGTAAAATCTACTTGGGAATGACAAACTGTCACAGTTGGTATAAAAGTACAAACAGTGTACTAAACTGTTCCCTAAAGTAGATGTAACCTTGTACTAGTTTTAAAACATCCGTTGGATGTTAAACACATGTACTATAGGAACCCTTTGAATGTAGCATCCGCCTTGCTCAACCCACAATATTGTCCGCTTTACCCGATGGCTCACGGCTTTACTTTTGTGGCCTTCCTATAACTTCCCGGCATGGTCACCCATGCCAGTTGTGCTCTCACACGAGCACACTTAAATATGACTTGCTATAACAATTAGACCACAAAACGCGTCGTGTCTGATAAGGCGTATGTGTAACACCCCCAAATTTGGATAAGCAACGGAATAGAAATTTGGGGAGTTACTTCTTAGTTTCACAGTCTAAATCATAGAAAACGACCTCTATATTGAGACGTTTTGAAAATACAATACCATTCGATAATATTAAAGGAAATTCAGAGTTTTACAACATAAAGTGGTCCCAAAAATCAGTACATAACATAAGTTGTTCAAAAGTTTATCGAATTGTTTATATAAAAAGCAAGTCTTCATTTATGCAAAAGACTCGAATATGCTTCCCACCTGCTATCGCCTTAAGGACCTGAGATAAAACATGCTAAAAACGTCAACACAAAGGTTGAGTGAAATCCATAGAGTTTAATTAATAAGCAGTTGATCACAATATAATTCAGTTTGTAAAGAGGTGACATTGCAACGAATACAAAGTCAGAAAAGTTATTATTGCCCTAAGCTCATGACACCGAACTTTAACGCATTCATGGATATTCTAAGAGAATATAAATATGCCCTTTGACAATAGGTAATAGCCAATATACCTAACATTTTACAAATACAGTACACATGGTAGCAGCACTAAGCATACCAATGTGGGGGATGTCAGTCCCAAATAGATCTATTCACAGCATTCGCGTTTACACGCATGTAATTAACGGTTCACGATTAAAGGGACTTTCAGGCTATAGGGAAACACTTAGGCAATAATAATATTGGAAAGCATACAGTTTCAAAAGATTGTGATCGTAAGTAAATATAGCATGTATCTCCCCTACGGAGTTTGTAAAACAATTATAGTAAAATTGGGGCTCTGAACTCACCCGAGATGAAGTGGTAATAGGAACCGGAGAAGTGTGCACGACGAGGAAAAACCGCAAAGATCACAAATGACCTATAATAAATATAACACGACTTATGCTCGGGATAAAAAATGTGACGCTTATACTTAAATGTTTATACAGTAATTAAACTTAATACCCTAAGGTAATTTAGCCAAGAGTTTTATAACAAGTCGCGGGTAAAAAAGATACTTATTTATGTTTATACGGGTTAATGCTTCAAAGCTGTTAAAAATTTGATAAAAATTCCACAAGAATCGGGTCGCCATTTCTAAACCGTAAAGGGTAAAATTATGAACTTTATATGCTTGGAAAGGTATGAATCTTTAAATTTAAAAAATAAAGGCCTCACTTAACTGAGAACCTCATAACAAGGGTGAAATTACCAATTTACCCCTGTGTCTCAATGTAGGAAATTCCAGCACTCAGTTAGGCTTAAGAAAAAGAGTAGATCTTTTGATCTACATGTCTAATGGACACAAGACCAACGGGTAAAGTTTTCTACATGACTTAGCTCAAACTTTCATGTTTTGACCAACATAAGGTTTTTGCAAAAATTTGGAGTATTTGGCCTTTCAAAACTGACATGCATTCCTGGACAACTTTTAGTGTAGATTTTCTCAAATATTTTACGTAACGATTTATAATGCAAGGCTTTCGGGGAAATGACCTTGAGACATGTGGATAACTCACTATATTTTTATTTTTGCACAAATATTACTGAGAATAAAATGTCATGGTCGTTTTTCCACTTGAAAATTTTGGACAGATTACACTTTTCAAAGTCATGTTCTCTAGGGCTCATAAGCTAGGTTTTGTAGATAAAATGTAAAACCACTCATGGTAAATCTTTATATACATCTAAAATACTCAAAATCACTAGGAATATGTTAATGTTTTAAGAAAAATAATGGTGCTCATCATGATTAAATTAGGATGAACTGGTGAAAACAATAATGGTGCTCATCATGATTAAATTAGGATGAACTGGTGAAAACAACACTAACAAACATGAAAATCATCAACTCTTGCAAAACACATTTAGAATCAAACTTAGCTACCTATCTAAAACCCTATGTTCCTATGAAAACTTAATAAAATCTTCAAATATAGTGCATGCAAGAGATGTTTACTTCTATACTAGAAAGCTTATAAATAAATCATGATATAATGAATTTGAATGAGAAAAGGGATAAGAAACAAACTAGCACTCTAGGATCTTCAAGTCTAGCACTAATGTAGCTATGAAAAATCAAACTCCAAGGTGTGTATGGTTGGAATATATGCTTGAGAAGCCACGAAATTTGAGAGATAAAATGAAGATTTTTGGAGTGAAATGTTGAGGTGATAAGAATAAGAATGAAAAGCTAGCTTATATATGAATTTTGGTGAGTGGAACTCCAAGTGTTGGTTGCCAAGACTTTCACCAAGCCAAGTGGCTTGGTGCTCTCTTAGAACCAACCACATAAGAAAAAGAGGGGGGGGGTGTGAGTGGGTTGTGGTTTATTTTGTGTATTAGTGGTTATAAAGTGTAGTTTTGATCCCCGGTAATAAAAAACGTGTAGTTTTTAAGACGTGAACGTTAAGTAAATATCAAAGCATAGTATATTTTATAAAAATGGTTACATTTAGTTTAAAATGAGTAATTTTGATGTTTCATGTATTTCCCGAGCCTTCCGGAGTGTCATAACGTAGTTAAAGATTATTTTGATATTCATACGAACAATAGTGAATAGATTTAGATGTCCATATCATTTGTACTAGTATGAGCATAGAGTGCTCGGAAGAAAATTTTGATATTCATATGAACAAAGAAGCAAACGAAAGGGTGTGTAAAAGAGAGGTCAATGACTCAAATTAACGCAAACAAAAGAACCATAAATTACTATAATAGTAACGCGAAGAGATATATAATATCAACACAAATAATCAATTAATCGAGACAACCAACGAATCAAACCAATAATTAAAAGAGGTCAATACTAAAAGATAGAATTCTAAATGAGGTTCAATAATGAACGAGACAGACAATATTCATTATGAATGTCAAATGAGAATGAATGAGGAAACTCCATAACTGAAAAGGATAATAAACATCACGATTGTTAAAAGAGATTAAATGAAATAGGCAAGAATTGAGAGAGCATAAAGCGTTACAATATTTTAAATGAGAACAATTGAGATAGACAATAATTGTGAAAGCAAATAATAAACAAGAAAGACGATAAATGTCACGAAGGAGAACAAACAACAAATGATGAAGTCCATAATTATCACAAATGTTAAATGAGAACAACTGAGAAAATCAATAAATGAAAAGACAATATGCATTTAGAATGCTAAATAAGAAGAAGAAATGAGAACGAACAATAAATAACAAAGACAACAAGCAGCACGAATGCTAGCTGAGAGTAAACAATTAATGAGAAAGGAAATATGTGACAAAGATAATAAGCATTGCGAATGCTAATTGAGAATAAATGGGGACCAATAATAAATGAGAAGAGTATTACGTTGCAAGCATGCACGTTAAATGAGAACAAACATAAAATGGAAAAGACATCGAGTATTACGAAAGTTGATTGCGGATTGTGGAAAACTAGAAGGGGGGTTGAATAGTTTTTACTGTTTAAAAATTTTCTTCGCTTTGTATACTTAACGTGATTTCAAAGTAAAGCAAACAATCAAGCAATATATATAATGCAAGTAAGTAAAGGAATGATCAAACCACACAACACGGATGTTTATATAGTGGTTCGGCTAGAAGGACTCTCTTCCTTGCCCTACTCTACTCCTCGAGCCTCTAACTCGAGAGTTTTTTTTTCACTAAGAAACAAGCTCCCTTCTAGGCGGAGAAAACCTTTACACGTCGCTTACTCTTTATCCGGTAATAAGCTAAACACCGAGTTCTTTACAAGGGTACAACCACTCCCGTTGGTTCTTTAACAAGGGTACAACCACTCCCAACACTCTATGTGTTTTGAGGACTAAAACACTAACCGAACTCTATTGAATGAAAGGTATAGACAATGATGTTTGAATACTAACTAATCACACAGTATCTAAATGTCAAGACTTGCAACACTGTGTTGAAGCTTGTATGCTTGATCTTCTTTGCTGCAAAAGAGAGATCACTAAGAATGAAATGAATGAATGTAATGGGTTAGTAATGTACAAATGAATGAATATATAATTTAAGCTATATGAGTGATGATGTGCTTGAATGCTCAGCTTGCTATTTATAGGCAAAACTGAGCAGACAAGTGGCGGATCCGGCGGATCCAAAATATGGGTTCCGCCCATATATTGGTTTGGTTCCGTCGGGACATGCCAGCTAAGAGTTTACAATATCTTTCCATATTTTGTCAAGTCTTGTCAAAATCTTCCAAAGTCAACTCTTTAGCTTCAAGATCATTTTAAAATATATTTTAAAGTTAACTAAGATATGTAAATGATGCATGCCATGATGTCATGTGTATTTCCATTTTTAAGAAATAAAAATAAACATGTAAATGTATATATGTATGTAATATGTAATTCCTAGTGATCATGTAATGTGTAAAATGTGTTTTAAAAGAATTGTTACTATAAATGTAAAAGACTTAATCTATATTTATGCATTGCTTAAAGATAAACTTCGTAATTGTCATTAATAAAATTAAGCAAAGATCGTAAAATATAAATAACATTTTTAGGACGATATTTGTATTAACAATCTCCCCCTTTTTGTTGATGACAAAACATAAAGTATATTTTTAAGCGATGAAGTAAATAAAGTTTGAGTCTTTTAAAAATATAGATTAAGTTAGTTTTATGCAAGTTTTGAAAACTATTTTAAGCATAAAAACATGCACTGTGATGTTAACAGTGATATATGAACTTAATCCTATCTCCCCATTTTTGTCGAAACAAAAAGAAGATATGCGTAGCGGAATGTGGTGAACGGTTCTTGGTTATAACTCCCCCTAATGTAGAGTACCAAGTATGATAATGCAATGATTTTTAGAACTTAAAAGCTCCCCCTTGGATAATACTCCCCCTAATTGGAGTGCCAAGGTTATGATGTATGAACCTACAAAACAAATGGTTAGTATATGATATGCTCCCCCTTGATGTATACTCCCCGTTGCTAGGGTACCAACGTATATATGTGTCAAGGATGAGAAATGCTACAATATAATGAGTTAGTATATGATATACTCCCCCTCGATCTATACTCCCCGTTGCTAGGGTACCAACGTATAAGATTCAAGGTTGAGAAAAGCTATAAAACAAAGTTAGTTGTATGTAAATCAATCCAACCAAGTAGCATAATGTAAATGTAAAGGTTCAACCAAACATTGTAGTTCAACCCAATCACAAAGGTCAAACAAATATACTTTTAACCAAACATATAGATAATGATGCAAATCAACCAAAATATTATGCCAAATAGTGATCACCCATAAGCATAAATATAACATCCATTAATTGAAAATTTGTTTGTGACATAAGTCACAAAACATGATGTTAAAACGTTAAATAGTAAATAAAAATATTAATTTAAAACTCTAAGTGAACTAGTAGAATAATGTCAATTGGAGATAGACAAGACTATTAAGTCCGCTCATATTGGTTCCAAATGATGCATGATTTGAATCAAACCAAGTTGTTACGTGAATATGAATCCCGAAACATTTTACATAGTCTGAGAGTGAATTGATGACATGATTAGTTGTGTTTTTCGGTGGATGGTGAATGAGTGTCACATAATAGATCAAATTTGGAGTTCTCAAGCTCTCATGGAGGTGAATCCACATGTAGAAAGTAATATGAGGTCAATTGTTGATTTCGTGAATATGTGATATGGGTTGAATAGTTCACATGACCTCATATTGGAATGAATGTGAACGTTCCGTGATGAGGTGATTGAGGCAATCGTGTTCTGGTAGTTAGGAGAGTGTTCCCGAATAAATGGGGTTGATGAAGAAGAGGAGAGGTTGTTGACCTTCAAAGGTCATAGGAGGAGGATTGGTAGTTCTTGTTGGAAGGTCTTCCAAAGTTTCAAGATATGGGTGTGGTGAGGTTGGAGAAGTAGCAAATAACTCCATTGGTTGTAGTTTGGGTGAGTGTGATAATGATGGTGACATAGAGCGGGTGGTGGTGTGGTTGCTACTGGAGTGATTGTTGGTGGTGGAGTATGGATGACCACATTTGATGGTGTGGGAGTGGAGAGTGTGAGAAAATTCTCATCGGCTATGGGTGAAGAAATGTTGAGAGGTTATGACTCCTCTGATGAAGTTGCTAAGTTTATAAAACAATACTGTTTAACACTTATGCGAGCAGTCCTGCGTGGTGGTCAGTTGGTGGAAGAGTTGTTGGATTTTGTCATGGTGAAAATGGGAAGGATTGCTAACAAGTACAGGGATGATACTTAGAGTTGATGTTGAAGGTGTGAGTTTTGCTCAACTAAAGTTTCCAATTTATAGGTAGGGAGTGTTATACAAATTGGTGTTTGGATTTGATGTTCATCCATAAATGATTGAGGTTCCTAATGATTTGGAACAAAAATTTGTGCTAGTCACATCATCTAAGTCAACCCATAGAGATGGTGTTGAGTAAAGTATTGAGGATATGCAGTTAATGCAACGTTTTAGTGGGAAATCTATTGATGTGATGTTTCCACGGATTGTAAGGAACCAAATTGAGGGTTCCTTGCTTGTTACAGAAAGGTAACTTGATGGAAAATTTTAATTTTCAAATTTTGGTTGGAAATGGATATCTTATTGATGAAGCGAAAAGTGTACCGCTTTTAAGGGGTCATTTAAGCCCTAAATCGTATTTATTTGATCAAATATTGCCCTAAATCGTTCCTTTTGTCATTTTAGGTACTTTTGAGAAGAAATCTGGAAAAGGAAGCATTTTGGACGTTTTTGGAGCATAAAAGTGAAGAAAACGACAAAGTCTCAAAATCTTGCTGGAAGTTACCTTTGACGGCGTCAGGATTAACCCTGGACGGCGTCATGGCTTGGCAAAAGTGGTGGATGTGAAATTTACTCATGATAAGCCAGAGAAATTGCATGGGAATTCTGACGGCGTCACCCTTTAATTTGATCAAGGTCGTCACGTTATAATTCAAAGAGGGACGGCGTCACGTTCATAGTCTGACGGCGTCAAGCCTTGATAAGCCAGAACGGATTTTGGAGAGCTAAAGAGGGACGGCGTCAAGAAGGTCATCCGAGAACCCTAAAAGCGGCGAGGTGACGGCGTCACACTCCATAACGTGACGCCGTCAGATCCAAAAATCTATATATAGTTTTGCAATTCTTTGTCATTAGTGTGGAACTTATTGGGGAACTTTGTGTGTGAAAACCCTAGGACGAATTTGGCAGCTCTTTCAAGGCTTTTTGCCTTGAGATCTTCCATGTTACATTGAAGATAAGTTATCAATTAATCATTCAATATGTCTATGTGTTGTTTGATTCTATCTTATTCTTGTCTTTTGTTTAACATGTTAGGCTAGATTTATCTTGTGTTTGCTTAGATCTAATGAAACCTAGCTATTGATTATTGGTTATTAGTGTGTTATTAGTTGTATTGGATGATTGTTTATCTATGTTAGGCTTAAGAAAACTGGCTAACTTCCTATTCGGTAACTTGCTTGAACGTCTTAAGAAACATGAACCAATGCGTACTAAAGGTTTTTATGGTTGTATTTAATGCACAAGCGAATTCTAGTGATCCCATGTTAGGAGCTTCCTAGCCGGCTCGACATAGGAGTGAAGTAGGAGCTTGTAGAGTTGGGGAAGTACGTACGCCACCCCACGAATGGTATTAAGGAATACACCCGTCATCCACGCGACTAATACACACTAATCAACCGGTAAAAGATAGTTAGGGAGTAAGGAAATCTAAGTAAACACATTTCTCTCCACATAAGTTTTCACCAACATTTTCATTTTCTGTTATTTTATTTTATTTGCATTCGTAGTAATTTGGGTTAGTTGACTAGCAACTAATTCCGCCCACTCTTTCAAACCCGAGATTTTACTTGCTTTCATAAAAAAATATAAAAACATAAAAAGAATCTTCTCTCACCCTTAGACCTATTAAAGTAATTTTTCATACCTAACGAACACTATTCCCTGTGGAGAACGATCAATCCCCCGTACTTACCACTACACTATACTACATCGGTCAGGTACACTGCCTGGTGGGGTTGTAAGCCTCTTGAGATCCCTCGAGAGGTAAAACCTGTTGTAAGGTCGCAAAACCACGCATCAAGTTTTTGGCGCCGCTGCCGGGGAATAGTTATTGTTTAGGTTGAATTTTTATTTTATAGGTCTACTCACTAGATTCCTTTCTAGTGAGATTTTTATTTTATTTTTCTAGGTTTTCTTTAGTCTATCTTTTTTTCTTCGTTTCTTTGTTCGTAACCATTACCATTCGACATCATGGAAGATGGTAATATCCTTAATCCCAACAACCCACCACCACAACAACCACTACCACCTCCTAGAGCCCGTACTTTAGGAGAGTACTCCCGTCCTAGCCACCATGGCTATCGAAACACCATTGAGCTCACTCAAGGAGCCAATGTCACACCCTTGCGATCCGACACCATCCGGTTGGTGCAAAGCGGATGCGCATTCCATGGACTTCGTTCCGAAGATCCTAATCAACATCTCAAGGACTTTCTCAAAATTGTTGATTCTATAGACCTTGATGTTGCCACTCGAGAGACGACCCGATTGCGTCTCTTTCAATTCTCTCTGCGGGACCAAGCTAGTCAATGGCTAGAACGTCAACCCGCAGGATCCATCACCTCTTGGGATGATCTCACTACTCGTTTCCTTGCTCAGTTTTTCCCACCGGGAAGAACTACCAAGCTAAGGAATGATATCTTGATGTTCCAACAACGTCAAGGCGAAACTCTCTACGAGGCATGGACTCGATTCAAGGACTTACTTCAAAAAGTCCCTCACCATGGCATAGAACTTTGGCTCCAAGTCCAAATCTTCTATGACCATATCAATCTCTCCACGAGGCAAACCATTGACCAATCGGCCGGTGGCAAGCTACGTGATCTAAGTGCGGAACAATCATGGGCTCTCCTAGAGGATCTTGCTCTTTATGACAACGAAAGTTGGAGTGATCCCCGTGATTTGAATAAAACGGTTAAGGCAATATCTTTGCCTTCGAACAATTCAAGCACTTCCGACCGTAGGATCATAGAACTTGAAGACCAAGTCAGGTTTCTCATGAAATCCTACGAGGCTCCTAAACCTTCAAGCCAAGTGAACAAAATCACTTCTTCATGTGAATTATGTAGTGGTCCCCACAACACTCATGATTGCATGGAACTCCCCAAACAGGCTTTCAAAGAATTCGCATCCTCGCGAATCGATAAGGCGGGAGATAAGTGGCTCACTACTAATTATGGACACAAGAATCCCGAAGATAGGTATGAGGCATGGAAGAATAAGCCAAATTTTAGTTGGAACCAAACTCGAAGTGTATCATTCAATGACTCTCCCCCACTCACCTGGTCTGAACATTACCCTCATCAGCATACGCATAAGCAACAAAATCGCGAGGAATCACTGCAAAAATTCATTCTCTCTCAAGAAACACAGCTCTCCAAACTTGAGAATCAATTCAGACAACAGCAAGTTGATATGAACAACAAGGTTGATGACCTGTTTAAGGTTATCAATGATCGCCTTGCTGGCAGGTCAACTTATGAGTTGACACGAGTTAATGAGATCAAATCTGTCACGGTGACTCACCAAACACCTCCTCCTGTAAAAATCAAGCACCCTAGTAAACTCTTCAAACACATATCACAAAACGAAAAAGAAACTGGAGATACTCATACCCCGTCGAAACCTCTCCACTTCGTGAACACCATTACAACAATACCTGTTCCTAAACCCAATCTGGACCAACAATCAACCGAGAATGTGGACAATGAAATGGAGGGTGAAGTTCCCGAAAAGAACCCCGAGGCGCCCGACGACTATCTAGACTCACCAAAGAACTCGAGTACAAGAGAGGTGAGTGATGAGAAGGGCTCGGAAGAGAAATCCGAAATGCCTCATGAGCTCCCAGTACTGCTAGACCGCCCCCTGGTGGAGGAACTTGAGAGGGGCACAGCTAAGTTGCCTATGGGATTCGTAGAGAGAATAGAGGATGGCGTTCCTAGGGTCTTAAAGATATCTTGCACCACTAGGAAAAAGTTTATAAAAGATGCATACATAAACCCCAACTCTTCTATGAATGCAATATCCCTCTCTCTATATAACGAAGCCTTCACCGAACAAGTCAATTATGAAGGGTCTAATATCATCGGGGTAATAAGAAGGGTACCAATTGTGATAGAAAAGTTCCTCTTTCATATCGAGCTAACTGTATTTAATAACATGGACTCTATCATTAGCCCACCCTTAGCTAGCCTTGTTCTAGGCAAGCCATTCATAAACGCAACAGGAGTGATACTCGATGAGGATGATAGGAGTGCATTATTTACCGATGGTGTCAGGAAAGTGATTTTTCGGGATGGCTGTGAAGAAGTGTATGAGTATCAACCATCAGCATGGGGCAACACATGGGGGCTATGCGGTAGAAGGCCTGGGCGAATTAAGCGATGTGATCCGAATAATCTCAAAATACCTTGCATGATTGGTCACAAGCATTTTTATAATGTTTACATCGACACATGTTTACCCAAAAATGTGATGTCCCTGTTTCATTATAACAACATTTGCAGATGGGGGATGATTCATAAAGGGAAGGACGACATTGGCATAGATGATGATGTACAGGTGTTTGTAGGAAACATGACATTCACTATGAGCTTCGCAATCGTCGATAATATCGAAAAGTACATCGATCCCAGGTTATCACAAGTTGTTTTTGGGGCACCTTTTTGCAAGGCCACAAGCTTGGTTGTGGACGAGCTCAATGGGATCATGACTTTCACCGATGGGATTAGGGAAATCTCATACCAAACGCCTTACAAGATGAGAGAATTCAAGGAGATTGATTATGATGGGCTGGATAGGTTAAGTTCCCAACTCGTGTTGTGTGATGATGATGTGAGAAGGGGATGTAAGGACACTTTTGACCTGTCAAGTGGATTCTTTAAGCATGATAAGGAGCTTAGTTCTAAATACCGAAACAATCCATTTGATCTCGAGGACCCGAAATACCTTCACTATGAAAGTGATTCTGATAGAGAATCAAAGGAGAATGGCCTAGGAACCGTGACCGATGATGGAGTCACGTAATGTACGTGACTTTGAGTCTAGCTACAAGACTCGTTAATAAAGAAAAGCGCTTCTTGGGAGGCAACCCAAGCTTTATTTGCTTTGTTTTCTTGTTTGTTTGTTTGTTTTTATTTGCTTCCGTATGTGTGTTTAATTTTTATTCTTATTGGTTCATGTTCAAAACTAATTTGTGAAAATGCTTTATTTTGTTTTTAACTTCGTCTTAACTACATATAAAGGTATTTTGCAAAAGTTAAGTGTAAGGGAAATCTAAATCGGTTTATTAGAACACAAATGAACATGAATCATAATAATAATAAATTAACATACATATTAGTATTTGTTTGAGTCAAATGCTTGTATCGAGTCATAATGAAGTTTTGCAGGAATTCCAGGAAGTAAGGTATAGGTTTTTACAAAATTTTTTCCAGGAAACGTAACATGAGAATTCTGTCAGATCATTTCTGACGGCGTCAGTTACATGAGCGTCAGGTTTAATTTTCTGAAAATTTTTGAAGGTTTTGTTTTCATAAAAAGTTTTTATTAAATCTATAACTTATAATCTCCAGGAATCTGCAAAATTATCATTCCACAAGCATTATATCCTTATATATAGATTTATCCCGCCGATGTTATGCAGGTTTTCGTGTTTGTTTTCTCAGGTTTAACAGGTTATTTTGGACAAGGAAATGTTTTGGATCAAGCTTTTGGCGATGCATTAGTCATGGCAGCTTCAACATTATCTTGGAAGAAGATCTAACCGTGTTACTTCGTTATCCACCGAGCGAATCAGGGGAGTATTTGATTTCATTTTTTACTTTATGCTTTTACATCTTGTTATTTGAACATTGGGGACAATGTTCATCTTAAGTGTAAGGGGGGGGGGGGGGGGTAAAAATATGATTTTTTGAGAATACAAGTGCGCTTGATTTTTGTTTGTTTAATAGTGGATGTGTAATAAAACTGAGATAAATACCTGTTAGGGTAATTTTAGTGCCAAATTTAAAATTTTTTACAACATATAGGAGTGAAACTTTGATCTTAATGAGCGTCTCACGGATAGGAGTTATATGACTAGCACAAAAACCGTACCACTAAAAAATTTTCCACCCCCAAATATGTGAGGTTCGCCCCTAGAATTGGTAGGAAAAGCATTTTGCTATGATGTGTGTACCGGTAGCACTTAGATTCTAGAACTTGTGTTAGGACCATTCCGAGGCCACAAGTGAGACTACATTCGTGTAGTTAGATTTACTACATGATAAGAGGCATTAGGATTAACCCATTGTTTTACACCTGTGTTTTTGTTATAATTACATTGGCTACATTGGTCAAGTAATTCTCCCACACCCTTTGCGTTTTACTCATTTTTAGTACACGATACCCCTAGTACACCCCTCAGAGCCTATCTTTTCGTTTCGACCTTTAAGCATTTTACTTAAAGGAAGAATTTGTTTACACCCCACTTAAATGTACACCCAAATCGCCTTAGCCTACCTTGTATGCACTCATTTTTAGTGCATTATTGTGACAACATTTGTTTAAACCCAAGTTAATTATCTAGTTGATTACATGGTTGCTAAGTCGAGTCATATCCTTGTACATATTGTTTTGGGACGATTGGGACTCATGGGTAAAGTACTAGTGTAATAGAGTAATGGGGAAGAACATCATTTATTACCCCCATATGTGCTAAATATTTTAAAAGTACTCCAAGTTTTTCAATTATCTTAATTCGAGTCATTAGAATAGTTATTTGTAAAGTTATGTAAAAGTTCAAGTGTAAAGGGATGCAATGCCCCTATGATGTATTATTTTGGATGGTAGGGCAAAAGTGTATGCAAAAAAAAAAAAAAAAAAAAAAAAAAAAAAAATCGAAAAAATCAAGAAAAATACAAAAAAAAAAATAAGAAAAAGAAAAATAGAAGTAGAAAAAAAAACATACGGACTACCATCCCGTTTTATTTTATGTTTATTTTATGTTTTTGTTATTTTCTTTCATTAGCTTAATATTGAGTCGAGTCTTGGCTTAGCAACATTGTATAGTACATGTAATTAATCAAGATCTTTAACTCGCCACCAGTAAAATATCCCTTATCCAACAAAACCGTGTTTTCCTTTTCCCTACACCTAACGTTATAACCCATTTAAAAGCCCTCTTTGATAGTTTATCTTAGGTGCTTACGCCTAGTGGAGGAGGTTTTCGATCCTTTCCCAAGCCTATGGTAATCTATTTGCTATGACAGGTAGTGAGAGATATTATCCGTTTTCATTTATGAGATTTATTTGATGACACTTGAGAGATGTGAGTATCTAAACACTACTTGTGAGGTGCTAGTTTGTAATCTCCGTGCTTATTATGATTAAAGTGGAACGAATATTTGTTGTAATTACTTTTATGTTAGCATTAAATGACCCCTAACTTGTATTTTGATTAGAATAAAAGCGCATTTGCTTGAGGACAAGCAAATCTCAAGTGTAAGGGTATTTGATGAAGCGAAAAGTGTACCGCTTTTAAGGGGTCATTTAAGCCCTAAATCGTATTTATTTGATCAAATATTGCCCTAAATCGTTCCTTTTGTCATTTTAGGTACTTTTGAGAAGAAATCTGGAAAAGGAAGCATTTTGGACGTTTTTGGAGCATAAAAGTGAAGAAAACGACAAAGTCTCAAAATCTTGCTGGAAGTTACCTTTGACGGCGTCAGGATTAACCCTGGACGGCGTCATGGCTTGGCAAAAGTGGTGGATGTGAAATTTACTCATGATAAGCCAGAGAAATTGCATGGGAATTCTGACGGCGTCACCCTTTAATTTGATCAAGGTCGTCACGTTATAATTCAAAGAGGGACGGCGTCACATTCATAGTCTGACGGCGTCAAGCCTTGATAAGCCAGAACGGATTTTGGAGAGCTAAAGAGGGACGGCGTCAAGAAGGTCATCCGAGAACCCTAAAAGCGGCGAGGTGACTGGCGTCACACTCCATAACGTGACGCCGTCAGATCCAAAAATCTATATTAGTTTTGCAATTCTTTGTCATTAGTGTGGAACTTATTGGGGAACTTTGTGTGTGAAAACCCTAGGACGAATTTGGCAGCTCTTTCAAGGCTTTTTGCCTTGAGATCTTCCATGTTACATTGAAGATAAGTTATCAATTAATCATTCAATATGTCTATGTGTTGTTTGATTCTATCTTATTCTTGTCTTTTGTTTAACATGTTAGGCTAGATTTATCTTGTGTTTGCTTAGATCTAATGAAACCTAGCTATTGATTATTGGTTATTAGTGTGTTGTTAGTTGTATTGGATGATTGTTCATCTATGTTAGGCTTAAGAAAACTGGCTAACTTCCTATTCGGTAACTTGCTTGAACGTCTTAAGAAACATGAACCAATGCGTACTAAAGGTTTTTATGGTTGTATTTAATGCACAAGCGAATTCTAGTGATCCCATGTTAGGAGCTTCCTAGCCGGCTCGACATAGGAGTGAAGTAGGAGCTTGTAGAGTTGGGGAAGTACGTACGCCACCCCACGAATGGTATTAAGGAATACACCCATCATCTACGCAACTAATACACACTAATCAACCGGTAAAAGATAGTTAGGGAGTAAGGAAATCTAAGTAAACACATTTCCCTCCACATAAGTTTTCACCAACATTTTCATTTTCTGTTATTTTATTTTATTTGCATTCGTAGTAATTTGGGTTAGTTGACTAGCAACTAATTCCGCCCACTCTTTCAAACCCAAGATTTTACTTGCTTTCACAAAAAAATATAAAAACATAAAAAGAATCTTCTCTCACCCTTAGACCTATTAAAGTAATTTTTCATACCTAACGAACACTATTCCCTGTGGAGAACGATCAATCCCCCGTACTTACCACTACACTATACTACATCGGTCAGGTACACTGCCTGGTGGGGTTGTAAGCCTCTTAAGATCCCTCAAGAGGTAAAACCTGTTGTAAGGTCGCAAAACCACGCATCGCTTATGATTCTAAGTGTTTCTAAATCATCCTAATATGCCTAAATGTAGCATATTCAATAACATATAACACACTAGAGATGTGATCTTGGCTGATTAAGTTAGTGAGAAAAAGTGAAGAAGGAAACTTCTAGTGAGAGAAAGTAACTATGTATTAGGTTGTAAGAGAAGTTCCAACTTCTCCCTAGTTGGAGAGGGGTATTTATACTTACAAACATATGTGACCCGAGTGGGCTATAGAGTGAGCTGACAATGGGTAAAGAGCCGACCCACTCCCAAATACTAATTGTAACTAAGCTAATAATAATAATACTAATAATCCTACGAGCTAGTTAATGCTAACAGATACTCGGGGTGACCGAGTCTTCACATGAATATTTATATTCCTAACAATCTCCCCCTAAGGGAGGTCACCCCGGAAATAATATTATGAATTCTAGCATTCTATTACATGATTGTAAATTCCTAACTCGTAGTCTTGATTCTTCAAAGTCATGAAACTTTGCACTTTCAGCAATAAACTCTTTTGACGACTGATCTTTTTTCTTGGATGATCTTTAAAGATTCTTTGATGATATCATCCAACATATGTCTTCTAGTCATCTTGTTTCAGCATCGTCTCTGTGTGAAGTTGTGATCTTTGAGCATTCTTTGAGATCATCAGTCACCGTAAATCTCCAAGCTCATCCGTTGTAATATTGCCTTCATGTGATATGTTGTGACCGTTGAACTCGCATGCTCACACTTTTCTGAATCATAATAGCTATCATCAGAGTTGCAGAAGCTGTGTTGTAGGTCTTTCATCTATCATGATGTCTTTGATAATGAATTGGAAGTGTGAGAATGGAGTGTGGATTGACACGTCTCTACTGGAATCAGGAACCACCATCACCATCTTTATATGAATCTGAAATAAAACAGTTAGCAATAAAGTTGGAGAACGAATATGGCTTTGTCATTCGTTCGGTGTGGTTGGATTAACCTTCGTTCCGTGAGGACCGACCTGTGATCAGGTAGAATCCCCTTTAAAGAAGATTCTTCTTGACAGGAATTTCCAGCTTGTAGTAATGAGTCTTCCAACAAATTAATGTCAGAATCATCATGCTAAGCATGTTCTCATACCGGAACGTCTCAAAGCAGACAGTACGGTATAGTGAATCAGTGAATTAAATACCCACTGATTGATGAAAAATTGATTAGAAAAATCACTCGTGTGTCACTGGATAAACATTTTATGCAACACGACAATAGTTTTATAATTGACTCACATTTTCATCATAAACACTTTTGTTAGAAAATTTACGAAATCAATATACTTGAAACTCAGTTGGTGAGCACATTGAAAGGTTTTCCAAAAGCATCCGTCAATCCATTTCCTGGAACAAGGTTGATTCAAATGAGAATCGCCCCATCGTTTCTTTCCAGTTGTCACTAGTTTGATCCATGAAGGATCTCTCATGTCACCCACCAAGAGCTTGTTTGGTGTTGGCTCTAGAAGGATTTCCATCTTCATTGTGAATACTTACGTATCACTCGGATGTTCCGGCAATACCACGAGGATAATGCGTAGGACCCTTCATATATATTTTCTTCCTTTTCACGGTGTATGAAACAGCAAGAATTTTGGAAATGTGTCCTACTAAGATTTATGGATGATCTCTTGGCTCTAGACTCGATAGTGCGTTTTGATTTAGTAATCGGAGGCTGGAGCAGACTGCCACCTTTTCAATATCAACTAACTCGGAGTGAGAGAGTCAATAGTAATGAGTGAATCTCTGTGTGAATGAAACAAGAGTCTTTTGAGAGACCTTGAGTGGCTAGGGAGGGTTGTACAGCGTATCACTGGGTCCATGATACTTGTCTTCAATGTCAACAATCAACTTAGTGATTCTGACAGCATATGTATTGACCCGGTTTCTGCCTAAAGTATAAGGAGGGCTTCTTTCTTTTCACCCTTTATCTTTACATTTCTTTTTCATTCTTCAACCCCTTCAGCGCTTACCGAGACTTCACCACTAGTACCTTGTTGGGTTTGTTCCAGTACTAGCTCCATCTCAGTCGGCACTCTTCCCTTATTCACTTTTCTCCTTTTTAATCATTCCTAAGGACTTCTATTCTAACTATAGGATTGTCCCTAGGAAGATCCCTCCGTTCTGGCTGGATCATGGGAACTAATACCTAACCTCACCATCCTTATAACTCCAGTGCATTAAAATAAGATTGGTCGGTCTTTGGTATTCTTCCACAATTGCCATCATAAACCATTTGCTCCCCCTCAATATGTGCATTGATATATGAAAGAGTTTAGCACATATTTGGGAGCCTACACATGAGTCCAAAAGATCACATTTTATCAGATTTCATATTTAAATCACATTCTCTCCCCCGATCAAAATTTTCAAACCTTTTGAGATTTGTGATCCCAATTGATTTAAATAAGTTTAGAAAATATGGGAGAAAATGTGGTCTGATTCAATATATACTGATAATGAAACATTACTATGCTCCCCCTCAATCTATGAGGGAGAATGTTGGTGTCATGTATGATAAGTTTGGAAGATTTTGAATTTAACAAAGATCATACACTGACACATAGCAACAAGTTTCATAAAATTCACTGCTTATTTGGTGCAAAGTAACATCTTTTGATGATATAGAATTTTGAAAATCATCACTCTCCCCCTCAATCGATGACATGTCTTCTATTGGAATAGCTGTAGTCATTGATTGAGTGATATATTTTTATGAAAAATTCAATTCTGATTGATATTCAAAAATCATGGTACCACCAAGTTTTCATACAAATACTTTCCAGAAGAATCATAGATTGGAAAGTACTTGCGATGTAAAGAAGACTTCTCATCTTATACGAGGAATGATGCACTGAAACATACATCAAATTGAAAGAAACATGGATATAAAGTAATCCATGCCCAGGTGAATATCACCCAGTTAGAGGAACAGCCGTCTTTTTGGCGACATGTTTTCCCCATAATAATGCACGGGTTGCAGTCTGAAGTAACTGCAAGCCGATTAGACATGTTTTAACCAGTTAATATAACTTCTGCTCGAGCTTCATTTAAAGACCCGATGTCATTATTGAATGACATTTCTAGGACAGTAAATGTTATCGATAAACAGAAGACATGCCTAGAAGAACAATTTCTTGGTATTTTTTGTTTTTCTGATTTTTAGGGTTTTTATAGGTTTTATATTTTTCTATTTTCTTTTTGTTTTAAGATATATACAAATATATACAAGGATATGTGAAGCAAATCCTTTACTCCTTCTTTTCTTCTTGAAGACACTTGAGGGTTTCAGGTGTCAAACTCTTCATGCCAAGTCGCGGGAGAATAAATTGAAACCGTTCTCTCGGAAGTGCTTTAGTGAAGATATCAACCAACTGAAACTCCGTCCTCACGAAGTAGAGTTCAAAAATCCCTTTCTTAACCTGCTCCCTTATGAAGTGATGCCTGATATCGATGTGCTTTGATCGGGAGTGTTGGACATTGTTGCAGCAAAGAGCGATAACACTTTTGTTGTCACAATACAGAGGAATCTTGTTGTATGCAAAACCATAGTCAGATAGTTGTGATCTCATCCATAGGATTTGAGCACAACACGCAGACATGGCAATGTATTCAGCCTCTGTGGAAGATATAGATGTACTCATTTGCTTTTTAGAAGACCAGCTAACCAACTTTTCCCCAAAAACTGAGCACCTCCCGAAGTACTTCGACGAGTATCTTGACACCCCGCATGGTCTGCATCTGCATAAGCCGTGAGTTCCATTGCGGTGTCCTTAGGATACCAGAGACCCATGTGAACAGTGCCTTGAAGATATCTGAACACCCTTTTTACCGCTTCCAGATGCTTTTTAGTGGGCTTGGACTGGTACCGAGCACACATACATACTGCGAACAAGAGATCTGGCCTACTAGCGGTGAGGTACATTAAGGATCCAATCATGCTTCTAAACTTAGTTTGATCAACCGGGATCCTAGAGTGGTCTTCATCTAACTTCGATATCTCAACCATAGGAGTGTCTACAGGATCACTTGAATCAAATCCAAACTTCTTCAATATTTCATTTGCATATTTGGATTGATTAATGAAGATGCCTCCGGGACTTTGAGAAATTTGCAAACCTAAGAAAAATGAAATTTGTCCCATCATCGACATTTGGAACTTAGAGCTCATCTCCTTTGAAAACCGATCACATTCACTAGGATCAAAAGAGGCAAAGATAATGTCATCTACATATATCTGAACGTGAAGTAGATGTTTGCCCGATTTCCTGGTGAATAGCGTAGGATCAACAACACCTTTGGAGAATCCGTTTGCCAGAAAAAAACTTAGACAACGTATCATACCACGCCCTAGGTGCCTGCTTCAAGCCATAGAGGGCCTTCTTCAAGCGATAGACATGAGTAAGATGATCAGGGTCCACAAATCCTTTGGGTTGACTCACATAGACTTCCTCTTTCAAGTCACCATTCAAGAATGCTGTCTTAACATCCTTCTGGTAGACTATCATATTCTGACTGGCAGCATTGGCGTGGAAGATTTGATGGCTTCAATTCGAGCAACCGGAGCAAACGATTCTTCAAAGTCTATGCCTTCTTCTTGTCTATACCCCTTTGCTACAAGTTGTGCCTTATTCTTTAGAACATCACCGTGCTCGTCGAGTTTTACTTTGAAGATCTACTTCAGAGCAATAATCATTGCACACTCTGGAGGAGGCACTAATTCCCATACTTCAAGTCGATCAAACTCATGAATTTCATCTTGCATAGCATTAAACCAACAGTCTTTGGACATGGCTTCTTTGAAGTCTTTTGGCTCAACTTTGGATAGTACGGAATTGAAGAAACACCACAGTGCATCAGTAGCAAGTTGCTTTCGCGTGGATACCGGACGAGAAGGATTACCAATGATGCTGTCAATTGGATGATCATTGGTCCATTTTCTGAGATGATCATGTGGTTGAGGGTATTGAACAGATGTTGCCGTGTTAAGATCTCCTGAAGAAGATGTATCAGTGGAAGACTCAGGAGCAAATACATTTTCAAATGGAACATCATCAACAGAAGCAAAAGGATTCACTTCAAAAGAATTGTCATCTGCAAAACCTTGCTGCACCGAAGAAGATTGAATATTTGATGATGAGGGCGATTGACTGGCAGATGGTGCATCTTGATTTATTGAGACAGATACAGATGGACCTTCTGAGTTTTGTGGAATTTGAGCATCAGCAACAGGAGGTACAGGTGGAGCTTCCGTTGTAGTATTAACCGTTGGTGGCTTAAAGTATTCGTCAAACATCGGATCAAATAACTTATTCAACTCTTCACTGGTGGGAGGGACGTAAGGAACTACAGGCGTGGGATTCTGTACAAGACCTGAACTAATTGGTCTAGGTGTCAATAGATTAGGTGCGGGTCCAGAACCGGTTTGTCAAGGAGCCGTTTGCTCAGTCTGTTCATCGAATGTCGCGTGAATTGTTTCCATGATTTTTCAGGTTCTTTTGTTGTAGATTCTATATCCCTTGCGATCTGGTGCATACCCAACGAAGAACCCTACGTCTGCTTTAGCCTTTAGCTTTCCCAAATCTTGACCGTCATTTGTCGGATAGCACAGAGCACCGAACACTCGAAGAAAGGAAAGATCTGGTTTCTTGCCATGTATCAGCTCGTAAGGAGTTTTGTTGTGAAGAGTGTGAATCAAGGAACGGTTTTGGGTGTAACACGCAGTAGCAATTGCTTCTGCCCAAAGAAACATCGGAGCCTTAGAATATATTAGCATAGTTCTTGCAGCATCCACTAGAGTACGATTTCGTCTTTCAACAACGCCGTTTTGCTAAGGAGTGCGTGCAACACTTTTCTGATGAGTTATGCCAATACTTTCATAAAATTGACTGAGTTGTTGGTTAACAAACTCAGTTCCATTGTCCGTCCGGATGATTCTGACAGTTTTGTTCAGCCTTACTTGTAACTGCTTGATTAGTTTGATGATAACCTCTGGAGTTTCATCCTTGGTTCTCAAAAACTTTACCCATGTAAACCGAGAGTAGTCGTCGACCACAAGAACATATTTCTTTCCATTGATACTCTGCACTCCCATTGGTCTGCATAGATCCATGTAAAGGGTGTGAAGAACTTCCATGATGGTATTGACAGTTTTGGGTTTGTGAGTATGCTTCTTGCTTTTGCCCAGTTGACATGCAGAACACAGATGATCTTTCTCAAACTTTAATCTGGGCATGCCTCGTACAAGATCCTTGCGGGAAAGGTCATTTATGGTGCCGAAGTTTAAATGGTTTAAACGACGGTGCCAAAGCCAAGATTTAGTCTTTGAGGCCTTTGAAAGCAAGCAAATAGGAGAGGACCTCATCATTTCTTCAATAGAGATGGTGTATAAATTGGTGCCATGACTGCCTTTAAGTAGATCAACACCATCCAACTCTCTGACGAAACAAGTGTGTTTTCTGAAAGCAACTTCAAGATCGGAATCACAAAATTGCCCAACAGAAAACAAGTTATGTCCTAGTCCTTCCACATAGTATACCCGGAAAATTACACTGTCGCCAAATGTAACACCTCAACCCGACAAGGGTAAAGATGTCACACTAATGGTTTCATATCAGATCAAAACAAAGCATACATTACAGTAATACAAGGAAATCTCAAAGGTTACAAATGAAATGCTGAAATTACAAGGTTACAAATGCGAATACAAATTCTAACAATATAATAACTTCTAATCATCTCTAGGACGAAATAACTATCAAGTCTTCTAAGTCCAAAAGTCTCTTCACTCATACCCATCTTCCAACTAAAACCTGCCGCAGGAAAAGAAATGCGGCTGAGCTACGAGAGCTCAGTGAATAGATATAACGATAACAAACAGTAATAGAGAATAGTACAGAATAACAGAAACAAAGGTCAAACAGATGTAATATGGTTCAAGGGATAAGTCACTGAATAAGTATAAAGGAAAGAGAAAAGGGATAGTAATCCACCACGAGCCCAGAAACAGATCATATTATATCATAACAGTGTAACCATAAATCTTCATAATCATATAGAGGGGAGACCTCTCAGATAATCAGATAATTGAGGGGTGTCCTCATTCTTCAAATGGAGTAGCTAGCTCCCAGATATATGTGAAAGGCATGTATTGCACACAGTACCAGTCACCAGACAAATCATATCAAATCATGTTAAATCCACTAAACAGAACAGATCTAGGATGCATCCATGCGCCCCCCAAACAAATACTGGCCATAACAAATATAATGCGCATATCATAATCAAAATGGGGACGTGGCGGAACATCACTCTACCGCCCTAGAGTCATGCCATTGGTGCATCAATGACACGGCCATGTTACCTTCATGGCTAGGAAACAGATTTTGGCTCGGGTATCAAACTAAGAGTCAGATATCATATCAAATCAGAGTGTCGTAACAGATGGCTCATAACAGATAGTTCATAACAGATGGTTTATATCAAATATCATCAGAAGTAGTACCAAAAGTCCAAATCAGATTTTATCAGATCAAGGTTCATATTAAATAATCAAGTCAAGGTTCAGATCAAAAGTTCATTTCAAAAGTTCTATCAAAAGTCCATTTTAAACAATCCTTTATTCATGATTTTCACAAAACGATCCTTTAAAGTGGTCTTCATACAAATAATCTTTCAAAACGGTTTTTATAAAGATAGTCTTCAAAATATAGTTTTCATAAAAGTTAGTAACATTTTATATAAAAGTAGTTTCGCATCATTTATAAACATCTTTTTAAAATGGTTTTTCTCAAAACATTTTCAAGGCATAATTATAAAAGGTCTTGATAACATAGCTTCATATCAGAGGTCATATCAAATGGGATCAACAGAGAATGTTCAAGCGAAAGGGAATCATAGCACTCAAATCAGAAAATTAACGGATCAGAATACGAAAGAGATCATGAGAAACCTTATAAGGAAGGTCAGAATATCTGTACCTTAAACCGCAAGTGCAAACATCTCATAAAGATCAGAAGTTACTCCTTCTTCGGTGAATCTACACGAATTAATGATCGACTTATTATTTTTAGTAACTTGCCATATTTAGTGCCTTGATAATTTCAGTCTACTATTGATAATTTATTAGAGTTAAGGTTAGTTATGACAATTTCATAATTTAGGGTTTGAAATGTAACTTACCAAAGTTTAGAGGTTAATATGACATTTTAGTAAGTCCAAGGTTTAAAGTGCCAATTATTAAAGTTCTAATTACATCTTATGAATCACATGCGCATGTATTGCAGTCTAATTCAACAATTCGTATAACTTAATATAGAACGCAGTCGAAATCAATTTATCCTTTTTATTACAAATTTCCAAATCCCTGTTGTGATTATATGCGTTAATTATAAATTATGTGTTACGTGCCCTCGATAGGTCGACACCCACACACTCTCTCGTAGCGTTATTCCATCGAGACCAAACTAAACTGAAACCACCCCCTTCTCAGCCAGAACTGATCTAGGGAGATAAAACAAAAGACGAGACATTTAGGCTTAACGAGGCAAAATGAAACATCAATATAACACAAGTCTAAACCAACCTTACAATGATTTTGACCCCTTGGTTTTCAGCCCCATGACACACAACAACTCACATGAAATCACGCATTTAAAAATTACCACAACACACCATGGTTACTGATTTCTATTCGAACCAAACATGACCAATCTGACTTTCCTGTTTTCCCATAGTTCGACACACCAAGACCCCATTTGAACTCCTTGAACGTGACGAACTCACCCATATTGAACCCTTTTGCTTTGTTTTAATACCGAGCACAAACCACACATGAAATCATGACACTCCCGTGATAACAGCCCACGAAAAGACCATAACTCGACACAAACAGTCCCAGAATAACGAGCCCAACATGAGACGATTACACACAAAAACATACCCCGCGATACACCTATATCCCTCGTTAGTTTGTGTCTAGGGTTTTCAGATTTGTTTAGCGTATTAATGTTTATTAAATGTTTTATTTTGGTTAACATACATCAGGTTTTGGACTGTACTAAGATGGGTCGAAACACATCAACATAGGTTGATCAAAACCGCAACACAAGGGTCGAATAACAGATTTAGTACCTGATGTGTTTAGCATGATAGGTTGTGATTCATGTGTCGAATAGCAAACAATTACACGGATCAAATTTGTATATAGGTGCTTAAGTTTAAATGATTTATAATTAGACTACACAGGTTTGTGTGTCGAATGGGAAAATAAATAAAGCAAGGGACGATTATGATGATACCTTGATGATAACGAGCACAAGAAGAGAACTGGAACAAGCGAAAGAAACCCTACGAATCAAGCCCTAGGTCCCACGAATCCAGCAGTAGCCTAAATCACCACAATCACGCCTAGTAACACCTCCGAACTCTTAAACTATTGAGAGAGAAATAATAGCAGCAGCTTTATGTGTTTATGGTGTGTGTCGTATGATGAAAGAGAGAGAGCAAAATAATAGAATTTGTGTGTTTTATCTTTTTGTGTTTCGAGTGAAGAAAAGAACCGTGTTGTATCAAAATTTAGGGAGGAGCGTGTAGCTAATATGGTAAGTTTTGATGGGTCTTTAATGAATCAGTTATGTGGTGATATGATTAGCCGAATTTAAGGAATTGAGTGTGCATAAATTTCGGAGGTTAAATGACATAGAAAACGTGTGGTAGTCTTAAGTAGTTTAGGAAAGTTTTAATGGGGTATAATTGTGTTGCAAAAGTGTCGGTTATGAAAATATGGAGCCGAGATTTAGGGTGGTGTTTAAGGATGATTGCCCTTCCAACATTACAAATTTTCATTCTTATTCTTCACAAGTCTTTTGTCCACAATGTTTTATTAATTTTGGCCCAAATGACACTTCTTAAACGTACCACACTTTATTTATAAAGTTCTTGCATCGATTCGTATTTTACTTTAGGTTATAAGTTTGTATTGTGGGATCTCGAGTCATAACACGTTATAACTCAAATTTTAATTTATGGCGTATTTCATAAGTTCTTAAAATTTCAAATTTAAAGGTATTTTGGTCATTTTGCATGTTTGGAATTTTTGGGTTTTACACCAAACACATAATCTCCGTAACCCATAATTGCCCCAAAATGGTCTTTCCCGAATCTAACTGTCCCGATAAACTTTTTCATGAAATTCTTAAGCCATGAGCGATCCCCAGTCATATGTTTTGAGTAGCCTGAGTCCAAATACCAAAGGACGATTTGTACGACCTGCATTTGAAAACAGACAACGATGGATAACTGAAAAATGTGGATCCCCACGTGCAGCTGGGGTCCGTTTGGTTAGCACACATAAATTCTGGAACTACAGGATTCACAGATGCTACTGTATTTACATTGGAAACTACACTAGAAGTAGCAATTGACCTAGTAGCAGGGCATTGTATCACTAAAGGCAAAATTCAACCAGTTGGTTTCCATTCCTTAACCTTCACAACTTTATGGTTATTCAATCTAGTTAAGGGGCACTGATCTACTAAAGTGAGTTTCCTTCCAGTGGGTAACCATTGATACCCGATATTAGCAAACGTTTTCCCTGTTGCTTTCCAAATTTTCTTACTTATTTCAGTTTTCCTAACATTCTTAACTTGGGGTAGTACAGGAGACATCAAAAAAGACACAACACAATCATCATGATTAGCAGAAATTAAACATTCGTTACATGTTTTACAGACAGCATTAGAATTTGAATTAATTACAGTACTTTTAATACTAGAATCAACACGATTCATTCCATTCATTGCAAACTTATTGTTCCTAGGTTGGGCTTCTACTTTCTTCTCATGACCACTCTTAGCCGGCGCAGTCCTATCTTTCCTTGCATTGCCTCTAGGCTTTGACCCGCCAGCTTTGGTGTCATAGTTTACTCCTGTAGAAGTAATGATGGGAACATTAGTTTGTTTTACTGTCATTTGCTTTCCTGATTTTGATGTGCTGGGTTCTGATGTTCTCAGTGGTAGATCAAAGGTTATGTGCTTGTTCTTAGTCGTAGATGATGATGCAACAAAACTATCTCTTTTGTTATCATTCTTAGGATCCGTGCCAATGACATACTCTAAAAGTTCCTGAGACCGTTTAGTGAGGAAGCAAGCATCTACAACTGCACTATCAAGTGGTTTATCTATCCTATCCTCTTCAACTATCTCACGAATTGTATCAAGACTATCCTTAAGGTGATTGAGATATACTTGATGGGCAGACCTATTGTTCCTAAGGGAAAATGGAATAGGCACAACATCAACAGCATACTTACTACAAGCAGAAACCTTTGGAACAACATTTTCACAAGTGATAATTGGCATTTTCCCTTTCAACTGAGTCTTAAGATTCTCGATTTCATTTAACAAAGAAGTTATTTTATCATTGTGACAGTTTCATGTGACTTTAAGTGAATCATATAACTCTTTGTAATGCTGTTTGATTTTTTAATTTTTAGTTCGAAAACACTCATTTTCATAGTGTAACTTATTGATGGTGTCTTGATAGTGAAAATTCTGAGAATCTAAAGACGATGGTTTATTGGTGCCAATTGCTTCACTTTTGTTAGACTTTAGTTGGGCAATTTGGGCCCTCAATTGTCGAATCGTGTTAGTGTGAGCTTGAATTTTTTCATCGCGTTTGCTTAATTCAAAATATGTATCAAATTCAGGAGCATCCAAAGATGTCTTAGCATTTGATAGTTTACATCTTTCTTCTAAGTGTTGATATTTTAATTGCAAATTAAGATGATCAACCTCTTGTTTTGAAAAACGCTTGACCATGATAACATGGTCATCATTTTGAATTTTTTCTTGCAATTTCAAATTCTCCCACTCAAGCTCAACAACATGATTCTGGGTAACATTCGATGCAATAGAATACTCATAAAATTGACAGGCAGTTAATGCAGCGTCAGTAGCAGTATAAAATATATCCTGTGCAATACATCTAACAATCAAATTCTCATTGGTGATGAGAATATTCTTTCTCTCAATCTCACGACTGTTAAGTTCTATCGCATTTTGAGCTACCTCATTTTCCATATCTTTAAACACTACTTTCATCTCATTAACTTCAATTTTAAGGGTTTTTTTGCATCCCTTCAAAATGTTTTTTGAGTAGTTTAAAGAATGGAATGACCTCAGTTAAGTAACACCTTTTTGTTTGTTCAAAACCCCTTTCCCCCTCAGTAATTTATGTTGGTGTAATTCTCTTCTTACATGTTTTATCAAAATCAACAAATAGTTGACAAAGTACATATATTCTAATTAAGGTTTTACATTCTGTGGGAAGAGTTAAGGGAACTAAATGCCTAGGTGTATTGGGAGGATACACTGTTGCAACCGCAATTTTCCTAAGGGATGGAGTTTTGTCGTTAAGTTCATCGGCCTTTCTCTTTTCTATGTCTAAAGACCAAAATATTTATTCAGGCGTTAACTTCCTTTGAGGTGCAAACACAGTCAATCGATTCTCCTCATAATAATCATGGGGTTTGACTATGATTCGATTGGCTATACATTTGGGATCCTTCATTTTCTCAGTCATTCTTTCTCTATTTCTCACTTCTATCTCATTACTCTCTTCTAATGATGAAACATCAGGAGGGGCATGACCAGGCATAATCATCACATTTGCATCATATAAGGAAGGTTGGGCTACTTTAGCATTCCTAAGGAGAGCTAATTTAGGTTCACCTACATTACTTTCACTATACTTATCACACAACTTTTTGTGCTTTTGAATCATTTGAGCAGTTTGTCTGGTCTGTTCTTGTGTGTACAACTTGTTTTCAAGCTTATTCTTCAACGTTTTAAGTCTAGAGAAATCATTTAAGAGTTTTGTTTCTTTTTCTTTGAAATCTTGTTTTAGTGTATTTACATGCTCTTGGGCCTCCTGTTTTTGTTTAATAGTCTGATCCAGCTGTCTTTTCAAAGAATTCAACTCTTGTTTCAATGTTTCTTCCCTTACATTACGTTCTGTTATAAGTGTACGCATTTGACTTTCCATTTTCTACTCACGTTCAGTTAGTTCAAATTTAGCACGTTGTTCATATATGGCCACCTGATCTTTATATATGTTTAGTCTAGTGATCAAGGTGTCATCAGGGATAAACATAGTGTTCTCATGCCACTCACAAGCATTATCTACAACACAAGCAATATTTTTAACAGTAGATGCACAACCTGGTACATCAGACACGTTGTTGTGATTCACATATTGTTCATATGGATTAATATTACTATTTCCCCTGTCAACAGTATCCGATTCAACAACATCTATCTGTTGCACTTCATTGGGAATCTTCTGTTCATCTACTACGTTATATGTGTCATAAAGCTTTAGTACCTCAGAAATCACAGATGCATTGGAGGGACCAGCTTGTTGAGGTGATGAGACAACAGAGGACAGATTAGCCATGAAGATCGTTTGAGCAGTGGGTTCATCATCCACATCAGAGTCAAAAGTATTACAGTCATCAGCTTGGAAGATATTTGGATCATTTAGTGCAAGATCCTGAACTGGTTGCTCATCCACATCGGCATCAAAAGTATTTCCCTCATCGCCAGCAAGAAACAACAACTCTTCTTCGTCCAACACTGCTCCATTCTCTTGAGCTTGCATCAACAACATCTTGTCCTTGAAATTGTCAGAGTTCTGTCGACGCTTTGGCTGATTGCAGTTTCTGGCAATGTGTCCAAGTCCACCACAGTTGTAACACTTGGGTTGCTTCCCCTGCCCTTCATTTGCATTCCCTACTCTGATCTGCACATTACCTCGACCTATGTTCCTTTGATTCAAGTTCTGCCTCCCCTAAACATTCTGAACCACAATTCTTCCAACCTCCACAGTTTCCTGATTGCGTGGGTTTGATGAAGTTCTGAGTTGATTGTTAGTCTGAGGGAGTGTTGCTTTGAATTGTTGAACAAGTAAGGAAACTTGGTTGGTGAGGTTATCAATCATTTTGTCGATGTGAGAGTAACCTGAATCCAGTTGTGGATTCATAGCAGATGGTGATGAATAGGGATGATGATAAGCATGATCAGATGAAGATTGGTTGATTGGCTGAACATTTGCAACTAATGCAAGTGGATCATTTGGTGCAGTTGGATTAAGTTTTTCTCTCAACAGACGATCATAAGCAGCATGCTTTTCATGTTGTTGTAGGTAGGCATATAGCTGTTCATAATTTGTATCTCTCAATCCTTTGTTGAGTTTCACTGCAGTAACAAATCTTTCCCATTCTGGTGTCATGTTGTTCACAAACTTTGAGTTGAGTTGGATGTTAGGCATGGTCATCCTGATGATCCTCATGTCATTCACAAGCTTGTGAAATCTCACATAGTAATCAGTGATGTTCTCTCCAGGATTCATCTTGAAGTGCTCAAACTCATCATACAACTGAGACTCACGATCTTCTTTGGTTAGTTCAGATCCAGCAAGAAGCATTTTGACATTACCCCAAACATCTTTGGCTTCAGTGTTGAAGTTGATAAGCTTGTACACATCTTTGGGAAGTCCTTGAATCACAATGTTGGAGGCTCTAATGTCTGCATCATACCTCTTCTTTTCTTCCTCATTAAGATCATTGTAAGTACGAGGCCTGTCGATTCCAAACGTGACAGCTCCATTCTCATCGGTAGTAACAGTATCTCTCGTGGTGCCCATTTGAAAGGGTCCTTCATCAATGGATTTAAGGATGTTGACACCATTCTCTTTACCCAAGCAGTAGAGTCGAATTCGTTGTGCCCAAGACTCATAATCCGTCCTATCAAGCATAGGAGGGCGGGTATCGGACCCGGCAACTTGAATGTCATCAGAAGCAGTGCTTGCTATGCTAGCCATAATGTATACGGGATTTTACAATTCTTTGATTTAAACTGAGAAATCGAATCTTTCGCGGGATTTTCTAAGATCAAGAATAAACCGTGATTGGATTACTTGAGTCAAACCGCAGCTAAAATTATTACTTCAGTATCAAACCGCAACACCCAAACCGCAATTACACTCAACAAACCACAATGGTCAAACCGCAGCACAAGAGTACCAAACCGCAATTCCTAAACCGCAGTAACCAAAGACAAACCGCAACGTTTAGACCTAAACCGCAAAGAGTCAAACCGCAAAGACCTAAACTGCAAATAGTCAAACCGCAAAGATCTAAACCGCAAAGAGTCAAACCGCAAAGACCTAAACCGCAAAGACCTAAACCGCAAAGACCTAAACCACAAAGACCTAAGCCGCAAAGACCTAAACCGCAAAGAGTCAAACCGCAACACCTGAAGTCAAACCGCAAAGACCTAAACCGCAAAGAGTCAAACCGCAAAGACTTAAAGTTAAACCGCAACACAATACGACAAACCGCAATGGACAAAAATCACAAACCGCAACCGCTAAAGGACAAGACGTCACTTTCAGTCCTTTTTGTCGTGTTTCCCGTTATGGTTAAACTCCAAACCGCAGTCAGAAATTCTGACCAAACAGCAAACAATACTTTCCTACAGAAGCTAAAACCGCAACCAATAACACTTTACGAGACTCAAACCACAGCGAAGAATACACGCCCGAAGTACAAACCGCAGTCAAGAAAACACTTCAAATCTTCCGCTAACTAACACGAACAAGGTTGTATATTATCAAGGAAGATGTAAAACAGTTTTATGAACATGAAATTACAAGTTTTTCACGAATTGAACCACAAATAAGGCTCAAACCAACGATTTAGCCACCTTTTTATACAAACCAAAAACAAAACAAAAAGTGCCAAAAACACACCACAAATCCGAGAATATGCATTCACACGAACCTAACCTTGGCTCTTGATACCAATTGTAGCATATTCAATAACATATAACACACTAGAGATGTGATCTTGGCCGATTATGTTAGTGAGAGAAAGAGAAGAAGGAAATTTCTAGTGAGAGAAAGTAACTATGTATTAGGTTGTAAGAGAAGTTCCAACCCTCTCCCTAAGTGGAGAGGGGTATTTATACTTACAAACATATGTGCCCTGAGTAGGCTGTAGAGTGAGCTGACAGTGGTTAAAGACCCGACCCACTCCACAAATACTAATTGTAACTAAGCTAATAATAATAATACTAATAATCCTACAAGCTAGTTAATGCTAACAGATACTCGGGGTGACCGAGTCTTCTCATGAATATTTATATTCCTTACACTAAAGATCAGTAGGATAATTCTAAAAACTATAAGCAACAATCTAAGGATCGGGATTAGTCGGAAAATTTGAAAAAGTTACTGTGGAATTGGCGGATCCAAACGACAACAAATGCGGAACCAAATTTTTGGTTTCGCGGAATCCGCAGGGTGAAGAATGGCGGAACCAAGAAATACAACAGACGGAACCCAGTTTTTGGTTCCGCCATATCCGCCAGATGAAAATGCTAATTCTTAACAGAGAGCATGTCATATTTTCCGATACCCGTTCAATTCCCGAAAATTTTCCCAAATCCTATGTAACTACTTATTAGTGATTGATTAAAAGCAAAAATACAGATTCTAACACACGTTTGCATATAGATCAATCAAATGATAATAACTTACCATAAAAGGGTGTTAAGCCAAATGGTGGCTTAAACATGAAAATTGATAACACCACGTGTTGTCGTCCTGAAAAGTTATGTTAGTTCACAGAAATGTATCATGCCAACATAATATTCTAATAATACAAGAATTCAACACATCATTGTCTCAAGATTGTCTTATACCAAACATTCCCTAGCCCTCACTTCTTGCTAAAATTTTTGTGGAGCTTCATGACCCACCGTCCAAGATTCTTCATCATTCCTCGAGTTTGACAAAACTCCTCAGATTGGTTGTCGATGGGAGGTAGTTGACTCATATACTCGGGTGGAGGAATCCTAGAATTTGGCAAACCATCATCCTCGCTAACCGATGATGATGATGATGATGATGAGGTGGGAGGATGAGCTCGTTTTCCATTTGCTACGGCTACCCTATGATCACTAAGTGGAACAAAGGTGTGGTCAATCTCGGTGTAGTCGGGAACAAAACCTCTAGCATTTCGAGGGATGGGTGCAAAGGCTCTATAAAGACGGGTGAGAAGCATCCCGCAGGGCATGGTGGTGGTGCCTTGAGCTGGAATATCAGCCATTCTTTTGGTGATATAGTAGGCGAGGTTGAATGGTCGATGGTTTGACACACAATAGAGCATGTAGCAAAGACTTGCGTTAACATGGTCTCTATTTCCTGTGGTGCTAATTACGTTTGCCCTAAGAACTTCCTCGAGCTTCTTGAATTGGGGCCTAAGTTTGTTTAGCTCCATGCCAAAAGGATCACGATTTACCTCTTTTCCTCGACTAGTCCTAGTGTGGGAGGTTCTAGGAACAAAAAGATGAGCACGGATGTCCTCTTTTGAGATTAGAGGTGTGTCGTATGGTTGCATACGATCAAGGTTGGAATCGAGGATGGACAATGACCATTTTTCCGAATAGAAGCAATCTCCTTGACTTGGAACACCTAAGACTTCTCCAAATTGATGTAGATGGATATTGTACTAAGTTTGGTTTACTTTGAAATGAACATTCATGTAACCATAATCATTTGTCCTAAGACCTACAGTTGCATAGAATTCAAGTATGAATCTGGGGATTATGGGTTCATCAATATCTAGGAGACAATCGAATCGAATGGTGGCAAGTTGTTCTCTAAGAATGGTTCCTTCTAGGAATGAGGGGTCTACGGTTCTACCCTCATGTACATAGAATTTTTCTAAGGCTTTAAAGATTTCAACTTGTTCCTCGGTAAGTCCTTTGGTTTTGTGATGTTTAGGTAGGTATTTGATGGTGTCTTTGTGATCATAATAAGTCACGGGAGGCATGATTATCCTAAACACAAAAATTTCATAGTTTAGTTAAAATTATTGAAAATATGTATATAGATTTCTAGTGTGTGCCTATATGGGGACAATGTGGAGGTGCGGTCATCTCGACTCCTTTTGATGCATGAAAATTTTGTTAATGCAAGTTTTATAGTAAAATTAGAGATAACCCAAACGCTCCTACTTCAATGTAGCATCGATTGAATGTACCCGAAAATACATATTAGTTATGTATTTCCTTTAGCATTCAAGAGACATTATGCAAGTGATGTATAAAAACATAACGTTTTTCTATTTGTATGAACAATGTTCAAAAACCGTTTTTCCTAGTCGTGAGATGTTGATCCCAGTTGAGCTATCGATCTTGTTAATTATCTTAGATATTAATCTAAAACAATAAGTATAGAAATTGTTCTTGAATGATTATCAAGTACTATGCGGAATCTAATACTTAATCTTAAGAAGAATTATTAATGAACAATCGAATTCTCAATAAACACTTCAATATATTAATACGGTTACTCAAAAGTAACAGGGTTACAAAACCTTGAAGTGATTCGACTTAGCAATAATACGTATGCTAAACTCTAACCCTAGATCCTCCTTTTATAGACTAAGGAGTCCTAGTCGGTTACAATAACTTTCTATACAAGAATAATCTTTTCTTATCTATTCTATAATTATCCAAACATACTATACATAGTTATCTAATAAGCAGCAGAATACTAACTCTAGCAGTAGAATCTTCGATGCCTAGCAGTAGTATCCACTTAGCTTATTTTCTTGATCTCTTCAGTAACTCCAGCAGTAGAATAAATACACTAGCAGTAGAATGATTAAGCCCAGCAGTAGAATCATACTTAGTGTATTTTCCATTTATCAAAATAAGAAGTAGTATCCATTCTGAGCAGCAGCATCTCAAAACCCAACAATCCTCCCCTAAACTTGATATTTTCTCCCAAAATCATCAAGTTTATTTTAAGCCTTAAACCTTCACCAGGAGGATGCTTCCAAACACTCACTTCTTCTTCTTTCTCCTATAATCTTGCCCATAGAGTTTTCTTTGTATCCTTCTGATGAGATCAATAACCAATTGGCTCCAATGATCAACATGAAGTATAATATCACTTTCAGCCATCATCTTAAGTGTAGACTTAGCCAGAGGGTAATCCTTTTCTACCAGCATGTACATTTGAAGTCCTTCATCCATTACTACATTGTGAACTCCACAGGACTCATACTATCTCCAAAGAGTAATCTTAGTACTTCTCCCCTGTTCCATCCACACTCTGTCTTCAGCATAAACTTCAAACATGATCTTTAAATCTCCCCAAAGTACTCTATCAATCTCATCTTGTGGCCTAGTATCTCCATATTTGTTCTTGACTAATCCCTACAAGTTCACCAAATCTTCTCTATCAATGTTTTTAAGCATTTGTGAAAATGACTTAAACCTTTGAGTTCTTCCACCAACTCTGTAGATCTCAATCCAAGGAATCTTCTTATCATCATATCCAGCCTTCCATCCAGTAATAGGAGTTTTAGAATGTAAAGGAGCAGTATCAACAAATGTATCATCATCATCATCCACAATTTTAGTCATTTGTTGTAACTCAATTGTTTCCTTGTAGAACTGCTCTGATTGCTCTGTTTTCTTTGTTTCTTTCCTCTTTGACTCAGAACTTTCCACTACAACTTTTCTCTTTTTCCTTCCAACTGATTTTAACACTCTACCAGTTCTTTTAACACCAATACCAGAACCTGCTTTCTCCTCTTCCTTTACAACTTTTTCTTTCACATTTTCTTTTTGCACATTATCTGTTTTCTTCTCAATTTCAACCTAAGTCTCAACCTCAGTCTCCACCTTTTTAAATCTCTTGAACTTTTCCTTTTCAAGCTCAGACACCATAGGCACAAAAGTCTCAAATTCTCTTTTAGCATCCTCAAACTTCTTTTGAATTTCATCATCTGTGTATGGCTTCAACTGCATAAGCTTCCATCCCTTCATATTCTTCAAGTAATGCTCTTGAAAATTTCTTATTTGCTTGACAGTTGGTGGTCTGAGCATCTTTTTCTTCTTTCTCTGATCAAGAAACCATTTCCTTCTTTTAGCTTTGAATTCCTTTAACCACTTATTTCTTCCTTCTTCAGTAAAGGTTTCTTGTATCTATTCCTTAACTTGCTTTAACAACTCCATGTCAGCTTCACACCTTACCCTCTCCTCATCCCAAGCATCCAATACAGCTTGTGTTTTGGCCTCATCTTCTTAATGTTTTCTTTGTCTTTCAAGTTTTGCTTGATGTTCTTCCTCATACTCAGCTTGATATTTCCTTGCAGCTTCTGCATCATACTTTTCTTGAAGATCTCTTGGCCAGAATTCAAAAGGAACATCATCAGGATAAGACTCAGATTCTTCAGTCATTTTTCCTTTGCCTTTTCCAGTGTATGTATGAGTTTGAGTAGGTTTCTTGGTTGGGATAGGTTCTCTAACGGTTACTCCTTTCACAAGTGGTCTTGGAGTTGTTTGTGATTGTGTTTGAGCTTTAGGTGGTTTTTTTTTTTTTTTTTTTTTTTTTTTTTTTGTTCTGGTTGTGATTGTGGTTGTGGTGCTTGTTTTGGTGTAGGTGAGGGTTGAAGTTTTGGTTTAGAAGTTTTCAACTAGAGCATGGCTTCAGCCAAACTCATATCATCATCTATGGTCTTATCTTCATTATCTTTCTCTGGCCCAGCAGTAGGAACTTGCTCTAGCTCAGCAGCAGCTTCTTTAACACTAGCAGCAGAATGCCCTGAACCAGCAGCAGAATCTCCCTTAGCTACTTTTTCCAACACTTTCACCAGCAGTAGCTTCTGGAACTTGAGCAATCATCATTATACCCAAAGCTTTTGATTATGATTTTCCACCATGAACCTCAGTATGCCTAAGTACTTGTTCAGCTCCAGGGTTTAATTAGTTTTCAGAAGCAACTTTTCATTTCCTTCTTATGCCAGCTGACCCCAAAATCCTCTCCAATTATTAACCACTATTTCTAACTTCCATATTCATGCATTTTCATTCCACCTCATCACCGCAACACCTTTATCATTTCATTATTATCCCTGTTTCCTTGTTAGCCTCCTCCTGAGTCTTGTCTTTTCCTCCTGTTTGGAGTCTCAACTTATTTTCAAAGAGCTAACCTTGTGTTCCATTTTCTTTAGTCTTTTGAATGCCCTAGTTCTTGACCTTTACTTTCCAAATGCCTAACTCTCATCTTCAAGTTTTGTTTTGTTAGATCAATTGTATTTCTATTTGGTACACTTCCATCAATTCCATTATTGTTTCTACTATCCTCACTACGGTCAGTGTTACCTGACCCAGAGGTGGATCCTTGATTTGTCATTTGTACATTTGAGTATCCATCAATTCCTGCTTGTTTCAGTCCTACCCTCATCACTTCGGATGTATTACTTAGGATTTATTTTAAAGTGATGGTCATTCGTCATTGTAATAGTTTAATTAATGTGTCGTTGTTTGAGTTAGTTAGTTTAATCAACGGCTTGGCTTAAGCTTGTTAGTTAAAGTTATGATCATGTAATCCTTGTATAAGCCCATCTCAACCCAAGCCACCAAGTCTAGAAAACATAAATACCTTCCTCCTCACTTGGAGGGTTTGCTTCTAGGTATTCTCTTTCTTGTATCTCTCTAATCTAATCTCTAAGAAGTGACCATTCCATCTATCTTTCTTTCTCTTCTAATTCTCTTATTCTTATGTTAGTGTGTATGATAAAGAGTAATATTAAGCAATTAACAAGTGGTATCAGAGCAAAATCTTAAAGATCTAGGGTTTATAATTTTTTTTCACGTTACTATTTCACATCTATTTTGTCAAGTTACTTTTGCATTAGTTTATTTGCTTTCATTTGTTTAGTTTCATTAGCATTAACCATCTTGGGCTCTCTACGTAATGTTTCTTCTGCCAACTTTCATAACTTCATCATCGAACCATCTAATCAAACAAGGTGGTTTAGTCGAACGTTTTGATCATCGAACGTTTTGATCGAACAATTCATCATCGAACAAAGAGTAGTCGAGCTAGACTTTCTCTTCGGCTGGTCGAACGATTTCATCGAACGATTTCATTGAACGATTTCATCGAATGATTACTTCGAACGATTTCATCGAACGATTTCATTGAACGATTCATCGAATGATTTCATTGAACGATTACATCGAATGATTTCATCGAATGATTTCATCAAACGATTTCATCGAACGATTACTTCGAACGATTACTTCGAACGATTTCATCGAACGATTTGGTCGAACGATTTGGTCGAACAATTTTTTGATCGAACAATTTTTTGATCGAACAATTTCTTTCATCGAACAATTTTCTTTGATCGAACGACTCACCTAATCGAACGTGCACTTAGTCGAACGAGCAACCTTTGATCGAACCAAAACTTTCATCGAACCACTCTCTAGTCAAACCAAGTAGTCGAACCAGAAAACTCATTGAAGCAACTTTATAGTCGAAGCAACACTCATTCCTACGCAGCAACGATTCATTTCATCAAACCAACTTCATCATCATCGAACCAACTTCATCATCGAACAACCTCACTTGTCGAAGCATCTGTGATCGATCAACCAACTCTAGCCGAACCAGAAAATTAGACGAGCCATTTGTTATATTGAAGTTGATACTGTCTTTGCATTATAATTCTGAGAGGATAACGTGTTTTTTATATTGAAGTTGATATGTAAAGTGAGTATCACATAGAGTTTGAATTATAATATTGAGTTTGGTGGGTTTGCATGTGAAGTATTATAAAAGTTGTTTAAGACGTTTTCTTTTCACGTGAAGTTTGTTTGTAGTGTGTGAGTATCACGTGAAGTTGATATAACAAAGGTATTGTCTCTATCAACTTTATAACAAAAGTATTGAGTATCACGTGAAGGTTACAACAGTTGACGTGTGTAATAACTTCTGTATAATACATTGAGTTTGCGTGTGGGTTGAGTGAAGTGAGTTCAACAAGTTCACGTGTGTTTGCATTATTATAACATTGAGGTTGTTTTGTTTGACGTGTATTTGCAAGTAAAGAGTGTGCATGAAACGTGTGTTATAAAGTTAGCTTTCAACTTTTGAAGTTTCTTTGGACATCGTCAAAGAACTTAATCCAAACATAACTCGTGAACAGTAACCAACCGTATCCTAGTTCTTTAACCGATCCAAAATCAACTTTATCATACCAACAATGTCTTTTCTCACCAATTTCATTTCATCAATTGATATGGATCCTCTCATTCAATTCTTTGCCCCATATCCTCAGACTGAAATAACTGAGACTGAATCTGAGAAACATGGTATGAGAGTGAGAAGCTATCGACAGATAATGAACAAGATGATAAAGAATATGAGCTTCCAGAGCATTTACAATCACTTGACTTGAGATTTCCAATCACATTTGCTGCACATTGGAAACGATGGTCAGAAATGGATCAAAGTGCTGAAGCATTGCTTGTGTCTAAGTCAGATGCAACTGACAATGCTACGGGTATTCAAATACAAAATGCAGGGCAATATACGGGAAATCAAATGGATCAGTTTGTGAATCAGAAAGAGGTCAATCAAAATGAGGATTATTGTTTCATGACTTCATCTGGCATCCACGGGAGTGATATAGGTAGAGCTGGAAATGTCAATGCAATGGATAAGGTAGAAAAGCTCCAATACATGTTGATGCTAGCTAAAAAAGATGATTCGGGAATACCATTGACTGATGAAGAATACGACTTCATGGTTACAACAAGAATTAATGATAATTCTACAGAAGTCACTGGAATCTCTGACCCTATGCCTAATCAGCAAGAATCAACATCAAGCAGCGATTCTGACATTCCTCCTACTTATGACAAAGAACCACTCCATGAGAAATCAATTTCAAGTAATGAGGTTAATCCGTTTGCTCAACAAAAGCCACATTCTGTGCCTCTCGAACCAAGTTATGATACATATATGGACTCGCCAAGTTGTAGCAATATTAATTTGGCATCTCCAGATATGAATCCTAACGAAGTTCAAGTTGCACAAAATAACGCTAATGATGAGTAAACTCGTGCTTTATTTGAATCATTACTGAATAATTGTTGTATTGAGATTGAAAAAGTGAAAAAGGTCAATAGCGATCTTAAGACCGCGAATGAGAAATTGACCGCTGAGCTTGAGAGATATAAGGTGAACGAAAAAGCTTTTGAATTTCACCACAAACGACTGTCAGAACTTGAAAATGGTTACAGTGATTCTGTTTCAAGGGAGAAACATTTGCAAATCAAATACGACACTCTTGATGTTAAATTGAACATGCAAATTAAATCCTTAAAAGCAGAAATTTCTGAATTAACCAACCAACTTTCTAAACAAAAATCAACTTGTTCTGATCTTGAAAAAGAGAAGAAAGAGTTGCATACAAAGTTTTCAAAACGAGAAGATGAACTTCTTGATGAAGTACTTGACAAACAGGAAACTATTAAAAAGTTGGAAGAATTGCTTGTAAAAACGGGTCATTCAACTCAAACGATTAATATGTTAATTAACGACAAAAACCCGATTTTATATACAAGAAAGAAAATGGCTCTCGGTTGTGAAAACCCTTGTTATCTCAAGAAAGCTCAGCAAAAACAGAATGTGCTATTTAATGGTAATCTTATAAATGATATGCATGATCCACCTGCTTGTTATGATTCGCATGAAACGATTGAGCTTACCAAAGAGAGTCGAAACAAAATGAGACAATTGAATAGAGAAATCAAACCGATTGATTATAATGAAGCCAACAAACTTGCTGGTGTTCATCTTGTTAAAAAAGAGTCACCTTTGTTTTTCAAAAAACCAGTGGCTGCATCAAAGTTCAAAGTTGTGTCAAAACACCTTTCTAACATCGAACAAATGTACTCTAACGACACTTCCAAAAGTGAAGCTAGAATATTTTTGGCTGATCTTAAAAGGAGAGTTGAAATGCTTCAAGATGTTGTGACAACCAAAACTAATACTAAAGTCAACGATTGGTTTTCAAGTTTTCAAACTGAACAGAAAAAGATGTTCGAAACAGAAATTACTCCCATTGTATCTGGCATACATGCAAGAGCAATTCATGTTGAGAACGCAATTATCAAAGAAGTAACTGAATTTGTCAAGGACCACACATCCTTGGTAATTGAAGCCAATGAAAACATTGAAAAAATCAAAGTTTTGGAAAAACAAAATGACGCACTCTCTGAAGAAGCTCTTTCAACTGATATTATGTCCATTATTTATCAAATGTATTCTGTCGAAGATGATGAAAGACTTCGAGCTGAGACTTCCGAAATTGTTTCAAAATATGAAAAGGCGCTTATTAAGCATGAAAAACAAAATGTAACATATTTTAAACAACTTGATCAGAAAAAAGAAGAATGCAAGTATGACAAATTGTCGTATGAGCGTTCTTACAAAAACATGCAAGAACAAATTGATCTTTTGAAGTCTCAGCTTGATAGTCAAAAAGGAAAGGGTGAGGAAAATAAGTCTGCTAGACCAAAAATGTCCATTTCCACACCCTTGCCTAAGGAAAATGAGAAAGGAAAAGGAAAAGATGTTGTCGAAAACTCAAATGTGATAGCACCTGATCTTGATAGGATTAGTCCCACTACTGCGTCTGCCTCTACATCTCAAACATATAGGGCGATAGACAAAAGTGCAAAAGATAATCCAAAAGAGTCTAGGAATGCTACTACAAATTCAAAGGACAACAAGTTGAATCCTAATGTGTGTGCCCCCAGGAATAGCTCACCAAATGTGACCACAAATACTGTTAAAGAATCTGTTGGTTCAAACAACATGGTCCATAATTCCTATCTAGAAAAAGCTAGGAAAAAGGCACAGATTCGAAAAGATGGAATTTTAGGAACACCGTCTACGGTGATGAATTCTACAACATTACAAGGCACTGCTAGTAGTTGTAAACCACTACCTAGGAACTCTCAACAAAAGACTAGGGATTGGCCTGCATCTAAGAGTAGTTGCGAAAAAGAAAATGTTAAACAAGTAGAATGCAACACTAAGCATTCCTCTTCGAACAGAAAACAAGCTTCAAATGACTGTAGTGACAAAGTTAAGGTTGCTGTTTTGAACAAGAATGTTGAATTTGTCTGTCCTACATGTCAAAAATGTGTCTTTTCAGCTAATCATGATGCATGTGTGGCACAGTATATCAAGAAAGCAAATTTGCGTGCTAAGGCACAATCCTCTAAGACACCAAATAGAAACACACCCGTTGATAAGAAGCAAAATGCTAAGAATTCTACCAAGTGGATCCCTACAGGACGTAGTTTTTCTCAAAATGAGACTTCCGCTGTATCTAAAAGAAAACAACTCCTAGATCCTGCCTTAGGTGGATTCCCACGGGAAAAGTTTTTAAAACGGTCGGTCTTAGATGGATTCCCACAGGAAAGATTCTTGATAGTCGCACCACAACAAGTAGTAGTGAAAATCATCAGGATAAGGATGAAGAAACCACTACAACCATTGATAGTGAACACCCTCAGAGTGATGATTCATGTGCTGCTAACACTACTATTTGTGCATATTCTTCTTTTGTGGATTTTGTGAATGCAGGAACTTGTGAAAGTGCAGATGGTTCATACAACCAATGTGGAAAAGAAGAACTCTATGCCATCATCGCATTTGGAAATCCTGGTCTTATTCCTCTCTTAACTCCACTTCTACTTGTTCATACTTAATTCTTCTTTGTGAATACATTTTTTTTGAAAAAATCAAAAACAAAATACAAAAATTGAAAAACCAACAAAAGCAAAATATAAAAATAGAAAATTTCCAAAAAGACAAAAACAATATAAAATATAAAATTCAAAAATATTCTTCTCCGGCATGTCTCTCGTATAATCGATATTCTGTACGTACCTAGAAATGTCATTCAACAATGATACGGGCATGTACAGATGCTTGAGCGAGAGTTCATTTAAATGTTTTCAAAACATGTCGTTTCTCAAAATTTCTTCTCAAAATGGCTTCTAAGAGACTCGCTCTAGAACCCGCGCTTAATTTAATGGCTTCTGGACACATCAGTTCAGGACCCGCGCTTCAAAGAAAGGAAAGTGCTCATTCAAAATAAAGGTTTTAAATATTTTTCGAGCACTTATCCTAAAAATCACAACGGCTTTCGTGCATTTCAGTACGAAACCCGCGCTACATTGATGACTTCTGATTATTTCTGATCAGGACTCGCATTGTTAATGGCAAAACAAAACAAACCTTGAGCACATGATCAAGATTTCTCAAAAAGAATTTTCAAAATCTTTCTCAAATTCTGTGCTCAAGAGAACTCCCTCTACACCCTTAATTGATTTTAAACTCAAATGTTTAAAAATATGTTTTATTTAAGAGGGAGTATAAAAATGAAAACAAAAATGTTCCAATTTCATGCTCAAATCCGTCTATCTCTCCAAAAAGTTTCATTTTAATCAGTTGATATCAAAAATATCACTGCATGCTATTTTTGAGGGGGAGAAGACGTGACTAAAATGTGATCAAAAAGTTTAAATATCGTGGATTGAATCTCAATAAGAGCTCTACAAAAAGACTCAAGATATGACCCTCGAATTGACGAAAACTAAATGTCCGTTATCGAAAAGACTTGTCCGGGACGGGTAATAATTTCAAGATGGTTATCCATTGATGTAAACGTGTCTCGCGAAGGACTTGTCTGAGTAGAATGTACCAATTCGAGAGATGATCATTGAATATGACCGGGACGGGTAATAATTTCAAGCTAGTCTATCTAGTGATGTAAGCGTGTCTCGCGAAGGTCATGTTCATTGAAAATCAATCATTTCAAATGTGCGAACTCTACCCAACATGTGCTATTCTTTCTTAAATCTCATTAGCACATGTGAAGGGGGAGTATTTCAAAAATATAAAACTCTCAAAGTGCTAACTAAATGTGTTTACTCATAAACACTTTGAGAGATTTTCAAAAGGTTTTATGGCAAATCTAGGATAGTCATGGAGTTATAAGGTGACTAAGGTTAGGAAAACCGTCCTATGATCCGCCAGAGCCGGAGGGATCTACCCAAGGACAAATCCAATAGATTAGAATTAAAAGTCCTTAGGTATGATTGAAAAAGGAGTAAATGAGAAAGGGAAAGAAGGGGTTGAAGAATTAAAAAGAAAAGTTGAATGAAAGGGTGAAAAGAAATAGCCCTCCATGAAAACTTAGGGCAGAAACCGGGTCAATACATCTGCTATCGGTATTCACTAAGGTGATACTGATATTGAAGACAAAACGTCATGGACCCAGTGGCGCACTGCACCACCCCTCCTAGCCACTCAGATAGCTCTTAAAAGATATTTGTTTCATTTCTCACGGAGAACACTACATAATCTATTGGCCTCTCACTCCGAGATGTGTTGATATTGAAAAGGTGGCACTCTGCTCCATGCCTCCGACGACTAAAACCAAAATGCACATTATCGAGTCTAGAGCCATGAGATTCATCAAAGATCTCTTAGGACACACTTTCAATATAATACACTTGTGTTCGCCAAAAAGGACACAAGTTGTAAGAGTCTTAATGAGATCCAAGGATCTTGCCATTTACATCATGATGGTTACATGCTTCAAACGGTCTACAGTCGTGGGGTGATCTCCAGCAACTCACTGAATCGTAGGTGCACTTCGGTGTGTCCGTGTAAGCCCTCTCGGGGGTATCCGATTCAGAACGGCCTGGGGAAGGATTAGAGAAAGTCTTCACACTATGATGTTGAAAATCTTAAAATCCCAACCTGTAAGCGCTGGATGATTATTACTAACGGTTTTATGCAACTTCCTATAAACATCCATTAACCATCACCACATACATCAATCATCTTCACCTCAGCATACGCATACTTATGAAGAACATCTCCAACTAAGCTCAAGTGTAAAATTTCAAGACAAAAGGATCAAGTTAAAGACAGAGTGTAACGACAAAGTCAAAAGGCTAATCAAGATGTCAAGAACAAGTTCATATATCAAATGATGAAAGAAAAGGGGAGATTGTTAGCATAAGTATAAAGTTCAAGATGTATGAGTATGTTGGAGGTCACGACGTCATAATCACATGAAGATGCTGATCGAAGGCAAGAACAACCTCAAAGACGATACTTTGAAGATCACATAGCATGAAGGAATCAAAAACAAAGACTGCTATACAACGACACGCAAAGCTCAAAGACATTGAAGACGAAAGACCATCTCACATGGAGCATCATTTGAATGACCATCCCTTAGGGGGAGATTGTTAGGATTTATTTTAAAGTAATGGTCATTCGTCATTGTAATAGTTTAATTAATGTGTCGTTGTTTGAGTTAGTTAGTTTAATCAACGGGCTTGGGCTTAAGCTTGTTAGTTAAATGTTATGATCATGTAATCCTTGTATAAGCCCATCTCAAGCCCAAGCCCACCCAAGTCTAGAAAACTATAAATACCCATCCCTTCCTCACTTAGAGGGTGTTGCTTCTAGGGGTATTCTCATCTTGTATCTCTCATTCTTTCTCTCTTAATCTAATCTCTAAGAAGTGACCATCTCCATCTATCTTTCTTTCTCTTCTAATTCTCTTATTCTTATGTTGTGTGTATGATAAAGAGTAATATTAAGCAATTAACAATTACCTTCCCTGAGAGGTGAATCAATGGGTCCAAACTTAGTATCAAACCTGGTTTGATTAGCTGAGCCCCCTTGTTTGCAATTTGGCTGGGGTTACCATCCTCTGTTTCTGGTTCATGAGAACCTTCCACAGTAGATGTTGCCATGGTTGAGGTCTTAGTTATATTAATATTGTCCTGCCCAGCTACTAAGCCAGAAACAGTAGTGTTAGCCTCTTCCATCATGTCACCACCCACACCTATGACAACCTCATCTGCATCCATCCTAACACTGGCCTGAGGTTGCTCAGTGTTCTTATTTGGTGAAGTCCTAGGTGTTTGGGTCTTTTCATGTTGAGGAGTTGAATTTTCCGAATTGGGTGTGTTTTGGGAAGTAGTTGGGATTTCTACTCCTTCACCCTGATTTTGAACTAGTGACAACATATAAGGAAATAATGGTGTCACATTTCTAGAAAAATCTTTGCCATCCTTTTTCAAATATGAAAATAATTTCTGTTTAAGCACAGGACAAAGAAATTTCCTTTTATGTACCTTAAGATTTGAAATTTGATTATTAAAAATGAGTTGCAAAAATCTTGGGTAAATGTAATGTTTTCTTTGAACATGCTTTTTCAACCCATCCATTATCATAGCCGAAAAATTAAAAGGTTGTCCTTTGGCTAGACAAATCAAAGCAGATGCTTGAGTTGTACTGAACTCATTCCAACCTGATGTTTTAGGACTTAGACAATGGAGAAGGGTATGAATCAAAAATCTCCATTGGGGACAGAAAAGACCTTTATAAAATTTTAAATTATTATTTTTCTTCTCATACCCCATATGTTCAAGTTCCTCAAAAATGGCAGAATTTTCAAGAGAAGTTATTTCTTCATCATCTGCAAATTGAAGAGCTTCCCTTAAAGATGCTTCAGAAATAACTACCTTGTAGCCTTCTACCTTACCCTTTAAATATTCTTCCCCATTTTTAGTTTTGATCTTAACAGTAGACCAGAAGTTTTCAATGTGGGAAATGTATATGTTAGGATTTGCTGTTAATGCATAACTTATGTGAGTAGCATTAAGAAAGTCAATTACCTCAGCAAAACCTTCAGCATCCTTGGGCTTTTCAAGAAAAGCAACCTGATTGTGACTGTCAGAAAATGTTCTTTGCGACATTGTGAATTAGGGTTTTGATTTTGTGGGTTTTTCAAATCAAATTTTAAAAAGTGTGTGAGGGTTTGAAATAAAGTTAATTTTGGGCGCACAAAGTTAATTGTGAGATCCAATTAGGTTTTAAAGCCCTTCGGATCAAATTAGGTTTTATTCGCGCCAAATTTACAAAACCGACCCTACACTTTCAAACCAAGCAGCAGAATCCCAAAAGTTTCCAAGCGAGCAGCAGAACCCTAGCAGTAGGAAGTTTTGCCTAGCAGCAGAAACTTTGTAACTAGCAGTAGAATGTCTGCTTATCTTTCCAAACACCTTTTTCTCATCCAATAAGCAATCCTCTTTGACTTATCCTGCAAGAGATTAGTCCAAAACCACAAAAACACAGGAAAGAATATACCACAATAATCACAATCCATAGTTATACTTAGCAGTTGAATTAACAACTAGTAGCAGGCTAAATATAACTAACAGCAGAACCAACTATACATTATAGCAAGCAGTAGAAACAACATATTTGATTAATAACAGTACAAACCCTTACAAATCATTACAAAAACACAAAGAGATAAGAATTTTCAAAGATTGTTCATTCCAATACTAGCAATTAAAAATTGAAATCTACACACATCAAAACCTTTTGTGAGCAAATCTGCAACATTATTGTCAGTATGAATTTTAACAATTTGAATTAATTTCTTTTCAAAAGAATCTCTTATAAAGTGATGTCTTATCTCAATATGTTTTGTTTTTGAATGAAAAACAAGATTTTTAATAATACACATTGTACTGTTATTATCAATGTAAATTTTGGTGTTCATAAAGTTGTACCCATAATCCAGCAATTGATTCTGAATCCAGAGCACTTGTCCACAGCAACTAGAAGCAGCCACATACTCAGCTTCAGTTGTTGAATTAGCCACCACAGTCTGTTTCTTGCATTGCCAAGAGATCAACCTATGTCCAAGAAATTGGAAACCTCCAGTAGTTGATTTTCTGTCCAAACTTGCTCCAGCATAATCACTATTTGAGTATGCCACCAGATCAAAAGGTAAATCTTTAGGATACCAAAGGCCCAACCTAGGTTGACTCGTTAAATACCTAAAAATCCTCTTCACAGCATTCAAGTGAGAAAATTTAGGGGTCACTTGAAATCTGGCACAAGCACACACAACAAACATAATGTCTGGCCTTGAAGCAGTTAGATACATCAATGAACCAATCATTGATCTGTATAAGTGCACATCAACTTCTTCCCCATCTTCATCCTTGATCAGAGGTTTGTTGGACTCCATGGTTGTCTTTGCTGGTTTCACATCAGTAAAGCCAAATTTCTTCAAAATATTTGTTGATATAAATAATGCCTAAACACGTTATTAATATTTTTCTATATCTCTACGTTTTGATAATCACAAAATGTAAAATCATTAATCGGAAAATTATGACGTAAACAAGTATTTAGTTGTAAATTTTTATTTCTACAACTCAAATCACTTAAGGTATGAATGAACTAATGCTTAATGCATTATATGATCAAAGGAACATTTTCTTAAACACTAGATTTTTTATAAAATGTCAAAAACATTTTATATCTTTTAGAAAAACATTTTTGGTAATAAATAAAAAGGTTTAATTCATTATAAATTTATGAATTCAAATTTTCAACCAAAATCAGTAAAAATGTTCCAGAAAAACCTTCCCCACAAAAAGACAAAACTGGGCAACAGTCAGGGAGGGCGGCCCCCTTAATTATACAAGGAGGCCCCCTTAATTTTAAGGGGACCGCCCCCGCTCCAGTAGCTCCCAGCTGTCCAGTTTTTCTGCCTATAAATACCAGCCTACCCCTGGATTTTTACTTACCTTTTGCACCCCAAACTTTCTGTTGTAAATCCTCTCTAATCCTTGTAAATAGTTTCTAAAATCCTTTGATCATATTCTCTTAAGCATTGGTTTCCAAGTGATCCAAGCTTCAACCATCCAAGTGCAAAATAAGAATATTTCTATCAATCAAGATTAGAAGTATTACAACTTAGTATCATCTTGTTACTTAAGTTGTTAGTTTAACAAAGTTTGTAAATCATTCATTCATTTGTGTGTAAGGTGTGTATAATAGATTAGTGTTGTGTGTAAGTAGTGAAGAAGTTGTATAAGTAGTTGTGGTATAGAAGGTGTGAGGTCATAGAGTAGAAGTTGTGAAGCCGTAGCTTAGAAGACGTGAAGTCATTGTGTAGAAGACGTGAAGCAGTTGCATAGAAGTCGTGAAGCCGTAAGGTAGAGGTCGTGAAGTCCTAGTGTTGAAGTCTTGAAGCCGTAGCATAGAAGTTGTGAAGCGGTCGTGTTGAAGTTGTGAAGTCCTAGTCGTGAAGTCCTAGTGTTGAAGTCTTGAAGTAGTAGCATAGAAGTTGTGAAGCGGTCGTGTTGAAGTTGTGAAATCCTAGTCGTGAAGTCCTTGTGTTGAAGTTGTGAAGCCGTAACATAGAAGTTGTGAAGCAGTCATGTTGAAGTCGTGAAGTCCTAGTCGTGAAGTTCTAGAGTTCAATTCGTGAAGCCGTTGTGAATAAGTCGTGAAGAAGTTGTGTTGTGAAGTTGTGAGATTAGTTCTAGCTACGATTAGAACTCGACATTTAGCTTTGTGTCGTTAAGCCGGTGTAAGCCAAAGTTGTGTAAGGTTTTCTCCGCCATAAGGGAGCATATTGAAGTTGTGAAGAAAACTCTCGAGCTTGGTGCTCGGGGAGTGGAGTAGGGGAAGGAAGGTGTCCTTGTAGCCGAACCACTATAAATCTCTCGTGTCTCGGTTAGATCTTTCCATCTCTTATTTATTTCTTTACTTACATCGTCATTACTTTCATACACATAGGCTTATATAATTGTGAGTATTACTTAGAGGTCGACTTCACATAAAGTTCAATTTGAAACTCCATTCAAGAAACCAAAACTTTTGCAATCAATTTAAAAGAATACATATATAACTAATAATAAGGTTCAAGTTTTATTTTTCATAACAAACTTGAATCTATGTTTTTAAAAGTATACAAAGGTTTTATAATAAATTCAAAAGACGTAAAACTACTCAACCCCCCTTCTAGTTTTCCACAATATTAGCCACATACTTGTCTTGGCTGATGAATATCCCATCTGCCTTCTGCTTAACTTGAAGCCCCAGAAAGAAATTGAGTTCCCCCATAGAACTCATCTAAAATCTGCTATGCATGAGCTTCTCAAATTCCTCACATAACACCTTATTTGTAGACCCAAAAATGATATCATCCACATATACTTGTACTAATAAGATATCCTTTTTGTCTTTCTTGATGAACAAAGTCTTGTCAATGGTTCCCCTGCTAAAACCATTGGTTAACAAATACTTTGATAAGGTGTCATACCAATCTCTAGGAGCTTGATGTAAACCATATAGTGCTTTCTCCACCTTGTAAACCCTATCAGGATAATTAGGGTCTACAAAACCAGGTGGTTGGGTGACATATACTTCCTCATCAATTGTCCAATATAAAAAGCACTCTTCACATCCATTTGATACACAGTGAAGTTCTTGAATGAAGTAAATGCCAAGAATAGTCTAATAGCCTCTACTCTTGCTACAGGTGCAAATACTTCATCATAATCAATTCCCTCTTCCTGAGTGTATCCTTGAGCCACCAATCTTGCTTTGTTTCTAATCACTATTCCTCTTTCATCTCTTTTGCATCTGAACACCCATTTAGTACCAATTGCCCTTTTTCCAGAAGGCAAATCAGCCAATGTCCAGACTTCTTGAAGCTTGAACTGCAAAAATTCCTCTTGCATAGCTTCAACCCAACTTTCATCTTGTAAAGCTTTATAGGCATTCTTGGGTTCCACTTGTGACAGAAAACAAGCAAACATACAATTCTGTAGATCCTTGTGGCTATTTCTCTGATGAAGAGATTGAGCAAATAACCCTTGATCAAACAAATCTCTAAAACCTTTTGTTTTACTTCTTGTTTGAATAGCAGAATGAACATCTCCAATAATTTGCTCCTTTGGATGATCTTTGTGAATTCTGGTGGTTGGAATAGGACTGACTGGAATTGCATTCTCCATATTGTTTAAGTCAGCCTCTGCACCAAACCCATCCAAAGCCTCATCATCAGTGTCTTCATAGATATTAACTAATCCAAGTATATTAGGATCATCTGGATAGTTAACATCATCAAAAGATCTTCCATCTGTGTCAGTAGTAGAAAATCTTGGTGCAGCAGTAGGATCAAAAGGCTTAGTAGTAGTTTCTTTTGGATTAGCCGCAGTATCAAAGTTACTACTGCTAGTCTTGTTCTGCACTTCATCAGCAACTTGTGGTCCTTCATTAACCACCTTTTCAGCATTAGTAGGTTTATCCCCACCTTCTACATCTTTATGAACAACATCATTTTGTGAACTCTTGCCCTCTTTCTCTTTGGCCTTGAAAGTTTGATCAAGCTTCCATTTCTCAATTAAGACAAACTCTTTTGCAGATTCATCCACCTTAGCTTTTGTACCTGCATTGGAATTATCTTGTGTACCTGCAGATGTGTTAGTTGTACCTGCAATCACTGGCTCATAATTCATACTTTTGGTTAATGAATCAATGTCAAACAGCCATTCAGTTCCACTCCCTGCAACATTAGATATTGTTTCACTGAACCTAACATGAAGGTTTTCTTCTATATGCTTAGTTCTTTTATTGTATACTCTAAAAGCTTTACTATTGGTAGATTATCCAACAAAGAAACCTTCATCTGCTTTCTCATCAAACTTGCCTAGGTTATCAATTATATTTAAGATAGTAACAGGACACCCAAATGGTTTTAAGAAATCTATCATAGGTTTCCTACCATGCAACAATTCATAAGGGGTCTTGTTATGAGGCTTAACTACCTTACTCCTATTTTGCACAAAACAAGCAGTGTTAACTGCTTCAGCCCAAAAAGTAGTGGGTAATTTTGACTCAGACAACATAGTCCTAGCAGCCTCAATTAGTGTCCTATTCCTCCTCTCAGCAATACCATTTTTTTGAGGAGTTCTAGCCAGACTAAATTGTCTTAAAATTCCTTTTTCAACACAGAACTGATTCATCACATTATTCTTAAACTCAGTTCCATTGTCACATCTGATTACCTTAACTTTGTGGTTAACTAGGTTTTCTACTCTTGTTATGAAAGCCTTAAGGATACCAGAAGTCTCATCCTTGGTTCCTAGAAAGAAAACCTAAGTAAATCTACTATAGTCATCTGAGACAACTAGGAAATACATTTTCTTATTCAAACTTTTCATATAAGTTGGCCCAAACAGATCCATATGCAACATATATAGGGGCTCAGAAATAGAGTTCACCACTATGGACTTACAAGAAGCTCTGTGTTGCTTTCCCATCTGACAAGCAACACAGGTTTCAGGTTTTTCAAAAACTTTTGAAGGTAAACCTCTGACAAGGTTTCCCTTAACCAATTTATTTATAGTTTTGAAATTTAGATGTCCAAGCCTTCTATGCCAAAGTTTGGATTCATCATAGGCGGCCTTTGCAAATAGGCAAGTTAAATCTCTTTTGGGAATTATGTTCTTTATGTCCACACTGTATATATTTTCTGTTCTAGGGACTCTAAGTAGCACTGATTTATCATCAGGTAACTTATAATCAGGAGATAAGACATGACATTCAGTGTCTGTAAAAACAACAAAATTCTTTTTTTCACACATTTGTGAGACACTAAAAAGATTGAACTTAAGCCCTTTTACAAAGTATACCTTTTCAAAATCCAATTTCCCTGTTCTAATAGTACCTTTACCAACAATCTTTCCACCTTTAGGGTCATTACCAAAAGCAACATAGCCACCATCAAAAGCTTCAAAATCTTCAAGGTTGTTTTGGTCTCCAGTCATATGTCCAGAGCATCCACTATCAAAAATGCATTTATCCTTTAGCTCATCTTGTAGATTGCCCTGCACATAAAGTAAGAGAGTTAGTTTTTCTTGGGGACCCAAGCCATCACTGACTTGGATCTGCCTTGTGCATCAACATAATCAAATTTCTTCAAGTCCATTGATGCACTAATGTGTCTAAGAACATGATCTAAAACCTTTATTTTAGGTTTCCAGACCCAGCAAGCTGATGCCTTAACAGCATAAAAGTAATTGCCCACAACAGTGTCTGTTACTACTTTTGGCTCAGCAGTAGAAACTGCTTTTGCCTTAGCAGTAGAAACATCTGTTTTCATTTGATTGGGCCTTTTTGGTGCAGCAGTAGTAATTATCCTAGTAGCACCATTTCTTAGCAAAACATCCCTAGGAACCTTGTTTTCTTAGGATGTGGGTGAGTCTTTTTAGCAAAATTCTTATGATTCACCCTAGTGTGTTGGTTCCATACAGGTTTTTGGTAGTAGTAACAATCTTCTTGAAGATGCTAAAAACTACCACAACTATAACAATCCTTTTTGACCAATTGAAAATCACTACCTAACTTTTTTGAAATTAGGCTGTTCCAATTTCTTTGTTTTCCTCTAGGCAATTTATTAGTTTTCCTAGATATTCTCTAGGTTTCTCATCAAATTCAGCCATTTTCCTAGAGATACTACGACCTAACACTGGTTTTATAAATTCAACATGTTTAGCCTTAGAGTTAACTGGTTTAGAAATTTCTTCCCTTTTAGCCTTAGGAGTTGACTCAACCTGTTCATCTTCACTATCTAACACCCAATCTTCAATTATTTAGGTATCAGACAACTTCTTTTCTACCTTAGGTGCATAAGTTCTATTAGGTGTTTCATCATTTGATTCACTGGTTTCACCTACAGGTTTTGCATCTATCTCAGTAATGAAAGACAATTCCTTCCTAGGAGGTGCAAAGGCACTTTTGACTGGGGGAGCTACTTTATTGTACCCTAAGCCACTCCCTCTTCTCATTATTTGACTTTCAATTGACTTATTGACTAAGTCAGATGCAAATTTTTGTTTCTCTACCCTAACAACATGTTTCTCTTTCTCAGATATGGCTATATTTTTAGCTTGTTCTGCTTCCTCTAGCCTTTTGTTTAGCACATTAATCTCACAATTTTTCTTAATAAGCTCACTTTCTAGAATATGAATTTTACCAGCATACTCTAGCTCATTTTGCTTAAGAAATTCAAGTCTATCTTCTACTGATTTTAGACTATATTTATACCCTAAGTTATCAAGTTTTAGTTTTTCAACTTCAACTCTTAAACTCTCATTCCTAGACTTGAGTTCCTCTACAGTATCTAAGCATGATTTAAATGAACAAGTAGACTCATTAGATACCTCAGAGTCTGAACCAGATGATGAAGAAGCATAGGCCATCAAAGCAAAGTTGTGTCCCTTTTGTCCTTCATCAGCCATAAAAGCAGCATTTGGTCCTTCTTCAGCTTGATCACTCCAATCATACTCTCCCAAGCCATCACAAGAAATCAGAGCTGATGTAGTCTTGACTTCTTCAATAGGAACCTTCCTTACATTCTCTCTGTTCTTCTTGGGTTCTCTGCATTCCCTAGCAATATGGTCGTTTCTCTGACAATTGTAACACTCAACCTTGGATTTGTCAAACCCCACATTGGTTTGACCTCTGTACTTGAGTTCCCTACCAGTCTTCTTCAGAAATCTCCTTACCCTCATGGTTAGCATAGCCATCTGCCACTTTAAATCAATCTCCTCAAGATCATCAGGATCTATTTGTTCTAAGTCCTGATCAGTAACAGAAGTACTTGTGGTGAGATCAGCCAAAAAGGCACAAATAGCAGCATCACTGATGTTGTCACTATTTGTACTAGCAGCAGAACCAACAGCAGAAACTACATGCCCAGCAGCAGAATAGTTTTCTTGAGAGCTACTAGAACCCTTGTTGTTTGAAGACATGAAAGCTAGGTTATTTGCACTAGAAGATGAACTGGATGATCCCTTGACTTCAGATTCATACACCTTTAGATTATTGTACAAATCATCCAAAGTCATTGTATCAAAATCCTCCTTATTTCTCCAGACCACAGTATGCATGCTCCATTTAGATGATAAGCTTCTGATAAACTTGAGATTGATGTCTTCCTGAGGCACTGGAACCTTCATGAGTGCCACCTGACTAACCAACTTTTGAAGTCTATCATAAGTGGCATCAATGTTTTCAGAACTTGAGGCCACAAAGGTCTCAAATTGATGCTTCAATAAGTTCTTCCTTGACTTCTTTGTAGTTTCATTCCCACCAAATCTGAGTGCAATGGCTTCCATCAAGGACTTAGCATTCTGAATGTTACTAAAACTTAATTGATATTCATTCGGTATCCCCATCAAAAGAATATTGTGAGTCTTTATCTCCAATCTCCTTTGAGCCTTCTCCTCATTAGTTTTAATGGGTAAAAGTGTCCCATCAGCAGCCTTAGCAGGTAAAGTATCCCCATTCTGAATGACTTCCCACATGGAGTAGTGAAGCATCTTTATGTACTGCTGAATCCTCATCTTCTAGAGCTCTTACTCACCAGGTTTGAGCATGGGTACCTTAGATGCAGTCACCATATGAGTAGTTTCAGATTCCATTGCTTCAGTTGATGATGAACAGATCTTAATTAACAAAAGTTCTTCTCGATATCAGTTTCTAGATCACAAGCTCTGATACCACTTGTTGATCCCAGTTGAGCTATCGATCTTGTTAATTATCTTAGATATTAATCTAAAACAATAAGTATAGAAACTGTTCTTGAATGATTATCAAGTACTATGTGGAATCTAATACTTAATCTTAAGAAGAATTATTAATGAACAATTGAATTCTCAATAAACACTTCAATATATTAATACGGTTACTCAAAAGTAACAGGGTTACAAAACCTTGAAGTGATTCGACTGTGGAACGTTTTGGTTATAGTTCGATTGAGATATTTATGTATTGAATGTGTTTAGCATGCGGAATCTACTACAACACACTTTAAAAGAACACAAGGTGGTGAGTTTAAGTAAATGTGTGAATGCAATGAACAACGAACACAACTTTGTTTAGAACAAAACGATTCAATATTATTGATGAAATAATACGGATGATCTAAATATCACCAGGATTACAAAGTAATCTTGAATCTAAGATTGTAAAAGGATTTGTGATTCGAAGTAACTAAGTTACTTGAGAGATAGTTTGGTTCGTGGTTATTAGTTGTGAAAGATGCATGCATGAAAAAGTGACTAAGATATCCTTTTATAAGATAAGGATATCTTATTACATGTTGTCAAGTAGATGAATATAATACTATACTTTGACTATATTAGCGCCTACAATTAAATACAACTACCCATGTACACTCTGATATATTCTTCTGTCACCACAGAAGACTAATCTACTTCTACATAACGTATAACAATGTACAAAGACTAATAATTCAACTAAATATCTATTACAAAATATCTAATCGACTTGACATAAGCTTGGCAGGCTCTTCATTAGCTAGCAGTACCTTCTACCCAGAAGGTACTGGTAGAACATCTTCGTACACAACAAAATCAACTAGCAGGCTCTTCTCATCATTGGCAGGCTCTTTGACTTTGATCATTTTATTCCCAACAATCCTCCCCTAAACTTGTTATTTCCATTAAAATACACAAGTTTCTGATGAATAAAATACATACCTTGAGGATTTGAGAACTCTTCCAAAAACCTTACTTTCTATCCTTCCTTTTTCTTTCATATTGCTCAGATATGCTCCTCAGCAAACTCTGAACAATCTCTGAGTTTTCTTCATCCTTGTCACACCTTAATCTCTTGGAGATCATAGCTTTAAGCACTTCATAGCTAAGAGGATACTCTTTCTCAGCTAACATAAAAAGTTCTATCCCACTCTGTGTGAAAAGATGATGAGTATGGCTATGACTTAGAAATTCCCAAGTTGTTGAAGGATCATAATAGGGAAATTTCCAATGAACATCTTTGGGATCAGGATCGAACATCCTATTGAATTCCACCCAAAGCTCTTGTTCCTTAGCATCTGTACTAGAATTTGTGGCTAACCTAATCTGCACTAGATTCCACAATTCTTCCAAATCTGCTCTATCAGATGCTCTAACTAAATTTTCAAAATTCTTGAAGATAGCAGACTGTCCCCCAACCCTTAATATTTTCCATGACTTACCAAATCTATCATGGTGTATTTCCCAATCAATTATAGGGTGTCTAGACCTAATTGGATCAGCATGAATGATAGTGGGTAAAGTAATCAACATTTTACTTACTTGCCCTTGATCCAATTTTGCTACTTCTTTCTTCTGAGCATCTTCCTTCTTCTTTGATGGGAGTACATCAGATGGAACATTATAGTAAAGATTCTTGTAGGCTTGAAGATATAAAAAGAAGATTTCATCAGCAGATTTCTTCTTAAGTTGATAATCAGTCCAATTTGCCTGATTCTTCAAAAATTTCTTCATAAAGATTGTTTGATCTTTGTTAGTTTTGCCCACTTTAAAACCTCTCTTCTGACTTTCCTTCATCTTCTCAAAAATGTCAGCCAAAGCTGCTTCTTTGTATTTCTTGTTGATGAAAGATTCAAGTGCTTCAGTCTTCTCATCAGAATTGAGTGTCTTGTCATTTACTATATTTGCTGCATGACCTTTCACAATTGGATCATTGTTAATAATCCATAACATCTGTGCATCAAAGGTCTCTTGAGCAATTTGAGTATCAAGAAGAGCTTGAGCAGCTTCTTCAGCTTCTTTCTGCTCTTTCATTTCTTCAAGCATTCTTGAGGCTTCTCTAGCTTTTAGCTCTTCTTCTTGAACTCTTTTGGCCTCTTCTTCTCCTAAAGCCATCTGAATTTGCTGAGTTCTTTTTAACTTCTTGGACTTTGGCTCATCTTCAATTAGAATGCCTTTGCCCTTATCCTTTGGAGTTTGTTCTTGTGATGGAGCAGAGGATTGCTCATCAGCAACTAGAATCCTCTTTCTCTTGTACACTCTCTCAGCAGACCCTTTATACCCCATAGCCAATAGCCTTTCTCTCCTGGTAGACTCTTCTTCTGCCCTAGCAGGCTCTTGCCCTGCTCCAACAGGCTCTTCATCATAAACTTGAGTTCCATCATGGAATTCAAATTGAGCCTGTTCCTCCTCTTCTTCCTCATCTTCAGACATATCCTTCCTCCCCTTTTTGGAAGAGTGATCTATCCTATCAGCATCTGACTGTGAAGAACTAGATAAAACAACCTTTGCAGACTTTTTACCTTTTAACTTCTTCACTTCACCCTCCAATCTCTTAACCCTCTTAACCAATTTGATGTTGATCTTAGAAAACTTTTCATTTTGACTTTTAAGAGCTTTCTCTAAGAACTTCACCTTGTTTTTCAACTCTTGCATTGTCTGAGGTGATTGGGTTTGTGATGTATGATGTGGGGATGGTGGTGGTGTTGCTGATGGTACTGGAGATGGTGTTGGTGATTTTTGATGTGTTTGTGAAATGAAACCATGTGAAGAACTAGATGATGGTGTATCAGCAGATGGTGTTGGTTCTTCTGGGTGTTGTGGTACCATTTCATCAAAAAGTGGAACTTCCTCCCCTCTAAAACCAATTCTCATATTTGAAAATACTTTTTGAGAAAGTTTTGGTGTTTCATAAACTGAGTCTGTGGGAAGCAACACATGTTGTAATTTTCCAATGATGCATCCAATGAATCTTGGATACATCAAAAATTTTGTTTTACTATCCACATTGTTTATCAATCCTTCAAAAATATATTTAGAAAAATTGTATTTTCTGTTTGTAGCTAAGCAAATGAGAGCAGAAGCCATGTTGCCACTAAATTGCTCCCAAGAGGTTTTCTTCTGGCTCAAACAGTGAAGGATTGTGTGAATCAAAAATCTCCATTGTGGAGTAAGATGCTTTTTCAGAAAAGTGAGTTTGTTGAACTCAGCATGATACCCCATTCTTGTTAAATTTTCAAAAATTTCAGTATCTGGTAACTGACTAATACCATCAGAATCATCCAAATGAAGATGTCTTCTTATGGATGACTCAGTAAGAGTCAAATGTTTACCATCCACTTTGGCTTTTATTCTTTGTTCCCCATTTTCAGAAGTTTTAATTTTAGCAAAAATGCAACTGATTGTGACGTTGAACAAAGTTTAGATCAATTGTGGAAGCCATAATGAAAATTTTGAATATGATGGTGGGATTTGTTGGTAGTACTGGTAGAAGATGAAAGATGTATGTGAATTATGATAATGACTGATGAAAGAAGATATGAGAGAATTACTTTTAACCGACAATAATAAAGATTATAAAAAGAAATTGAAAAGGCGGTTAAAAAGATCTTTTATATGTGAAATATAATATAATATAATCATCAGTAATTTACATAACTACCCCAACGGCTAATTTTAACTACCAGGCCTAAAGGCTAAAACTTTTTCTGACAGGCTCAACGGCTATCTAGCAGTACCTTTGTACTCTAGCAGTACCATTTTTGTACTAGCAGTACCTTTTAAAGTTTTATAAAAATCCCTTATAGTTTTTAGCAAACTATCAGCTATCAACGGATTTGAGTTGTCTTTACCAAAAGCCGTTTGCTTAAGGACTAGTTAACTATTTACAATTAAGTATGGTTAGTTAACAACCATATAGTTTTTGGTAAACTATCAACCATCAACGGATTTGATTTGTCTTTACCAAAAGCCGTTTGCTTAAGGACTAGTCAACTCTTAAGTTTGTAAAAAACTTGGTGAGATGAATACCAAAAGCCATGATGGCCCAAAAGATGGTGCAATTTCCTTGGATGGAGGAAATTTAAATCAGGCAATGATGCTGTGTATCTTGGATGATTGGCTCAACAAGTGAAATCATCTAATAGCATGCCTTTGAGTTGAAAACATTTCTTAGTTTGATCTAGATAGAACTTTCTCCTTGAGAAATGCTTCATCCCTTCTAGATATGTGATCTAACTCTCTCTTTTTCAACTCTGCATCATCTTGTATGCTTTTGTCTTTTCTTTCATCAATTGGTCTTTCTTCCATTCTGGACTATAAATTCCTCCCCTGAGATTGTTGTTTATCCTGAAATGAATAAAACTTTTGTTGTCCCTTTTGTTTGAAAGAACTCTTGTTTTGTTATCAACCTGAAATGTGTTAGTTGCAAACCAAAAGAACAAAGTGTAGAACACTTGATCTATATAATTGTAAACATTCAAGCATTTATATGAACAAAACATAGCAATTTTGTATCAGCAGGACCAATTATGAACTAACAGGACCTTTTGACTAACTAGCAGTACCATGTTAAAAATGCAATACCAGTTAATTTTATGAACAAAAACATATGATTTTCAAAGATTTATCATTCCAATACCTCCTACAAGATATTTGAATCTTCCTAAATCAAAAGCTTTGGTGAGAAGGTCTGCATAATTCTTTTCAGAATCAATTTTAACAACTTGAATTAACCTTTTCTCATTGCAATCCCTTATGAAATGGTGTCTGATTTCAATATGTTTTGTTTTTGAGTGTTGAACTGGGTTTTTAATGATACAAATAGTACTGCTATTGTCAATATAAATAATGGTGTTAAGAAAATTGTACCCATAGTCAAGCATTTGATTTTGGATCCAAAGAACTTGCCCACAACAACTTGCACCAGCAACATATTCTGCTTCAGTTGTAGAGTTGGCCACCATTGTTTGTTTCTTGCATTGCCAAGAGATTAGTCTGCAACCAAGAAATTGACATCCACCAGTTGTGGATTTTCTGTCTAGTGTTGCACCAGCATAGTCACTATCTGAATAAGCCATCAATTCAAAAGATGATTCCCTTGGATACCAAAGACCCAACCTAGGTTGACCCTTAAGATATCTAAAGATTCTTTTGACTGCTGTGAGATGAGAGATTTTGGGATGTATTTGAAACCTTGCACACACACATACTGAGAACATGATATCTGGTCTTGATGATTTAAGATACATCAAAGATCCAATCATAGACCTATAATTGTGCAAATCCATATCTTCTCCTTCAGCATCCTTGAGTAGCCCTTTGTCTGGATCCATTGGTGTACTTGCAACCTTAGAATCAGCAAAATTGAATTTCCTTAAGATCTCTGCTACATACTTATCTTGGCTGATAAATATGCCTTCTTTGGATTGTTTCACTTGGAGACCTAAAAAGAAAGTAAGTTCCCCCATGGAACTCATTTCAAACTTACTGTGCATAAGTTTTTCAAATTCTACACACAAGCCTTGGTTTGTTGATCCAAAGATTATGTCATCAACATAAATCTGCACTAACAAGATGTCTTTCTTTGTCCTTTTGATGAACAAAGTTGGATCAATCCTGCCTCTTTGGAATCCATTTTTTAGTAGAAAACAAGCCAATGTTTCATACCATGCCCTTGGAGCTTGATGTAGGCCATACAAAGCCTTGGTAACCTTGTAAACTTTATCTGGATACTCAGCATCAATGAAGCCTGGAGGTTGAGATACATATACTGGTTCTTCAATTTCACCATACAAAAATGCACTCTTAACATCCATTTGATAGACAGTGAAGCCTATGAATGAAGCATAGGCTAAGAAAAGCCTAATTGCTTCAAGTCTTGCAACTGGAGCAAACACTTCTTCATAATCTACCCCTTCCTCTTGAGTATATCCTTGTGCTACCAATCTAGCCTTGTTCCTGATCACTATACCCCTTTCATCCTTCTTGTTTCTGAACACCCATTTGGTTCCAATTGCCCTATGACCTCTGGGCAAATCAACCAATATCCAAACCTTCTGAATCTTGAATTGGAGAAGCTCTTCTTGCATAGCTTCCACCCAACTTGCATCATCTAAAGCTTTGTTTATGTTCTTGGGTTCAGCCTGAGATAGAAAACATGAAAACAGGCATATATTGGAATTATCATTATTCTTTTCTTCATAAATAGAGGAGATTAACCCTTCTTCATCTGAGGATAAGACTTGAGATAAACCAACTTGAGATCTTGTTCTAACACCAGAAGTTATGCTTCCAATCACATCATCAGATGAGTGATCTTTTAGAATTCTAGTGTTTGGTGTTTTAGGAACTTCATATGTAGTTGGAAGATTGCTAATCCCAACCTCTTCTTGAAAAGAATCATCTATTTGAACATTCAATGGCTCAGCAGTACCAATACTTGTACTAGCAGGACCATCTGAAGAACTGGCAGTACCATTGTCATTAGCACCACTTTCTTGATTCTCTTGATTCTGAGTTCCTTGATCTTCTTCATTGCCTTCATTTCTTGAGTTTGAAGGTCCTTCTTGACTTGAAGATAGATCCATACTTTTCCAAATTGGCATCCAGATGAAATCTTGATCTTTAGGAGCTTCAACATTTTCTTTAGAACCTGCATTATTATTAGCATGTGTACCTGAAACAGGCACATAATTCATAGATTCTGAGAGCCTATCAACATCAAACATCCAATCTGGTCCAACTCCTTTCACATTTGCTAGTTTCTCTTGAAACTCTATGTGAAGATTCTCTTCTACTAGCCTAGTGCAAGTGTTGAACACTCTATAGGCCTTACTCTGCAAGGAATACCCTATCAAAAAGCCAACATCTGCTTTTCCATCAAATTTGCCTAAATGATCTTTGGTATTGAGAATAGTAACCTGACAACCAAAAGGTCTCATAAAACTTAAAGATGGTTTTCTACCAAAGAAAAGTTCATAAGGTGTTTTTCTATGTGGTTTTGTCACAAGAACCCTGTTTTGTACATAACAAGCAGTACCAACTGCTTCAGCCCAAAATGAAATAGGCAACTTAGAGTCTACTAACATAGTTCTAGCAGCCTCTATAAGTGTTCTATTCTTTCTTTCTGCTACTCCATTTTGCTGAGGTGTTCTAGCTACACTAAACTCTCTTTTTATGCCTTTTTCCTTGCAAAAGTCATCCATAACTCTATTCTTGAACTCTGTCCCATTGTCACACCTGATGATTTTGACTTTCTTATCAGATTGGTTTTCTACCTCAGTGATATAGGTTTTAAGTATCTCACTAGTTTCATGTTTAGATCTTAAGAAGAAAACCCATGAAAATCTGCTATAGTCATCAGTAACAACCAGACAATATTTCTTTCCATTCAAGCTACACACATTAGTAGGACCAAAGAGATCCATATGAAGCATATGTAAAGCCTGAGAAATAGAGTTTTGGGTCTTGGGCTTACAAGAAGCTCTATGTTGTTTGCCTTTTAGACAGTCAACACAAGTTTGGTCGTTTTGGAAAATCTTTTTGGGTAAACCTCTTACTAAATCATATTTTGCAATAGTGTTGATTGTTTTAAAGTTTACATGACCAAGCCTTCTATGCCAAATCATAGATTCATCCAATGAGGCCTTTGCTACCAAACAAGTTAAACCTTCCTTGGGATCAATGTTCTTTAAATTGACAACATACATATTGTTCCTTTTTGGAATTTTAAGAAGGATCTGACTCTCATCAGGCATCTTAAAATCAGAAGAAAGAACCATACATTCATTGTCAGTAAATAGAACATTGTTCTTTTTGTCACACATTTGTGAGACACTAAGAAGATTAAACTGAAGTTCTTTCACAAAATACACATTTTCAAAATCTATTTTACTGGTTTTGATAGTACCTTTACCAGTGATCTTTCCTTTTATTCCTCCCCCAAAGGTAACATATCCTCCATCTAAAGTTTTGAAGTCTGAGAGGAATGACATGTTGCCTGTCATGTGCCTTGAACACCCACTATCAACATATCCTTGATCTTCAATATCAGTTGAATGTTCCTGCACATGAATAAACATATTAGTTTCCTTGGGGTACCCAAGCCATGACAGACTTGGGTTTGCCTCTTGCATCAATGAAGTCAAACCTTTTCAGGATTGTTGATGCACCTTTAGATTGGATTGGTTTCCAAATCCAACATGCTGAGGACTTAACAGCACTTTCCCTTTTAATCCATTGTGTGGTCTTTGGTCTATCAGTACCAATTTTGGCAATACCAACTTTGGCAGTACCATGTGGTCTAGCAGGACCTTTTGGTCTAGCAGGACCTTTGGTTTTTGGACTCCAAACTTTTGTTTTGACCACATTTATCTTTTGAATTGGATTCTTCTCAACTTTTGGTACAGATTTATAAGTGTTTCTTGTACCCTTATCAGTTGGTTTTGCAATAACAGGCTTATCTTGTCTAACAGTATGTTTAACATTTGTGGTGTTAGACTTAACAAAACTTTTTCTGGGGTGATTAACATTTGTTTTAGCTTTTGATTTACTCCCAGAAACCCATTTATTACAATAAGCATGAAGATGTTTAAAGCTACCACAATAATAACAAGCTTTATTAAACATAACAAAGTCATCACCTAATTGTTGTGATTTAAGGTTGTTCCAATTTCTTTGGCTTCCCCTAGGTTTGTTATTACATTTTTCACAACTTTCAACTGTCTTTAAAACAGTTTTGGCTTTAGCTTTTACTTCTACTTTCTTAGGACTGGATGGTCCTACTTTGATTCCTTTAATAGGAATAGTCTCATCTTCATCATCATCAGATACCCAATCCTCAATAATTAGGACATCTGGTCTCTTCTCAGTGAGTACCTTGGAGAGTGAGACATTCTTAGCACCCTCAGAAGGTTCACTTATCACTTCAGGCTTAGCTAATGGTTTTGCAACAAATTCATGTAAACCTGATGCAGCAAGATCACTACCTTGTGGACAAGGAATTCCTCTATAAGGAGGTGGACATTTATTGTATCCTATCCCTGATTTTATCCTCTTATTCATCTGATTCTCTACTATACTCCTAGTACACTCAGAAGCATTTTCCAATTTAGTAACAGTCAGTTGAATATTGTCTCTAGCTAATGTCACTTTAGTGCACTCATTTCTTACCATTTCTATTTCTATATCTTTCAAAAATATTTGTCTATGAAGAGCATTTTTGGCATCAGTAAAGGTAAGTTCATTTTCTCTATAGTGAGTGATTTGTTTTTCTAGCTTAGACATACCACACTTGTGGTCAAATAGAGCTTGATTGGTTTTTCTTTCTACTATTGTGAGTTCATCAAAGCATTTTCTTAAAGTTTGCAATTCTTTAAATGCTTCACATGTATTTGAACATTTAGAAATTATTACCTCAGGAGTGGAGAATGCCATCAAGGCCAATTCATCAGAAGTTGACTCATCTTCACCCATGAAACTCCAATCAAAACCCATGCCATCTATAGCAACCATTGCTTTTGGCTCAGCAACTTCAACAACCTTACTCTTGCTTTCAAAGCTTCCTTTCTTCTCAAAGCTTCCTTGGTTTCTATTGTCAAACCCTCTACCTCTGTCATCCTGCCTCTTAGGTCTTCTACACTCTCTAGAGTAGTGACCTTTCATGTGGCAGTTGTAACACTCCACCTTTGACTTATCATAGCCAGCAGGCTCACTTCCATCTATCAGTATCTTCTTGCCAGTCCTCATCATCAACTGCTTAGCTCTAATGCTTAAAAGTGAAAGTTGCCACTTTAGGTCCATTACTTCAAGATCATCAGGATGAATCTCTTGAAGGTCTTCAAATGTTAATACAGACCCATTGTGTTGAGATGTAAGAAAAGCACACCCAATTGTTTCATCCAAAATGGACTTGGTGCTACTAGAAGTACTAGCAGTACCAAAGGTTGTATTAGCAGTACCTTCTTCTCTGCCACCTTTGTCTTCATGATCAACCTTTGAGATGTTTGGGGATGAAACAAATGCCATATTTCCTGAGCTTGACCCAGTAGTCTTCTTAACTTCATGTTCTACAATCTTGAAATTGTTGTAGAGATCATTGAGACTCATCTGGTCAATATCTGACTTGTTCTTCCATACAATGACATGCATAGACCATTCTGAAGGTAAACTCCTAAGAAATTTAGAGTTTAGATCTTCTTGAGTTATCATCACTTCATGGATGGCTAACTGACTTGCAAGCTTCTGAAGTCTATTGAACATACTGTCCAAAGACTCATTGGTTGTGGCTGTGAAGTTCTCAAATTGTTGTTTGAGAAGTGTCTTTTGTGTTTTCTTGGTAGCATCATTACCACCAAACCTAGCCACAATAGCTTCAAAGAGGGTTTTGGCATCTTTGTATTTGTTAAAAATCAGAAGTTGATCATTTGGAATAGTCATCAGTAACATACTCCTTGCCTTGAGATCATTTTTCTTCTGAATTCTTTCATCTGCATTTGATGGTTGGTTTTGTATTGTTGATACAAGAGCATCATTTACTGTTGATGTGGTGATTTGGGGTTTAAATGAATTGCCTTGTTCAATAATCTCCCAAAGTGCATAGTCCTGCACTTGAAAGTATTGTTCAACCCTGAGTCGCCACATTTCAAACTCATTTTGTTTCAGTAGTGGAAGTTTAGCTGCAACATTTGTCTGAATATGTTCAACATCCATTTTTCTTTTAAATTTGTAAATATCAAGCCTAGCTCTGATACCACTTGTGGAACGTTTTGGTTATAGTTCGATTGAGATATTTATGTATTGAATGTGTTTAGCATGCGGAATCTACTACAACACACTTTAAAAGAACACAAGGTGGTGAGTTTAAGTAAATGTGTGAATGCAATGAACAACGAACACAACTTTGTTTAGAACAAAACGATTCAATATTATTGATGAAATAATACGGATGATCTAAATATCACCAGGATTACAAAGTAATCTTGAATCTAAGATTGTAAAAGGATTTGTGATTCGAAGTAACTAAGTTACTTGAGAGATAGTTTGGTTCGTGGTTATTAGTTGTGAAAGATGCATGCATGAAAAAGTGACTAAGATATCCTTTTATAAGATAAGGATATCTTATTACATGTTGTCAAGTAGATGAATATAATACTATACTTTGACTATATTAGCGCCTACAATTAAATACAACTACCCATGTACACTCTGATATATTCTTCTGTCACCACAGAAGACTAATCTACTTCTACATAACGTATAACAATGTACAAAGACTAATAATTCAACTAAATATCTATTACAAAATATCTAATCGACTTGACATAAGCTTGGCAGGCTCTTCATTAGCTAGCAGTACCTTCTACCCAGAAGGTACTGGTAGAACATCTTCGTACACAACAAAATCAACTAGCAGGCTCTTCTCATCATTGGCAGGCTCTTTGACTTTGATCATTTTATTCCCAACAATCCTCCCCTAAACTTGTTATTTCCATTAAAATACACAAGTTTCTGATGAATAAAATACATACCTTGAGGATTTGAGAACTCTTCCAAAAACCTTACTTTCTATCCTTCCTTTTTCTTTCATATTGCTCAGATATGCTCCTCAGCAAACTCTGAACAATCTCTGAGTTTTCTTCATCCTTGTCACACCTTAATCTCTTGGAGATCATAGCTTTAAGCACTTCATAGCTAAGAGGATACTCTTTCTCAGCTAACATAAAAAGTTCTATCCCACTCTGTGTGAAAAGATGATGAGTATGGCTATGACTTAGAAATTCCCAAGTTGTTGAAGGATCATAATAGGGAAATTTCCAATGAACATCTTTGGGATCAGGATCGAACATCCTATTGAATTCCACCCAAAGCTCTTGTTCCTTAGCATCTGTACTAGAATTTGTGGCTAACCTAATCTGCACTAGATTCCACAATTCTTCCAAATCTGCTCTATCAGATGCTCTAACTAAATTTTCAAAATTCTTGAAGATAGCAGACTGTCCCCCAACCCTTAATATTTTCCATGACTTACCAAATCTATCATGGTGTATTTCCCAATCAATTATAGGGTGTCTAGACCTAATTGGATCAGCATGAATGATAGTGGGTAAAGTAATCAACATTTTACTTACTTGCCCTTGATCCAATTTTGCTACTTCTTTCTTCTGAGCATCTTCCTTCTTCTTTGATGGGAGTACATCAGATGGAACATTATAGTAAAGATTCTTGTAGGCTTGAAGATATAAAAAGAAGATTTCATCAGCAGATTTCTTCTTAAGTTGATAATCAGTCCAATTTGCCTGATTCTTCAAAAATTTCTTCATAAAGATTGTTTGATCTTTGTTAGTTTTGCCCACTTTAAAACCTCTCTTCTGACTTTCCTTCATCTTCTCAAAAATGTCAGCCAAAGCTGCTTCTTTGTATTTCTTGTTGATGAAAGATTCAAGTGCTTCAGTCTTCTCATCAGAATTGAGTGTCTTGTCATTTACTATATTTGCTGCATGACCTTTCACAATTGGATCATTGTTAATAATCCATAACATCTGTGCATCAAAGGTCTCTTGAGCAATTTGAGTATCAAGAAGAGCTTGAGCAGCTTCTTCAGCTTCTTTCTGCTCTTTCATTTCTTCAAGCATTCTTGAGGCTTCTCTAGCTTTTAGCTCTTCTTCTTGAACTCTTTTGGCCTCTTCTTCTCCTAAAGCCATCTGAATTTGCTGAGTTCTTTTTAACTTCTTGGACTTTGGCTCATCTTCAATTAGAATGCCTTTGCCCTTATCCTTTGGAGTTTGTTCTTGTGATGGAGCAGAGGATTGCTCATCAGCAACTAGAATCCTCTTTCTCTTGTACACTCTCTCAGCAGACCCTTTATACCCCATAGCCAATAGCCTTTCTCTCCTGGTAGACTCTTCTTCTGCCCTAGCAGGCTCTTGCCCTGCTCCAACAGGCTCTTCATCATAAACTTGAGTTCCATCATGGAATTCAAATTGAGCCTGTTCCTCCTCTTCTTCCTCATCTTCAGACATATCCTTCCTCCCCTTTTTGGAAGAGTGATCTATCCTATCAGCATCTGACTGTGAAGAACTAGATAAAACAACCTTTGCAGACTTTTTACCTTTTAACTTCTTCACTTCACCCTCCAATCTCTTAACCCTCTTAACCAATTTGATGTTGATCTTAGAAAACTTTTCATTTTGACTATTAAGAGCTTTCTCTAAGAACTTCACCTTGTTTTTCAACTCTTGCATTGTCTGAGGTGATTGGGTTTGTGATGTATGATGTGGGGATGTTGGTGGTGTTGCTGATGGTACTGGAGATGGTGTTGGTGATTTTTGATGTGTTTGTGAAATGAAACCATGTGAAGAACTAGATGATGGTGTATCAGCAGATGGTGTTGGTTCTTCTGGGTGTTGTGGTACCATTTCATCAAAAAGTGGAACTTCCTCCCCTCTAAAACCAATTCTCATATTTGAAAATACTTTTTGAGAAAGTTTTGGTGTTTCATAAACTGAGTCTGTGGGAAGCAACACATGTTGTAATTTTCCAATGATGCATCCAATGAATCTTGGATACATCAAAAATTTTGTTTTACTATCCACATTGTTTATCAATCCTTCAAAAATATATTTAGAAAAATTGTATTTTCTGTTTGTAGCTAAGCAAATGAGAGCAGAAGCCATGTTGCCACTAAATTGCTCCCAAGAGGTTTTCTTCTGGCTCAAACAGTGAAGGATTGTGTGAATCAAAAATCTCCATTGTGGAGTAAGATGCTTTTTCAGAAAAGTGAGTTTGTTGAACTCAGCATGATACCCCATTCTTGTTAAATTTTCAAAAATTTCAGTATCTGGTAACTGACTAATACCATCAGAATCATCCAAATGAAGATGTCTTCTTATGGATGACTCAGTAAGAGTCAAATGTTTACCATCCACTTTGGCTTTTATTCTTTGTTCCCCATTTTCAGAAGTTTTAATTTTAGCAAAAATGCAACTGATTGTGACGTTGAACAAAGTTTAGATCAATTGTGGAAGCCATAATGAAAATTTTGAATATGATGGTGGGATTTGTTGGTAGTACTGGTAGAAGATGAAAGATGTATGTGAATTATGATAATGACTGATGAAAGAAGATATGAGAGAATTACTTTTAACCGACAATAATAAAGATTATAAAAAGAAATTGAAAAGGCGGTTAAAAAGATCTTTTATATGTGAAATATAATATAATATAATCATCAGTAATTTACATAACTACCCCAACGGCTAATTTTAACTACCAGGCCTAAAGGCTAAAACTTTTTCTGACAGGCTCAACGGCTATCTAGCAGTACCTTTGTACTCTAGCAGTACCATTTTTGTACTAGCAGTACCTTTTAAAGTTTTATAAAAATCCCTTATAGTTTTTAGCAAACTATCAGCTATCAACGGATTTGAGTTGTCTTTACCAAAAGCCGTTTGCTTAAGGACTAGTTAACTATTTACAATTAAGTATGGTTAGTTAACAACCATATAGTTTTTGGTAAACTATCAACCATCAACGGATTTGATTTGTCTTTACCAAAAGCCGTTTGCTTAAGGACTAGTCAACTCTTAAGTTTGTAAAAAACTTGGTGAGATGAATACCAAAAGCCATGATGGCCCAAAAGATGGTGCAATTTCCTTGGATGGAGGAAATTTAAATCAGGCAATGATGCTGTGTATCTTGGATGATTGGCTCAACAAGTGAAATCATCTAATAGCATGCCTTTGAGTTGAAAACATTTCTTAGTTTGATCTAGATAGAACTTTCTCCTTGAGAAATGCTTCATCCCTTCTAGATATGTGATCTAACTCTCTCTTTTTCAACTCTGCATCATCTTGTATGCTTTTGTCTTTTCTTTCATCAATTGGTCTTTCTTCCATTCTGGACTATAAATTCCTCCCCTGAGATTGTTGTTTATCCTGAAATGAATAAAACTTTTGTTGTCCCTTTTGTTTGAAAGAACTCTTGTTTTGTTATCAACCTGAAATGTGTTAGTTGCAAACCAAAAGAACAAAGTGTAGAACACTTGATCTATATAATTGTAAACATTCAAGCATTTATATGAACAAAACATAGCAATTTTGTATCAGCAGGACCAATTATGAACTAACAGGACCTTTTGACTAACTAGCAGTACCATGTTAAAAATGCAATACCAGTTAATTTTATGAACAAAAACATATGATTTTCAAAGATTTATCATTCCAATACCTCCTACAAGATATTTGAATCTTCCTAAATCAAAAGCTTTGGTGAGAAGGTCTGCATAATTCTTTTCAGAATCAATTTTAACAACTTGAATTAACCTTTTCTCATTGCAATCCCTTATGAAATGGTGTCTGATTTCAATATGTTTTGTTTTTGAGTGTTGAACTGGGTTTTTAATGATACAAATAGTACTGCTATTGTCAATATAAATAATGGTGTTAAGAAAATTGTACCCATAGTCAAGCATTTGATTTTGGATCCAAAGAACTTGCCCACAACAACTTGCACCAGCAACATATTCTGCTTCAGTTGTAGAGTTGGCCACCATTGTTTGTTTCTTGCATTGCCAAGAGATTAGTCTGCAACCAAGAAATTGACATCCACCAGTTGTGGATTTTCTGTCTAGTGTTGCACCAGCATAGTCACTATCTGAATAAGCCATCAATTCAAAAGATGATTCCCTTGGATACCAAAGACCCAACCTAGGTTGACCCTTAAGATATCTAAAGATTCTTTTGACTGCTGTGAGATGAGAGATTTTGGGATGTATTTGAAACCTTGCACACACACATACTGAGAACATGATATCTGGTCTTGATGATTTAAGATACATCAAAGATCCAATCATAGACCTATAATTGTGCAAATCCATATCTTCTCCTTCAGCATCCTTGAGTAGCCCTTTGTCTGGATCCATTGGTGTACTTGCAACCTTAGAATCAGCAAAATTGAATTTCCTTAAGATCTCTGCTACATACTTATCTTGGCTGATAAATATGCCTTCTTTGGATTGTTTCACTTGGAGACCTAAAAAGAAAGTAAGTTCCCCCATGGAACTCATTTCAAACTTACTGTGCATAAGTTTTTCAAATTCTACACACAAGCCTTGGTTTGTTGATCCAAAGATTATGTCATCAACATAAATCTGCACTAACAAGATGTCTTTCTTTGTCCTTTTGATGAACAAAGTTGGATCAATCCTGCCTCTTTGGAATCCATTTTTTAGTAGAAAACAAGCCAATGTTTCATACCATGCCCTTGGAGCTTGATGTAGGCCATACAAAGCCTTGGTAACCTTGTAAACTTTATCTGGATACTCAGCATCAATGAAGCCTGGAGGTTGAGATACATATACTGGTTCTTCAATTTCACCATACAAAAATGCACTCTTAACATCCATTTGATAGACAGTGAAGCCTATGAATGAAGCATAGGCTAAGAAAAGCCTAATTGCTTCAAGTCTTGCAACTGGAGCAAACACTTCTTCATAATCTACCCCTTCCTCTTGAGTATATCCTTGTGCTACCAATCTAGCCTTGTTCCTGATCACTATACCCCTTTCATCCTTCTTGTTTCTGAACACCATTTGGTTCCAATTGCCCTATGACCTCTGGGCAAATCAACCAATATCCAAACCTTCTGAATCTTGAATTGGAGAAGCTCTTCTTGCATAGCTTCCACCCAACTTGCATCATCTAAAGCTTTGTTTATGTTCTTGGGTTCAGCCTGAGATAGAAAACATGAAAACAGGCATATATTGGAATTATCATTATTCTTTTCTTCATAAATAGAGGAGATTAACCCTTCTTCATCTGAGGATAAGACTTGAGATAAACCAACTTGAGATCTTGTTCTAACACCAGAAGTTATGCTTCCAATCACATCATCAGATGAGTGATCTTTTAGAATTCTAGTGTTTGGTGTTTTAGGAACTTCATATGTAGTTGGAAGATTGCTAATCCCAACCTCTTCTTGAAAAGAATCATCTATTTGAACATTCAATGGCTCAGCAGTACCAATACTTGTACTAGCAGGACCATCTGAAGAACTGGCAGTACCATTGTCATTAGCACCACTTTCTTGATTCTCTTGATTCTGAGTTCCTTGATCTTCTTCATTGCCTTCATTTCTTGAGTTTGAAGGTCCTTCTTGACTTGAAGATAGATCCATACTTTTCCAAATTGGCATCCAGATGAAATCTTGATCTTTAGGAGCTTCAACATTTTCTTTAGAACCTGCATTATTATTAGCATGTGTACCTGAAACAGGCACATAATTCATAGATTCTGAGAGCCTATCAACATCAAACATCCAATCTGGTCCAACTCCTTTCACATTTGCTAGTTTCTCTTGAAACTCTATGTGAAGATTCTCTTCTACTAGCCTAGTGCAAGTGTTGAACACTCTATAGGCCTTACTCTGCAAGGAATACCCTATCAAAAAGCCAACATCTGCTTTTCCATCAAATTTGCCTAAATGATCTTTGGTATTGAGAATAGTAACCTGACAACCAAAAGGTCTCATAAAACTTAAAGATGGTTTTCTACCAAAGAAAAGTTCATAAGGTGTTTTTCTATGTGGTTTTGTCACAAGAACCCTGTTTTGTACATAACAAGCAGTACCAACTGCTTCAGCCCAAAATGAAATAGGCAACTTAGAGTCTACTAACATAGTTCTAGCAGCCTCTATAAGTGTTCTATTCTTTCTTTCTGCTACTCCATTTTGCTGAGGTGTTCTAGCTACACTAAACTCTCTTTTTATGCCTTTTTCCTTGCAAAAGTCATCCATAACTCTATTCTTGAACTCTGTCCCATTGTCACACCTGATGATTTTGACTTTCTTATCAGATTGGTTTTCTACCTCAGTGATATAGGTTTTAAGTATCTCACTAGTTTCATGTTTAGATCTTAAGAAGAAAACCCATGAAAATCTGCTATAGTCATCAGTAACAACCAGACAATATTTCTTTCCATTCAAGCTACACACATTAGTAGGACCAAAGAGATCCATATGAAGCATATGTAAAGCCTGAGAAATAGAGTTTTGGGTCTTGGGCTTACAAGAAGCTCTATGTTGTTTGCCTTTTAGACAGTCAACACAAGTTTGGTCGTTTTGGAAAATCTTTTTGGGTAAACCTCTTACTAAATCATATTTTGCAATAGTGTTGATTGTTTTAAAGTTTACATGACCAAGCCTTCTATGCCAAATCATAGATTCATCCAATGAGGCCTTTGCTACCAAACAAGTTAAACCTTCCTTGGGATCAATGTTCTTTAAATTGACAACATACATATTGTTCCTTTTTGGAATTTTAAGAAGGATCTGACTCTCATCAGGCATCTTAAAATCAGAAGAAAGAACCATACATTCATTGTCAGTAAATAGAACATTGTTCTTTTTGTCACACATTTGTGAGACACTAAGAAGATTAAACTGAAGTTCTTTCACAAAATACACATTTTCAAAATCTATTTTACTGGTTTTGATAGTACCTTTACCAGTGATCTTTCCTTTTATTCCTCCCCCAAAGGTAACATATCCTCCATCTAAAGTTTTGAAGTCTGAGAGGAATGACATGTTGCCTGTCATGTGCCTTGAACACCCACTATCAACATATCCTTGATCTTCAATATCAGTTGAATGTTCCTGCACATGAATAAACATATTAGTTTCCTTGGGGTACCCAAGCCATGACAGACTTGGGTTTGCCTCTTGCATCAATGAAGTCAAACCTTTTCAGGATTGTTGATGCACCTTTAGATTGGATTGGTTTCCAAATCCAACATGCTGAGGACTTAACAGCACTTTCCCTTTTAATCCATTGTGTGGTCTTTGGTCTATCAGTACCAATTTTGGCAATACCAACTTTGGCAGTACCATGTGGTCTAGCAGGACCTTTTGGTCTAGCAGGACCTTTGGTTTTTGGACTCCAAACTTTTGTTTTGACCACATTTATCTTTTGAATTGGATTCTTCTCAACTTTTGGTACAGATTTATAAGTGTTTCTTGTACCCTTATCAGTTGGTTTTGCAATAACAGGCTTATCTTGTCTAACAGTATGTTTAACATTTGTGGTGTTAGACTTAACAAAACTTTTTCTGGGGTGATTAACATTTGTTTTAGCTTTTGATTTACTCCCAGAAACCCATTTATTACAATAAGCATGAAGATGTTTAAAGCTACCACAATAATAACAAGCTTTATTAAACATAACAAAGTCATCACCTAATTGTTGTGATTTAAGGTTGTTCCAATTTCTTTGGCTTCCCCTAGGTTTGTTATTACATTTTTCACAACTTTCAACTGTCTTTAAAACAGTTTTGGCTTTAGCTTTTACTTCTACTTTCTTAGGACTGGATGGTCCTACTTTGATTCCTTTAATAGGAATAGTCTCATCTTCATCATCATCAGATACCCAATCCTCAATAATTAGGACATCTGGTCTCTTCTCAGTGAGTACCTTGGAGAGTGAGACATTCTTAGCACCCTCAGAAGGTTCACTTATCACTTCAGGCTTAGCTAATGGTTTTGCAACAAATTCATGTAAACCTGATGCAGCAAGATCACTACCTTGTGGACAAGGAATTCCTCTATAAGGAGGTGGACATTTATTGTATCCTATCCCTGATTTTATCCTCTTATTCATCTGATTCTCTACTATACTCCTAGTACACTCAGAAGCATTTTCCAATTTAGTAACAGTCAGTTGAATATTGTCTCTAGCTAATGTCACTTTAGTGCACTCATTTCTTACCATTTCTATTTCTATATCTTTCAAAAATATTTGTCTATGAAGAGCATTTTTGGCATCAGTAAAGGTAAGTTCATTTTCTCTATAGTGAGTGATTTGTTTTTCTAGCTTAGACATACCACACTTGTGGTCAAATAGAGCTTGATTGGTTTTTCTTTCTACTATTGTGAGTTCATCAAAGCATTTTCTTAAAGTTTGCAATTCTTTAAATGCTTCACATGTATTTGAACATTTAGAAATTATTACCTCAGGAGTGGAGAATGCCATCAAGGCCAATTCATCAGAAGTTGACTCATCTTCACCCATGAAACTCCAATCAAAACCCATGCCATCTATAGCAACCATTGCTTTTGGCTCAGCAACTTCAACAACCTTACTCTTGCTTTCAAAGCTTCCTTTCTTCTCAAAGCTTCCTTGGTTTCTATTGTCAAACCCTCTACCTCTGTCATCCTGCCTCTTAGGTCTTCTACACTCTCTAGAGTAGTGACCTTTCATGTGGCAGTTGTAACACTCCACCTTTGACTTATCATAGCCAGCAGGCTCACTTCCATCTATCAGTATCTTCTTGCCAGTCCTCATCATCAACTGCTTAGCTCTAATGCTTAAAAGTGAAAGTTGCCACTTTAGGTCCATTACTTCAAGATCATCAGGATGAATCTCTTGAAGGTCTTCAAATGTTAATACAGACCCATTGTGTTGAGATGTAAGAAAAGCACACCCAATTGTTTCATCCAAAATGGACTTGGTGCTACTAGAAGTACTAGCAGTACCAAAGGTTGTATTAGCAGTACCTTCTTCTCTGCCACCTTTGTCTTCATGATCAACCTTTGAGATGTTTGGGGATGAAACAAATGCCATATTTCCTGAGCTTGACCCAGTAGTCTTCTTAACTTCATGTTCTACAATCTTGAAATTGTTGTAGAGATCATTGAGACTCATCTGGTCAATATCTGACTTGTTCTTCCATACAATGACATGCATAGACCATTCTGAAGGTAAACTCCTAAGAAATTTAGAGTTTAGATCTTCTTGAGTTATCATCACTTCATGGATGGCTAACTGACTTGCAAGCTTCTGAAGTCTATTGAACATACTGTCCAAAGACTCATTGGTTGTGGCTGTGAAGTTCTCAAATTGTTGTTTGAGAAGTGTCTTTTGTGTTTTCTTGGTAGCATCATTACCACCAAACCTAGCCACAATAGCTTCAAAGAGGGTTTTGGCATCTTTGTATTTGTTAAAAATCAGAAGTTGATCATTTGGAATAGTCATCAGTAACATACTCCTTGCCTTGAGATCATTTTTCTTCTGAATTCTTTCATCTGCATTTGATGGTTGGTTTTGTATTGTTGATACAAGAGCATCATTTACTGTTGATGTGGTGATTTGGGGTTTAAATGAATTGCCTTGTTCAATAATCTCCCAAAGTGCATAGTCCTGCACTTGAAAGTATTGTTCAACCCTGAGTCGCCACATTTCAAACTCATTTTGTTTCAGTAGTGGAAGTTTAGCTGCAACATTTGTCTGAATATGTTCAACATCCATTTTTCTTTTAAATTTGTAAATATCAAGCCTAGCTCTGATACCACTTGTGGAACGTTTGGTTATAGTTCGATTGAGATATTTATGTATTGAATGTGTTTAGCATGCGGAATCTACTACAACACACTTTAAAAGAACACAAGGTGGTGAGTTTAAGTAAATGTGTGAATGCAATGAACAACGAACACAACTTTGTTTAGAACAAAACGATTCAATATTATTGATGAAATAATACGGATGATCTAAATATCACCAGGATTACAAAGTAATCTTGAATCTAAGATTGTAAAAGGATTTGTGATTCGAAGTAACTAAGTTACTTGAGAGATAGTTTGGTTCGTGGTTATTAGTTGTGAAAGATGCATGCATGAAAAAGTGACTAAGATATCCTTTTATAAGATAAGGATATCTTATTACATGTTGTCAAGTAGATGAATATAATACTATACTTTGACTATATTAGCGCCTACAATTAAATACAACTACCCATGTACACTCTGATATATTCTTCTGTCACCACAGAAGACTAATCTACTTCTACATAACGTATAACAATGTACAAAGACTAATAATTCAACTAAATATCTATTACAAAATATCTAATCGACTTGACATAAGCTTGGCAGGCTCTTCATTAGCTAGCAGTACCTTCTACCCAGAAGGTACTGGTAAGAACATCTTCGTACACAACAAAATCAACTAGCAGGCTCTTCTCATCATTGGCAGGCTCTTTGACTTTGATCATTTTATTCCCAACAGTAACAGGGTTACAAAACCTTGAAGTGATTCGACTTAGCAATAATACGTATGCTAAACTCTAACCCTAGATCCTCCTTTTATAGACTAAGGAGTCCTAGTCAGTTACAATAACTTTCTATACAAGAATAATCTTTTCGTATCTATTCTATAATTATCCAAACATAATATACATAGTTATCTAATAAGCAGCAGAATACTAACTCTAGCAGTAGAATCTTCGATGCCTAGCAGTAGTATCCACTTAGCTTATTTTCTTGATCTCTTCAGTAACTCCAGCAGTAGAATAAATACACTAGCAATAGAATGATTAAGCCCAACAGTAGAATCATACTTAGTGTATTTTCCATGTAGCACAATAAGAAGTAGTATCCATTCTGAGCAGCGGCATATCAAAACCCAACATGAGAAGATTTTGCTAAAAATTTCTCATGGGATTTTTGATAAATTATGAAAATGTCCTAAAAGATGCAATTCCTAACTAAGGAAAACATGATTTGTGATGTAATTCAGTAAATATGCTTCATGATTTAGCTAAAAATTGCATAAACCCCAAGTTTTGATTTTGTGCATGAAATAGAAATCCTAGACTCAGATCAGGAATGTAGACGTGATTATGATACTTACAGAGATGATTAGAGCACAAACTGATGGAAGGAGATGACCTAAATTGTGAGTTTGGATGATTTTGAGTCGAGTTCCAGTAGGTGGTATGTTTTTGGGAGTTGTGATGTACAGTGTATGTTGTTTATTTAATATACTAAAAAACTGACTCAGGGGGCCGCGGATATGGCAGAACCAAAACAAGGGGCCCGCCCTTGTTGTCGGTTGGTTCCGTGGATCAGGCTCAGGTTTTTTGTAACATACTCACAAAGTAATAACACACGTATGGATTATGATCTTGGCCGAATAGAATGAGAATTGTAGAGTGAGAAAGAGAAGTTGGGAACCTTAGAGAGAGAAAGTAGATGATATTATATTAGAAGTATGAAAGGTCCAACCCTTCCCTTGTGTGGGAAGGGCTTTATATAGTACAATATTAGGCGTCCCGTGTGGGCTGTGGACTGAGCTGACAGTGGGTAAAGACCCGACCCACTCCACGATTACTTTAATAACTAAACTAATACTAATATTACTGATAATCCTACGAGCTAGTTAATGCTAAATGATACTCGGGGTGACCGAGTCTTCATAAGAATATTTGTATTCCTAACAATCTCCCCCAAAGGGAGGTCACCCCAGAAATAATATCTTGAATTCTAACATTCTATCATACGAGTATGACTTCCTAGCTCGTATTTCTTGATTCTTCAAAATCTTGAAACTTTATACTTTCAGCAGTAAACACTTTTGACGACTGATCTTTTGTCTTGGATGATCTTTGAAGATTCTTCGATGATATCATCCAGCATATGTCTTTTAGTCATCTTGTTTCAGCATCGTCTCCATGTGATATTGTGATCTTTGGACCGACATGCTCACACTTTTCTGGATCATGATTTTCAGCATCAGAGTTGCAAAAGCAGTGTTGAGGGCCTTTCAATTATTATGATTTCTTTGATTATGATAATGGTGAAGTGTGAACATGGGGTGATGGACCGGAATATTTTCGGCAATCAGCTGCAACCGCCAGGTATTCCTGCATACGACAATTAGCAATAAAACGTCCGGTACTTACAGGTTCGGACTTCGAGATTGTTAACAGCATAGTGTGAAAAATCTCTCTAATCCTTACCAAGGCCGTTCCTAAATCAGAAACCCACAGAGGGCTTACAAGATCTACCGTAGTAAATCAACGATTAGGTGAGTCACTGGAGTTCACTCCACGACTGTAGACCGTTTGAAACCACCGCGACCACTAAGCGTAATCCACAAGGAATTACCGAAGTGACCTGCTTTCAGGGCTGTTGGATGTTGACCCTGGCAGGAATTTCCATTCAATCACTGAGAGTTACATTTGTTAACTCTCTCATAAATGTTCTAACAGATTGCTAAGATATGCGTAGGACTCATAAGTTTACACCTGGCGTCCTTGATGTTGAACAGCCAGTGTAGAAGTACTGTGTGTTCCTATTGAGATCTTTTGATGCATCTCTTGGCTCTAGACTCAATAAGTGCAATTTTTGGTAGTCGGAGACTGGAGCGGTGTCTCCTGTTTCAATATCAACATAACTCGTAATGAGCGGTCGATAGATTATGCAGGGTTCCCTGTGAGAATGAAACAAGTCCTTTTAAGAGAACTTGAGTGGCTTAGAAGGTTTAGTGCAGTGCGTCACTGGGTCCATGACGTCTTGTCTTCAATACCGGTGTTACTTTGGTAACAGCCAGTAGCATATGAATTGAACCCGGTTTCTGCCCTAAGGTTGAATAATTGGAGGGCTATTTCTTTTCACCCTTTCCCAGTTCATTTCTTTTTAATTCTTCAACCCCTTCTTTCTCCTTTCTCATATTACTCCTTTTTTTCATATTCATACCTAAGGACTTTCTAATACTAACTATTTGGTATTGTCCTTGGGTAGATCCCTCCGGCTCTGGCGGATCATAGGACGTTTTTTCTAACCTTAGCCACCTTATAACACCATGACTATCCTATGTTGCCGTAAACCAAAATCCTTGAAAAATCTCTCAAAGTGTTCATGATTATGAAACACATTTTGCTAACACTTTAAGAGTTTTATATTTTTCAAATGCTCCCCCTTAACATGTGCTCATAAGTTTTAATTTAAAATTTGCACATGTTGGGTAGAGATTGCACTTTGTTGATATAAATAATGCCTAAACACGTTATTAATATTTTTTGATATCTCGACGTTTTGATAATCACAAAATGTAAAATCATTAATCGGAAAATTATGACGTAAACAAGTATTTAGTTGTAAATATCTATTTCTACAACTCAAATCATTTAAGGTATGAATGAACTAATGCTTAATGCATTATATGATCAAAGGAACATTTTCTTAATAACTAGATTTTTTATAAAACATCAAAAACATTTTATATATTTTTGAAAAACATTTTTGGTATTAAATAAAAATGTTTAATCTTTTATAAAAATATGAATTCAAATTTTTAACCAAAATCAGTTAAAATGTTCCAGAAAAACCTTCCCCACAAAAGGACAAAATTGGCCAACGTTCAGTATGGGCGGCCCCCTTAATTTTGCTAGGCGGCCCCATTAATAATTAAGGGGACCGCCCCCGCTCCAGTAGGCCTCCAGCTGTCCAGTTTTTCTCCTATAAATACCAATCTTCTCCTGGATTTTTACTCACCTTTTGCACCCCAAAACTTTCTGTTTTAAATCTTGTAAATACTTTCTAAAATCCTTTGATCATATAATCTTAAGCTTTGGTTTCTAAGTGATCCAAGCTTCCTTCTTTCAAGTGCAAAAGAAGAATACTTCTATCAATCAAGATTAGAAGTATTACAACTTAGTATCATCTTGTTACTTAAGTTGTTAGTTTAACAAAGTTTGTAAATCATTCATTCATTTGTGTGTAAGGTGTGTATAGTAGATTAGTGTTGTATGTAAGTAGTGAAGAAGTTGTACAAGTAGTTGTGGTATAGAAGTTGTGAAGACATAGAGTAGAAGTTGTGAAGCCGCGGAGTAGAAGTCGTGAACCCGTTGTGTAGAAGTTGTGAAGCCATAGCTTTGAAGTCGTGAAGTCCTAGTGTTGAAGTTGTGAAGCCGTAGCTTTGAAGTCGTGAAGTCCTAGTGTTGAAGTCGTGAAGCCGTAGCATAGAGGTTGTGTAGCGGTCGTGTTGAATCCTTAAAGTCCTAGTCGTGAAGTCCTAGTGTTGAAGTCGTGAAGCCGTAGCATAGAGGTTGTGTAGCGGTCTTGTTGAAGTCATGAAGTCTTAGTCGTGAAGACATAGTGTTGAAGTCGTGAAGCCGTAGCATAGAGGTTGTGTAGCGGTCGTGTTGAAGTCGTGAAGAAGTCGTGAAGCAGTCGTGAAGCCATTGTGAAGTAGTCGTGAATAAGTCGTGAAGAAGTTGTGTTGTGAAGTTGTGAGATTGGTTCTAGCTACGATTAGAACTCGACATTTAGCTTTGTGTCGTTAAGCCAGTGTAAGCCAAAGTCGTGTAAGGTTTTCTCCGCCATAAGGGAGCTTATTGAAATTGTGAAGAAAACTCTCGAGCTCGGTGCTCGGGGAGTGGAGTAGGGCAAGGAAGGTATCCTTGTAGCCGAACCACTATAAATCTCTCGTGTCTCAGTTAGATCTTTCCATACCTTATTTACTTCTTTACTTACATCGTCATTACATTCATACACATAGGATTATATAACTGCTAGTATTTATTAGAGATCGAATTCACATAAAGATCAATTTGAAAATCCATTCAAGAAACCAAAACATTTACAATCAATTTAAAAGAATACATATATAACTAATAATAATATTTAAGTTTTAACAAACTTGAATCTAAGTTTTTTAAAAAGTAAACAAATCTTTTATAATAAATTAAAAAGACGTAAAACTATTCAACCCCCCTTCTAGTTTTCCACAATTGGTATCAGGAGCCAGGTCAATCAAGATCTTTAAAATATACTATATTTTAAAACTTGAAACGATCTATGGAATCCGAAAAATATTTAGAAGGGGAATTGATGCAAACACCACCACTATTTGAAAACCATACTTTTCTTGAATGGAAAAATAAATTTGAAAATTATGCGAAATCTATTGATCTATATCTTTGGCATGTCATTTCGATTGGTGATTTTCAACCAACAAAAACGATTTTTGAAAGTCAAACAAAAACGGATTTTATTTAAAAATAAATAATAACAAAAATAATGAAGCTAAAATAATTATTTACAAAACTTTGCCGAAAGTTGAATATGAAAGAATATCTTTCTGTAAAACGGCAAATGATATTTGGAAAAATCTCTTAAACTTTCATCAAGAAAAACATTAAGCCAAAGATGAGGATTTTGATCTTGTACATGAATTAGTCATTTTAGAAAATTTAATAGATAAACATTTAGATAAAATAGATACGTGTGCTACTAGTTCATATGTTGTTAATGAAGGTATTAACGACGAAGACTACATCAATCAACTCCAAAGTGAACTCAATCCAATATCATGGAGTGACACAGATGAAGGAGAAGATCATCATCCGGTATGTGACGAATGCAAACTAGATAAAGCTCCAAATAAGGTACAATCCAAAACCAAACATTTTTGCAATGATCCATTCACTTTAGAATTTTCAAAACTAGAAAATGAGTTTAAACATTTTTGCAACATAGATCTAAAAACTATTTCTAAACATAAATCATCAAAAACTTTTGAAGGTAATCTTGAAAAAGAAATAATTTTAGAAGGTAAAATGTCTAGACTTGAAAGTAATATTGAAATTGATCTAGAATGCAAAATATGTCAAGATTATAAACTTGAAATTAAAAGATTAAATGAAAGAGCAAAAATATTAGCTAAATTTGAAGAAAGCTCCAAATCTCTTAAATTATTACTAAGTTGTCAAAAGCCATTCAATGATAAAACCGGTTTAGGATTTAACTCGGATAACTCTTCAACAAGTAAATCAAAACAAATTATAATTAAAAAACCTAGTAGAGAAATTTAGATATAAGGATATTTATTGTGATTATAATTTATAAGTCAAGAAATCCATTGTTTGTACATCAAAACAAACTATCAAGGAATTCTTGTACTTCTTGGTGACATTTTCTCCACGTGCATATTAATGCAATGGATGTCGCCAACTAACCATCTCGGACCCATGAGAATCTGGGTACCAAGCTATTTTATTTGATTAGGTAATGAACGCAAAATGGAATGAAACTCAATCTTGCGTTAACCTACTCATATTCAAAACACGCGCATGAAGACCTATTAATCTACATTAATGAGGATGGAACGAAGTGGTACTCATCTATTATTCACTACCTCATATCATGAAGAATAACTGGACTTGAGATAAGTCTTCTTTTTAAAATTTCCTGAGTAGTTACTCCTTGCATATAGTTATGATAATCACTGCCTTAAGATATGCTTAGTTTGATAGGTTGCTTTGCTCTCACACTACTAGTTATATTACTTGCTAATAAACTAGAAAACCTTAAGTTAACTCTCCTAGGCATTAAATAAAATGTTCTTTATCGAACATACAATATTTAGTCATCACTATCGTTTAAATCGCATAATTTATTGAAAAGGATAGCATGAGACAATAGCCTTAATCAATCAAGCATGAGATTTTTTTTTTCAACAACTCCTTTTAAAAATGAAAATCTTCATATTTTGGAAAATGATTTTTCAAAAAGATTATGTCACTTCTCTATTAAACATGTTTTTATCAAAACTAAAAAGTGTAACAACTTCTTTTTATTTCCTTATAAAAACACTTTGAAACAAATTCAAATCTACCTTGGTGAAATAATTTTCATACTCAAATAAAACCTACTTTCAAACAATGTTGAATAATGCCCAAAAACACTTACTCAAATCATGCTTGATCCAAGTCTAGAAATCCATGCTATCACAAATTTCCCATCACATAGACACTTATTAGGATTAATTGTCATAATAATGGTAGTATGAATTACTTGGTAATTATATGTTGTTTTCTTGTTCATATATACATATATGCTTCTTGGTAAATGAGTAGGTTGCATGATAATTAAAATTGCTTAATTGAATGTGCTTAGCATACATAAGTTATTAAACTTTAAATTGCCTCAAAAAGAAGTTGGACTTGCTTGAAGCTAAACTCAAAAACACAACCTTTTCTACAAATTTCTGCCAAAAACCCATTTTCAGAAATCTGGAAGTCAGCAGATGGGCGGCCCCCTTAAATACCTAGGCGGCCCCCTTAATTATTAAGGGGACCGGCCCATATTTAAGGGGACCGGCCATCTGAAGACCCGGTTTACTGTTTCCTTTTTCAATTTCCAACCCATTTTATTCCATACTTCCCAAAATTCACAAACACATTTTGTCATAAACCACCCACCAAAATTTACCTTCCTAAACCACATCATTCCTTCACTATAAATGCACCTCCTCATCATAAATGCCCATTCACATCATCCACTCAAACATGTCATCCTCCAACTACCCAAAATCAAAACCCTCAAGAGTTGCCAAAATCTCGATGAGACCAATTTGGAGATGAAAACTTGACACATGCCATAACTCCAACTCCACATGTGATGTTGCTCAAAGTCAACCTAAGCCTAAACCTCATACTCTCACTCCCACAAATACACCCTTATCACACCCATGTGAAGAACAAGAACAATCCCAAAACAATAACCCAAATCTCATTCACATCACCCCACATCTCCCTCAATCCATCAATGTACCATCATCACCCACTCATAACTACCCAAGCTCACAAGTGTCTCCACCACCAAGAGTGTCACCACCACTCCCTACCATCAACCATACTCCACCATCATCACCCACCAATGAACACTTGAAGTTCGTTGACGAACTCAAAGAAGCCCATGAGCTAAATGCTCTTCTTGCCCTACATCTTGCTCAAAGCAATCTTGACCAACCTTCATCGAGTTCTCCACCATTACCACACAACAAGAGTCACATTGAGAAACATGTCAACAATTGTCCTTGTTGCATCTTTCTCCAACAACAAACCATTGCTCTAAATGAGCACTACACATGGATTGAGTATCTTCTCACAAGATCTCATCCAACATCCACTCTTGAGCAACATCAAAACCTTCACCCATCATGGTCCGCTCCAAACTCACCACCTCCAAACTCTACACCTCAAATGTCTCCACCATCACCATCTCCAACCTCCACACACCCAAACATATACCTTCACTAATCCCATTTACTCATCCTCTCACTAGTTTTCATTTCAAAAACCACCTCCATCATCAAGCAAGTCAAATGGATTTCTTAGGCAAATTAGAATTCTCGAACAAATGTATGCTTTAAGCACTATGTATGTTGTAACAATGATTATGTTTGTCACATAATCATTTTAAATTAATGAATGTTTGTTTCTTTCTTTCCTATATATGTTTGCTATGAATGTGTTGTTTCTTTTCTTGTTTAATTAAGATATATGCTTATGACATGCTTACAATATGATCTTAGTAGTTTACATATAACCATTAATCTTTTTAATATGTTCTTGTTACTATTTAATCATTCTTAATATACATGATCCAAATGGAACTTGCTGCAAAAACACCCTAAAAATGACCTTTTTCTGGAAATTTTTCAAATTTGGTCGCCTGGGAAATCACCAGATGGGCTGCCCCCTTAATTCCTTAGGCGGTCCCCTTAATTTTAAGGGGGCCGCCCAGCAATTAAGGGGACCGGCCATCTGGACAGTAAATTTTACTGTTTCCTTTTGCATCTTGTGACCACTTTTACCTAGCCCCAACTACCATTACCCTTAATGCACGAACTGAACTTGGAATATTACCACAAAACATTCACAATTTGCCTAAATCAACCACATTTTCACAATATAAATACCCTCCTTACAATTACCTTTCACTTCATCAACCATCACCTTCATCAAACACCCATTTTCATCCACCATGTTGTCACCAAAAACCTCCATCTCTAAGACTCCAAGGAAGCAAAGACTTGTCATCATACCACCAAAACAACTCTTCATTGACCTCACCCAAGATGACATCAAAACTCCATCACCACCACCTCAAAATTCATCCCCAAGTGCACCTAATGCACCATTAAAAACACCCTCTACCCATGGAGCTTCATCTTCCTCCATTCCATCCACTTCATCTATCAATGACTACATCCACACTCACCTAACATCATCACCAAGAACATCATCACCACCATCCACTCAAGAACCTCCATCCACTCAACTTTCCATTTCCTTATCACCCATTACACCACTTGATTCTCATTTTCCACCTCCACCAAACGCACAACCATTTTTTCCCATACCTTGGCCACTACTTGAAACCCATGGTGACACTTGTCTTTGTTGCATCCATAACCGGACCATAATCTTTGGTCTCAGAGATGAGATATTCTATAGGTTTTCATCACTTGAAAACATACTTACCAACCAACCTCCACCACCACCACCACCATCCTCACCCACTACACAACCACCACCTCCATTGTCACCCAAGTAAGCACATGCAATGCTTACTCAATAATAAATTTTCCACCCATTTTGTAAGCAAGCTCCATGGAAGATTATGTTGTCCAGGATGATTATGTAGTTGGAATTATTAGCTAGTGTAGGAATGCTTGTACTCATGTATGGTTGTGTAATTATACACAACATTTATTTTTATGAATGTCTTTTTTTTTCATGCATGCTCATTATTTGTGCTATATATATGCTTGTGCTTCTAACATTTTTCTCGCAAGCATTCCATAGCTCGTTTCCTTGGTGCTCCCAAACGAGGGGGAGTACACACCAAGGGGGAGTTATCGTCCCGACAAATTTCATTTCTTAAACTTGTCGGCATAACCTTTTTGATTCTACAAAAAGGGGGAGAAATAGATGTAAACTCACTAAATACTTGTCTAAAAACTAATTTTTAGATTTAATGAGTTTAGATTTTGTAATCATCAAAAAGGGGGAGATTGTTGATATAAATAATGCCTAAACACGTTATTAATAAAATGATTGTTGTGCCTACTAATCATGCCTACAAATGTACCTAATGATTTGATTGGATGATTTCAAAAATTGATTGGTGGAAATTTGGAGAGAGAAAGTACATAATACAATTGTACAAGTGATTTATGCATTAGGCATGTTTTTAGGCTTGTGTTGTAGGTCTAAATAGCATTACTCTTTTCGATATCTCGACGTTTTGATAATCACAAAATGTAAAATCATTAATCGGAAAATTATGACGTAAACATGTATTTAGTTGTAAATATCTATTTCTACAACTCAAATCACTTAAGGTATGAATGAACTAATGCTTAATGCATTATATGATCAAAGGAACATTTTCTTAATAACTAGATTTTTTATAAAACATCAAAAACATTTTATATATTTTTGAAAAACATTTTTGGTATTAAATAAAAATGTTTAATCTTTTATAAAAATATGAATTCAAATTTTTAACCAAAATCAGTTAAAATATTCCAGAAAAACCTTCCCCACAAAAGGACAAAATTGGCCAACGTTCAGTAGGGGCGGCCCCCTTAATTTTGCTAGGTGGCCCCCTTAATAATTAAGGGGACCGCCCCCGCTCCAGTAGGCCTCCAGCTGTCCAATTTTTCTCCTATAAATACCAGTCTTCTCCTGGATTTTTACTCACCTTTTGCACCCCAAAACTTTCTGTTTTAAATCTTGTAAATACTTTCTAAAATCCTTTGATCATATAATCTTAAGCTTTGGTTTCTAAGTGATCCAAGCTTCCTTCTTTCAAGTGCAAAAGAAGAATACTTCTATCAATCAAGATTAGAAGTATTACAACTTAGTATCATCTTGTTACTTAAGTTGTTAGTTTAACAAAGTTTGTAAATCATTCATTCATTTGTGTGTAAGGTGTGTATAGTAGATTAGTGTTGTATGTAAGTAGTGAAGAAGTTGTACAAGTAGTTGTGGTATAGAAGTTGTGAAGACATAGAGTAGAAGTTGTGAAGCCGCGGAGTAGAAGTCGTGAACCCGTTGTGTAGAAGTTGTGAAGTCGTAGCTTTGAAGTCGTGAAGTCCTAGTGTTGAAGTTGTGAAGCCGTAGCTTTAAAGTCGTGAAGTCCTAGTGTTGAAGTCGTGAAGCCGTAGCATAGAGGTTGTGTAGCGGTCGTGTTGAAGCCTTAAAGTCCTAGTCGTGAAGTCCTAGTGTTGAAGTCGTGAAGTCGTAGCATAGAGGTTGTGTAGCGGTCGTGTTGAAGTTGTGAAGTCTTAGTCGTGAAGACATAGTGTTGAAGTCGTGAAGCCGTAGCATAGAGGTTGTGTAGCGGTCGTGTTGAAGTCGTAAAGAAGTCGTGAAGCAGTCGTGAAGCCATTGTGAAGTAGTCGTGAATAAGTCATGAAGAAGTTGTGTTGTGAAGTTGTGAGATTGGTTCTAGCTACGATTAGAACTCGACATTTAGCTTTGTGTCGTTAAGCCGGTGTAAGCCAAAGTCGTGTAAGGTTTTCTCCGCCATAAGGGAGCTTATTGAAGTTATGAAGAAAACTCTCGAGCTCGGTGATCGGGGAGTGGAGTAGGGCAAGGAAGGTGTCCTTGTAGCCGAACCACTATAAATCTCTCGTGTCTCGGTTAGATCTTTCCATACCTTATTTACTTCTTTACTTACATCGTCATTACATTCATACACATAGGATTATATAACTGCTAGTATTTATTAGATATTGACTTCACATAAAGATCAATTTGAAAATCCATTCAAGAAACCAAAACATTTACAATCAATTTAAAAGAATACATAAATAACTAATAATAAGCTTTAAGTTTTAACAAACTTGAATCTAAGTTTTTTAAAAAGTAAACAAAGCTTTTATAATAAATTAAAAAGACGTAAAACTATTCAACACCCCTTCTAGTTTTCCACGCACTTTTTGAATTGATCCACTTTCAGTGAACATGACCGATTCGAGACACGCTTACATCACTAGTTAGACTAGCTTGAAATTATTACCCGGCCTGGTCAAGTCCAAAAAAGTTTCTCGAAATGGTACACTCTACTCAGATACGTCCTATTCGAGACATGCTTACATCATTGGTTAGACCAGCTTGAAATTATTACCCGGCCAGGAGGCATCCTTTCGATTAATGACAGTTTTTATTTCGTCAATTCATTGGAGAAGTCTGAGTCGCGTTCACTTGAGATGCCACATCCTTTTTGTATCACAAACCATTTGCTCCCCCTCAATATGTGCATCGATATACGAAAGAGTTTAGCACATATGGGAGAGCTTACACTTAAGTTCAATAGATCACATGTTCATCATGTTTCATATTTAAATCACATTCTCTCCCCTGATCAAAAATTTCAAACCACTTGAGATTTGTGATCCTAATTGATTTAAATAAGTTAGAAAACATGGGAGGAAATGTTATCAGGTATAATATGTGTTGATAATGGAACATGAAGATGCTTCCCCTCAATCAATGAGGGAGAATGTTAGTGTCAAGTATGATAGGTATGAAAGTATTGATTTTAACAAAAATCATACACTGACACATAACAACCACATTTTATTCACTGTTTATTATGTACAGAGTGAAATGTTTTGATGGTATGAGATTTTTGAAATCATCACTCTCCCCCTCAATCGATGACCCGTCTTTTATTTAAATAGCTGTGGTCATTGATTGAGTGATAGATTTTTATGAAAAGTTCAATTCCGATTGATATTCAAAAATCATGGTACCACCAAGTTTAGCACAAATACTTTCCTGAAGAATCATAGATGGAAAAGTATGTGTGATGCAAAGAAGATTTCTCTTCTTTTACAAGAAATGATGCACTGAAATGTACATCAGATCGAAGAAACATGGATATAAAGTAATCCATGCCCAGGTGAACTTCACCCAGTTGGAGGAACAGCTGTCTTTTTGGCGACATGCTTTCCTCATAATGAAGCACGGGTTGCAGTCTGAAGTAACCGCAAGCCGATTAGACATGTTTTAACCAGTTAATATAACTTCTGCTCGAGCTTCATTTAAAGACCCGTGTCATTATTGAATTACATTTCTAGGGCCGTAAATGTTTGATGAACTCAAATAAGTACATTTTATTACTATCATTTATCCTATTAATTTGACTTGTTTTACTATATTATGTATGAGGATTGATACTTAATCGTTTACTTTTGTAATTCTCAGGTAAAAACAAGCATTTGGTGAAACTTAGCGATTTTGGACTAATTATGGAGCAAAACGTGCATAAAGTTGAAGGTCTACTGACATGGACAAGATCAAGTCAATTCTGCTCCAGATGCGCCGCATCTCACTCTCGACATGCGCCGCATCTCTATCAAGATATCACCAGATACGATCCAAGATACAAGAGGACATGCGCCGCATCTAATCATGGAGTTACGCCGCATCTTCTGGCGGTGTACGAATATTCCTGAATATTATAATCTTGGACCCCACGCGAAGTTAAGTACATGCGCCGCATCTACTTAGTAGATGCGCCGCATCTTCCCTCAGACAGAAAGTATAAATACCCCCGTAGACCAGACGAATTAAAAGTTCCGGAAAACCTAAAACCGAAGTTCGAACAGGAGGAACAAAGGACGAATTCAGTCAAGGAGGCAGCACAAGACACACCCAAATCAAAGATACAAGAGCTATAAGAAGGTGCTGCATGTGTTTAATTCATTAAGTAGTTTTGTTTTATTGTGTTAGCAAACTTTAATTCATCAGGATTGGTGGCTTGTGTAATGTGACAACGAAAGATTGCACTCCCTTTAATACTTGCTTTCCCATCAATTAAAGTTTATATGTTGATGTCTTTGGTTACTACTTATTAGTGCATTGATAACCTCTGTGTTTATTAGTGGCTTGCGGGCATTTGACTGCGGGACATAATGTGGCTCCCACGGTTATTACTAAATTGATCACTTAGGAATAACTTTTAGACATAAGTAATCATTAAGGGTTTACTCGCCGATAAGAATAGGACCAACGAGAAAGGGTTAACTACATACACTTCATATAAAGCTATCAATAAAACAAGTGACAATCTACTTAATCATAAGGACAGCCCTCTTATTGTCTCAAGTATTTATCTGTGTACGTGTGTGCTACTTGCTGATTCGTGCCTATTGGTTTATTTTATTATTTTATTGCAAACAAACCGTGCCAGTCTCTCAGGCTGAAACCCCCTTGCGTTAGGATATTAAAATACTGATTAGAATAACGAGATAATACGTTCCACTCTTAGTGATCGACACTCTACTTACCATTATCTTCATACTGACCGGGTACACTGCTCGTTAAGTGTGTGTGTTATTGATAAGTCGGCTAAATATAAATTTAAAACTTGAGTAGGCATTAAAACTGCAAAACTTTACTCCAACGCACGCGCATCAAGTTTTTGGCGCCGCTGCCGGGGAGTGAATTGATATTATCTGTTAATTTAATTATTATTTTAATTAGGTTTTTCTTTTTTATTAGATTAATTGCATCATTGTATTATTTTGCATATTTGTTGTATTGTGTGTTAATTGTTTTCTTTTATTTTTGTGTGTTTATTTTCGTTTGTGTGTTTAATTTTTGTTTTTATTTTTCGTATTTTTCTGTTCTGCTATCGTTGTACTGTGCTAAATCAAACGATACGGCGCATCTGATCTCTCAGATACGGCGTATTGCGTTTAATTTTTTAAAAAATACAACGCGTTTAATTAATTCGATACGACGCATCTTTTCCCCAAGATACGGCGTATCTGTTTTTAATAAGAAAATTTTTCTAAGCGATAAAGTAATACGACGCATCTGCTTTAGCAGATACGGCGTATCTGTTTTCGATAAAAAAAAATTCTAAACGTTAACGCCATACGACGCATCTGCTTTAGCAGATACGGCGTATCTATTATTTTAATTAAAAACAGTTTGCGAATTATTAAACAGATACGGCGTATCGATCTCTATCGATACGGCGCATCTTTCTGAATCAAAAATCGATATTTATTTTTAAACATAACGAAAATACGGCGCATTAACTTTCGTTAATACGACGCATTTAATTTTAATTAGAAAAGCTGATTTTTGATTAATTAATTCGATACGGCGCATTCTTAAATTCTAAAGCGGCGTATCTATTTTCTGAATAAAGTCTGATTTAAATTTTAACGTATTAAGATACGGCGTATCCAACTTTTTGGATACGGCGCATCGTCTGCAGATATCAGTAACTTTAATTTTTCGTATTCCGTTTTCGTTGTTAATTTTCTGAAATATTACTTTCTCGAGCATACCCTACTGATATTTTTGTGTTGATTTCTGGAAGTGCATGACCAGGAGTTCTACGAAGAACTTGATTCAACCTTTCGAAGATCCTGAACGAGCCCTGCATTCGCTTAAAAGGCTTTTCAACACAAGAAGCTTTTATCTTTCAAGTTCACTCGAGCTTGATTACTTTTCTGAAGAAAAAGAGGAAGTTGAAACAGAAACAATGGGCGAAAACACTACTATGGAGGAATACATGAACAATACCCGTGCTGATTACACTTCAGGAGTTGCTAGACCTAAGTTTGATGATAATTCAAAATTTGAGTTGAAGGGTCAGTTTCTCAAAGAGCTAAGAGAGAATGCTTTCAGTGGGACGGAACAAGAGGATGCTAATGAGCATGTTGAAAATGTCCTGGAGATTGCAGATTTGTTTACTTCAGAAGGAGTCAATACCGATCAACTCATGCTAAGAATCTTTCCAATCTCACTAAAAGGAGCTGCTAACAAGTGGCTAAGGAATGAACCTGCTAGTTCAATCACTACATGGGAAGGTTTGAAGAGCAAATACCTGAAGAGATATTGTCCACCTGCTAAGACTGCTAAAAAGATGGAGGCTATCAATAGTTTCAAGCAAGAGCCTGATGAAACCCTTTATCAAGCTTGGGAACGGTTTAAAGATTTATTGATAAAATGTCCTCAACACTATCTAACCCCTATGCAGGAAATAATATTGTTTTATCAAGGATTGGACGTGCCTACAAGACAGATTTTGGATGCTAAGGGAGCTGTACCTCAAATGAGTGCAACCAATGCTAGGAAAGCAATCCAAGATGCTGCTGATCATTCCCAAAAATGGCACGATGGGACCTCTACTAGATCTAAGAGCAACACTAATTTTGACGGGATTGCTGCTATTCAAGCTCAATTGGATAAAATTAGTAGAGAGATGAAGAAGCGAGATGAAAGAGCATATGCTGCCCAAGTTGGATGTGAAAAGTGCGAAGGACCTCACTACACTAAAGATTGCCCGAACAAGAATGAAAGTGAGACATTTGAAGAAGCATATTACACCCAATTTGGACAACCATTCCGACCTTCAGGAAGATTTAGGGAAGCTAGTCCGGGATTCTATCAAAAGAACAACTTCAATCCCGCTTATCAAGAGAGGAGGCAGACTTTAGACGATACTTTAAAGCAAATTATGGCCGATGCTGCTAAAAGACATGAAGAGAATACTGCTATGATCAAAGAAATTCGAGCTTCAACGGACACTACTACAAGAAATCAAGGAGCTTCGATCAAAGCATTGGAACAACAAATTGGTCAAATGAGCAAAGTTCTTCAAGAAAGGGGATATGGAAGTTTACCGAGCTTAACTGAAACCAACCCAAGAGATCATGTCAAGGCCATAAGCACCACTGAAGAAGTCACTCCTAATATACCTAGAAGATCGTTGAATGGTAATGATGGTGCAAGACCCGAATTTTTCTTTAATTCTTCAATCAGTTTAAGGAGACTACTAAAAGAAAAGACAAAGATTGAAGAGGAGATCAAGGCAACAATGAAAGAAGAGAGCTCTGCAACCGACTTAAATGCCTTGCCTCATAAAGAAAGAGACCCAGGAAGTTTTACTCTACCTTGTTCTATTAATAATATATCTTTCAATAATGTGTTAGCTGACTTAGGAGCTAGTGTTAGTGTTATGCCTCTTAAGACATTCGCTACCCTAGGACTAGGAAAATTAGCACCAACTAAATTACTTATTGAATTGGCTGATAAAACGGTAAAACAACCTGAAGGGATTGCTAATAATGTGCTAGTTAAGATTGAGGAGTTTATTTTTCCCGTAGACTTTGTTATACTAGACATGCCCGAGGATGTTAAGATTCCTTTAATCCTCAGAAGACCTTTCTTGTCTACTGCCCATGCTAAGATTGATGTGTTTAAAAGAAAAATCTCATTAAGGGTAGGAAATAATAAACTAGTCTATAAGTGCCAAGATCCGGTTAAAAGCATAATTAGAGGTGTTTATGTGCTAGGATTAAGAGAGCGTATGGACCTCGATCTTGAAGCTAGACTTATGGGAGAAACATTGATTCAAAACAACTCAACTAATCCTAATCATGAGAACTTTGAGGAATTCATTGACCTTAATGTACCCACCGAACTTAGACGCAATGTTGTTAATGATTCTGATGATGAGTGGTATGATTGTGTAGTAATTAATAAACGTAGGAGAGTAGTTGAGAAAACGAATTTGAACAATGATGTGTTTATTGAACTACCTCCCCACCTTGCTTATTTGTGCCTATATGATAATAAGAATTTCCCGTCTATCATTTTGTCATCTCTGCCCGAAAGGGACAGGACTTTGTTCATACAGATAATGAAGAAGAACGGCGTGGAAATTAAGGACGGGCAAGGAGTGTTCACTATTACTGAATTGGCGATGAAGGAGCGCGATGTTTCCGACTCCTTCAATGATCGATATTAAAGAGCTGAACGTGAGTCTAACTTGAAGACTCTGGAATAAAGACAAGTGCTTACCGGGAGACAACCCGGATTTATCTTTTAATTTTCTTTTCTGTGTCGAGTCTGTCAGACCTGCAGAAGATGCGGCGCATTTCCATCATAAGATGCGACGCATCTCCTGCAATGGTCATATCTTATTTTATTTTTCTGCATTTTTATTTTCGACTTTAAAACTATTTATCAGTTTATTTTAATGCGGCGCATCCCTGGTTAAGGATGCGGCGCATCTTTATTCTGATCCGTATTTATTCCAGGCTCGATACGGCGTATCTTCTTCAATAAGATACGGCGCATCGACTGACCTGATGATTTTCAGTTTTAATTTTTAATTTTTCCTAACTACTAATGTATTATGCAAAGCTTGAACCTTTCTTATCTTAGGTGTGTTTTAAAGTGTTGGTGGTATTATAGTTTCCTGGATTTCCTGTGGATACATCAAGTATGAAGCTTTAACGTTCTAATCCACAAGAAGTTGATTTTTGCTCTTATACTAATGGAGGATCATACCGAGCAAATCTCAGGGGAGTTTTTCTGTTCTAATTCCTTTATTTTCCAGTTTTTAACCTTTTATACAAACAACGAGGACGTTGTTTAACTTAAGTGGGGGGATTGGAGAATTAGAACACTTAACAATTACTTGTCCTAAACTTTTTCAAAAATTATGCTTAAAATGTGCTTAATATATCAAACTTAAAATTTTTTAGCATGTTTTTGTTTAAGATCTAAGTTGCATAACTGCACACATGACGTTATTTTCAAAAATTGTGATTTTTCAAAATTCACAAATCTATGAGTGTGCCGGTGACTTGTAAACTTTAGAACTTGGCTTGTATACTATTCGAGACCACCATAATAAGTATTATTTATATAATTGGAATGACTTGTCTAACTTGGTAAATTTCTAGGATTACACCCAAATAGCCTATTATTTGTTATGTGTTATTAACTAACTACACTGGTTAGTTAACCCCCGTATAAACCCTTTTGTTACTCTCATTTTTAGAGTAAGATACCCCTAGAAAAACCCTCAGAGCCATTCCTTTCGTTTCTTACACCTATGTTTAAAATGTTTCGTTACACCCTTACACCTTAGCCTACCCTGTAGATTAGAATCCGTGGTTGGTTGATTGCTATAGGCAGAGTGTGTTTCCTTACATTACCTGTGTTCGCGTGTGTAATTCATTATCTATGGTTAGGTCGGGAAATTGCACAATGCAATTGGAGTGAAAGTAAATATTGTATATTTTGGAGTTTATTTTTCGTGTGTTTACTACTTTCACTATTACCATTATTTCTGAAGTTATGAAAAGTATGGAACATTTATCCAGAATTATCATTATAGTGATGTGGTGAAATTTTACACATCTATGTTTATGTTTAATTAAAAAAAAAAAAAAAAAAAAAAAAAAAAAAAAAAAAAAAAATCGAAAAAATAAGAAAAGAAAAAGAAAGAAAGAAAAGTTGGAAGTTAGTTTTAACCAACTTATGTAAAGTTATGTAAGTGGTCGATATCACCACTATTTGTTGTACTATATCTATGGATTGAATGGGAATTGGCAGTTATGGGAACGCCAATTAAGGTTTATTCTTTGATTAAGATCTTGTTGAGTATAATTCGTGTCTACCTAAAGCGTGTGTTTCAAGTGTTAAAGCGTGAGTTATTCGATGATATGAGTCTTATTCATGGGATGGTTGGGATAGTGATTAACCGCACTTAGGATTTTAATTTATTTGTTTTGTTTATTTTTCATTTTACACCAATTTATATCCCAAATGTTATCCATGCCCTTTATTATTCTTTATCCAACCAAACCTTTGATTTATTGAGATTAGGGATTTGAGCAATCTTAAGTATCGTAGTCGTGGATTCGGCTATGTATTTATGATTTTGTCGCCCTTTTTGATATATTATTATTGGTGAAGTTTGGACCTATCTTTAGCCTATTCGAGTTAAGGATTTGAGCAATTGCAAGTATCGTGTTCGTGGATTCGATCATGTATTTGTGATTTTGTCGCCTTTTCTGGAATTTGAGATCGATAGTGAAAGAGAATAATTAACCCTTAAGCCTAAAAAACCTTTTTACCGCTTTAGACTTGTTATTCCTTAGCTTTAGTGGAGGAGATGTGTATACTTGCCAAGCTTATGATAGAATATTCGTCGCGACTGGACAGTTAAACGATTAGATTTACTTTTATCAAAATTATCTTATTTTACTTCTAATTCGTTAAGTGTTTAGTTGTGTGATTATGAAATAAACGAATACATGCTTAAATATAAAAATAAACCCTAACATCTTTTAGGATACATTTTCATAAGAGAAATTCTAAGGTTTACTTGGGGACAAGTAAAGTTCAAGTGGGGGGATATTTGATGAACTCAAATAAGTACATTTTATTACTATCATTTATCCTATTAATTTGACTTGTTTTACTATATTATGTATGAGGATTGATACTTAATCGTTTACTTTTGTAATTCTCAGGTAAAAACAAGCATTTGGGAAACTTAGCGATTTTGGACTAATTATGGAGCAAAACGTGCATAAAGTTGAAGGTCTACTGACATGGACAAGATCAAGTCAATTCTGCTCCAGATGCGCCGCATCTCACTCTCGACATGCGCCGCATCTCTATCAAGATATCACCAGATACGATCCAAGATACAAGAGGACATGCGCCGCATCTAATCATGGAGTTACGCCGCATCTTCTGGCGGTGTACGAATATTCCTGAATATTATAATCTTGGACCCCACGCGAAGTTAAGTACATGCGCCGCATCTACTTAGTAGATGCGCCGCATCTTCCCTCAGACAGAAAGTATAAATACCCCCGTAGACCAGACGAATTAAAAGTTCCGGAAAACCTAAAACCGAAGTTCGAACAGGAGGAACAAAGGACGAATTCAGTCAAGGAGGCAGCACAAGACACACCCAAATCAAAGATACAAGAGCTATAAGAAGGTGCTGCATGTGTTTAATTCATTAAGTAGTTTTGTTTTATTGTGTTAGCAAACTTTAATTCATCAGGATTGGTGGCTTGTGTAATGTGACAACGAAAGATTGCACTCCCTTTAATACTTGCTTTCCCATCAATTAAAGTTTATATGTTGATGTCTTTGGTTACTACTTATTAGTGCATTGATAACCTCTGTGTTTATTAGTGGCTTGCGGGCATTTGACTGCGGGACATAATGTGGCTCCCACGGTTATTACTAAATTGATCACTTAGGAATAACTTTTAGACATAAGTAATCATTAAGGGTTTACTCGCCGATAAGAATAGGACCAACGAGAAAGGGTTAACTACATACACTTCATATAAAGCTATCAATAAAACAAGTGACAATCTACTTAATCATAAGGACAGCCCTCTTATTGTCTCAAGTATTTATCTGTGTACGTGTGTGCTACTTGCTGATTCGTGCCTATTGGTTTATTTTATTATTTTATTGCAAACAAACCGTGCCAGTCTCTCAGGCTGAAACCCCCTTGCGTTAGGATATTAAAATACTGATTAGAATAACGAGATAATACGTTCCACTCTTAGTGATCGACACTCTACTTACCATTATCTTCATACTGACCGGGTACACTGCTCGTTAAGTGTGTGTGTTATTGATAAGTCGGCTAAATATAAATTTAAAACTTGAGTAGGCATTAAAACTGCAAAACTTTACTCCAACGCACGCGCATCAATGTTATCGATAAACAGAAGACATGCCAAGAAGAACTATTTTTGGTATTTATTGTTTTTCTGATTTTTATTGTTTTTATAGGTTTTATATTTTTCTATTTTCTTTTTGGTTTAAGATATCTACAAATATATACAAGGATATGTGAAGCAAATCCTTTACTCCTCGTTTTCTTCTTGAAGACCCTTGAGTGTTTCTGGAGTCAAACTCTTCATGCCAAGTCGCGGGAGAATAAATTGAAACCATTCTCTCGAAAGCGCCTTAGTGAAGATATCAGCCAACTGAAACTCTGTCCTCACGAAGTAAAGTTCAACAACCCCTCTTTCCACCTGTTCCCTGATGAAGTGATGCCGGATATCAATGTGCTTTGATCGGGAGTGCTGGACATTGTTGCAGCAAAGAGCAATAGCACTTTTGTTATCACAATACAGATGGATCTTGTTGTAAGCAAAGCCATAATCCGATAGTTGTGATCTCATCCATAGAATTTGAGCATAGTACGCAGACATGGCGATATATTCAGCCTCTGTAGAAGATATAGAAGTACTCATTTGCCTTTTAGATGACCAACTAACCAACTTTTCCCCCAAAAACTGAGCACCTCCCGACGTACTCCGACGAGTATCTTGACACCCCGCATGGTCTGCATCCGCATATGTCGTGAGTTCCATGGCGGTGTCCTTAGGATACCAGAGACCCATGTGAATAGTCCTTGAAGGTATCGAAAGACCCGCTTTACTGCTTCCCGATGCTTCTTGGTAGGCTTGGACTGGTATCGAGCACACATTCAGACAGCAAACAATATATCTGGCCTACTAGCAGTGAGATACATTAGAGATCCGATCATGCTTCGGAACTTTGTTTGATCAATCGGGATCCCAGAGAGATCATCATCCAACTTTGATCTCTCAATCATAGGGGTGTCAACTGCATCACTTAAATCAAATCCAAATTTCTTCAAGATTTCATTTGCATATTTGGATTGATTAATAAATATGCCTCCGGGACTTTGTGAGATTTGTAGTCCTAAAAAGAATGACATTTGTCCCATCATAGACATTTTGAACTTAGAACTCATCTCATTAGAAAACCTATCACATTCCTTAGGCTCAGAAGAGGCGAAGATGATGTCATTTACGTACATCTGAACAAGAAGTAGATGTTTGCCCGATTTCCTAGTGAATAGTGTAGGATCAACAACACCTTTAGAGAAACCATTAGCCAGAAGAAACTTCGATAAAGTATCATACCACGCCCTGGGTGCTTGCTTTAGCCAATATAGAGCCTTCTTCAAATGGTAGACGTAAGTAGGACGATCAGGATCCACAAATCCTTCTGGTTGACTGACATAGACTTCCTCTTTCAGATCACCGTTTAGAAATACTGTTTTTACATCTATTTGGTAGAAAATCTTATTCTGACTGGCAGCATTAGCTAGAAAGATTCTGATGGCTTCAATTCTAGCAACCGGTACAAATGATTCTTCAAAGTCTATGCCTTCTTCTTGTCTATACCCTTTTGCAACAAGCCGTGCCTTATTCTTCAGAACGTCACCATGCTCACCAAGTTTCACTTTAAAGATCCACTTGAGAGCGATAATCATTGCACAATCTGGAGGAGGCACCAATTCCCATTCTTCAAGACGATCAAACTCATGAATTTCTTCTTGCATTGCCGTAAACCAATAGTCTTTAGACAAAGCATCTTTGAAGTCCTTGGGTTCAACTTTTGACAGTACGGAATTATAGAAACACCACAATGCATCAGTGGCAAGTTGCTTTCTTGTGGTGACCGGACGAGAAGGATTCCCAATGATGTTGTCAATTGGATGATCATTGGTCCATTTTCTGAGATGATCATGTGGTTGAGGGTAGTGAACTGATGTTGTCATGTTAAGATCCCCTGAAGAAGACGTCTCTGTAGAAGATTCAGGAGCAAGGATATTCTCGAATGAAACATCATCAACAGGAGCAAAAGGATTCACCTCAATAGAATTATCTATTGCAGAGCCTTGTTGTACCGAAGAAGACTGAACATTCAATGATGATGGTGAATGACTGACAGATGGTGCTTCTTGACTAACTGAGATAGATACTGATGGGCCATCTGTGTTGTTTTTGACCTTGTAAATCAGCAGCTGGAGGTGCAGGTGGTGCTTCAATTGTAGCATCACCAGTTGGTGGCTCAAAATATTCATCAAACATTGGATCAAACAACATCTTTAAATCATCACTTGTTGGAGGTACATAGGGAACTACAGGAGTGGGATTCTGTACAAGACCTGAACTAATTGGTCCAGGTGTCAATAGATTAGGTGCGGGTCCAGAACTGGTTTGTCCAGGATCCGTATGCTCAGTCAGCTCATCGAATGTCACGTGAATAGTTTCCATGATTTGTCGGGTTCTTTTGTTGTAAATTCTGTATCCCTTGCGATCTGGTGCATACCCAACGAAGAAACCTACGTCTGCTTTAGCCTTTAGCTTTTCCAAGTCTTGACCGTCATTTGTCGAATAACACAGAGCACCGAACACTTGAAGAAAGGAAAGAACTGGTTTCTTGCCATGTATCAGCTCGTAGGGAGTTTTGTTGTGAAGAGTATGTATCAAGGAACGGTTTTGGGTGTAACATGCAGTAGCAATTGCTTCTGCCCAAAGAAACATCGGAGCCTTAGAATATATTAGCATAGTTCTTGCAGCTTCCACTAGGGTACGATTTCGTCTTTCAACATCGTCGTTCTACTGAGGAGTGCGTGCAACACTTTTCTGATGGGTAATGCCAATACTTTCATAAAATCGACCGAGTTGTTGATTAACAAACTCAGTTTCATTGTCCGTCCGGATGATTCTGACAGTTTTGTTCAGCCTTACTTGTAACTTCTTGATTAGTTTGATGATAACCTCTGGAGTTTCATCCTTGGTTCTTAAAAACTTTACCCATGTAAACCGAGAGTAATCATCGACTACCACAATAACATATTTCTTTCCATTGATACTCTGCACTCTCATTGGTCCGCATAGATCCATGTGAAGGGTGTGAAGAACTTCCATGATGGAATTGACAGTTTTGGGTTTGTGAGTATGCTTCTTGCTTTTGCCCAGTTGACATGTAGAACACAGATGATCTTTCTCAAACTTTAATCTGGGCATGCCTCGTACAAGATCCTTGCGGGAAAGGTCATTTATGGTGCCGAAGTTTAAATGGTTTAAACGACGATGCCAAAGCCAAGATTTAGTCTTCCAGGCCTTTGAAAGCAAGAAAATAGGAGAGGACCTCATCATTTCTTCAATAGAGATGGTGTATAAATTGGTGCCACGACTGCCTTTAAGTAGATCAACACCATCCAACTGTCTGACAAAACAAGTGTGTTTTCTGAAGGCAACTTCAAGATCGGAATCACAAAATTGTCCCACAGAAAACAAGTTATGTCCTAGTCCTTCCACATAGTATACCCGGGAAATAAAACTGTCGCCAAACACATAATCTTCGTAACCCATAATTGCCCCAAAATGGTCGTTCCCGAATCTAACTGTCCCGATAAACTTTTTCACAAAATTCATGAGCTGTGAGCGATCCCAGTCATATATTTTGAGCAGCCTGAGTCCAAATACCAAAGGACGATTTGTACGACCTGCATTTGAAAACAGACAACGATGGATAACTGAAAAATGTAGATCCCCATGTGCAGCTAGGGTCCGTTTGGTTAGCACACACAAATTCTAGAACGACAGGATTCACAGATGCTACTGTATTTACATTGGAAACTACACTAGAAGTTGCAATTGACCTACTAGCAGGGCATTGTATCACTAAAGGCAAAATTTGACCAGTTGGTTTCCATTCCTTAACCTTCACAATTTTATGGTTATTCAATCTAGTTAAGGGGCACTGATCTCCTAAAGTGAGGTTCCTTCCAGTGGGTCTCCATTGATACCCGACATTAGCAAACGTTTTTCCAGTTGCTTTCCACATTTTCTTACTTATTTTAGTTTTCTTAACATTCTTAACTTGGGGTAGTACAGGAGACATCAAAAAAGACACAACACAATCATCATGATTAGCAGAAATTAAACATTCGTTACATGTTTTACAGACATCATTAGAATTCGAATTAATTACAGTACTTTTAATACTAGAATCAACACGATTCATTCCACTCATTGCAAACTTGTTGTTCCTAGGTTGGGCTTCTAATTTCTTCTCGTGACCACTCTTAGCCGACGTAGTCCTATCTTTCCTTGCATTGCCTTTAGGCTTTGACCCGCTAGCTTTGGTGTCACAGTTTACTCCTGTAGAAGTAATGATGGGAACATTAGTTTGTTTTACTGTCATTTGCTTTCCTAATTTTGATGTGCTGGGTTCTGATGTTCTCAGTGGTAGATCAAAGGTTACGAGCTTGTTCTTAGTCGTATATGATGATGCAACAAATCTATCTCTTTTGTAATCATTCAAAGGATCCGTGCCAATGACATACTTTAAAAGTTCCTGAGACCATTTAGTGAGGAAGCAAGCATCTACAACTGCACTATCAAGTGGTTTATCTATCATATCCTCTTCAACTATCTCACGAAGTGTATCAAGACTATCCTTAAGGTGATTGAGATATACTTGATGGGCAGACCTATTGTTCCTAAGGGGAAATGAAATAGGCACAACATCAACAGCATACTTACCACAAGCAGAAACCTTTGGAACAACATTTTCACAAGTGATAATTGGCATTTTCCCTTTCACCTGAGTCTTAAGATTCTCGATTTCATTTAACAAAGAAGTTATCTTATCATTGTGACAGTTTTGTGTGACTTTAATTGAGTCATATAACTCTGTTAGGAATATGAATATTCAGCTGAAGACTCGGTCACCTCGAGTACTTATTAGCACATCATAGCTCGTAGGATTATCAGTAATATTATTAGTAGATTAGTTATTATTAGTATTGTGGAGTGGGTCAGGTCTTTACCCACTGTCAGCTCGCTCCACAGCTCGCTAGGGGCACAATATGTTAGAACTATAAATACCCCTTCCCACTATTGGGAAGGGTTGGACCTCATTTGAGTATTAATCTAATACACATACATTTCTCTCTCTAGGTTCCACTTTCTCTCTCTACATTCTTCTTCTTCTTATTCGATCCAAGATAGTGTCCCAAATCGTGTGTTTATTGTTAGTGAATCTCCTACAATTGGTATCAGAGCCATGGTTAGGTCCATGTGTGTTAGGATTCACAGATTTGACTAGTTTTTGGGTTATTTTGGTTCGAATAAACTATCACCAAATATTCTATTTTGTGCTTTGTTTAGTGGTTAGAAGTTGTTTAATCTTGTACTTTCTAGCTTAGGGATAGCATAGAAGTAGTGTTTGGTGTTTGGAATCGTTGTTTCAAGCTTCATGTGGTGATTTTTGGCTGCATCGTGTGTTTTTGAAAAAGTGTTCTTCGTTGCTGTTTGTCTCTCGGAGACAAGTTCTAAGGTGCGGTTTGTGTTACCTCGAAGTAGTGGTTTGTCTTATTACCGGTTTTGGCAAATAACGACAAAACGCTTAGAAAGCGACGTGTTTGGCGGATTATGTTGTGCGGTTTGTCTGTGCGGTTTGTGTTGTGCGGTTTGTCTATGTGGTTTGTCTGTGCGGTTTGTGTTGTGCGGTTTGTCTGTGCGGTTTGTCTGTGCGGCTTGTGTTGTGTGGTTTGTCCGTGCGGTTTGTCTGTGCGGTTTGTGTTGTGCGGTTTGTCTGTGCAGTTTGTCTGTGCGGTTTGTATCCTCAAGGTTGCTATTTGCCCATTGCGGTTTGTGTCTTGGTGATTTTAGAAATTCCCGCGAAAGATTCGATTTCTCGGTTAAATCACAAGATCTGTAAAATCCCGTATTTACTATGGCTACCATATCAAGCACCTCATCAGATGATATTCAAGCAGCAGGATTTGACACTCGTCCACCTATGTTAGATAGGACGGATTATGAGTCTTGGGCACAACGGATAAGACTTTACTGCTTGGGAAAAGAAAATGGAGTTAACATTCTCAAGTCAATTGACGAAGGACCATATCAGATGGGTACCACCAGAGATGCTGTTACAACTGGTGAAGATGGGACTGTAAATTTGGGAATCGACATACCTAGAAACTACAATGATCTTAATGATGAAGAAAAGAAGAGGTATGATTCTGACATTAGAGCTTCAAACATTGTCATTCAAGGTCTGCCAAAGGATGTATACAAGGTCATCAATTTCAACACTGAAGCTAAAGCTGTGTGGGACAATGTTAAAATGTTGTTGGCAGGGTCAGAACTCACAAAGGAAGACCATGAGTCACAGCTGTATGATGAGTTCGAGCATTTCAAAATGAACCCAGGAGAGAATATCACAGACTACTATGTGAGATTTCATAAGTTGGTAAATGATATGAGGATGATCAGAATGACTATGCCCAACATCCAACTAAACTCAAAGTTTGTGAACAACATGACTCCTGAATGGGACAGATTTGTTACTGCTGTCAAACTCAACAAAGGTTTAAGGGATACCAACTATGAACAGCTATATGCCTACCTGCAACATCATGAGAAGCATGCTGCCTACGATCGGGTGCTGAGAGAAAAGTTAAATCCTTCAACTCCAAATGATCCACTGGCTTTTATGACAAATGTTCTACCAACAACCCAATCATCATCCAACCCAATCTATCATCAACTTCACTCACCAGTACTTGCTATGAGTTCTCAACTTGACTCAGGCTACTCTCAGACCGACAAAATGATTGACAACCTCACCAATCAAGTATCACTACTGGTTCAACAGTTTAAAACATCACTCCCTCAGACCAACAATCAGTTAAGGAATTCATCCAACCCACGCAATCTAGCAATGGTGGAGGATGGGAAAATTGTGGTTCAGAATGTGCAAGGGAGAGCTGGACGAAACATGGGTCGAGGTTATGTGCAGAATAGAGCCGGGAATGCCAATCAGGGGCAAGGGAAACGGATCAAGTGTTATAATTGTGGGGGGCTAGGACATATTTCCAGAAACTGCAATCAACCTAAACATCCTCAGAACTCAGATTACTTCAAAGACAAGATGCTGTTAATGCAAGATCAAGAGAATGGAGCTGTATTGGATGAGGAAGAGTTATTGTTCTTGGCTGGTGATGGGGGAAATACGTTTGATGAAGATGTGGATGAGCAACCAGTTCAGGATCTAGCTCTTAACGACCCCAACATCTTCAAAGCGGATGATTGTGATGCATTTGACTCAGATGTAGATGATGAACCTACTGCTCAAACCATCTTCATGGCCAACTTGTCTTCCTTGGCTTCATCACCTCGACAAGCTGGTTCCTCTAGTGCATCTGTGATATCTGAGGTACTAAAAATTTATGACACATATGATATAGTTGATGGACAAAAGAATCCCAAAGAAGTACAACAGGCAGATGTTTCTGATTCAAATAATGTTGACATGGAAAATAGCAATATTATTTCATATGAACAATATTTGAATCACAACAACTCGCCTGATGTACCAAATGGTGAATCTTCTGTAAATAATAATGCTTGTGTTATAAGTAATGTGTGTGCCTTAGATAATGCGTGTAACATAGATAATGCATGTGAGTGCCATGAGTACAACTTGCCTGTCCCTGATGATAACTTGATCACTAGACTAAACATTTATAAAGAACAAGTGGCTATGTATGAACAGCGTGCTAAGTTTGAGCTTAATGAACGTGAGCAGAAATTAGAAGGTAAAATGAGTACACTTATTAAAGAGTCTAGAGTAAGAGAAGAAACATTAAAACAAGAGTTGAATTCTTTGAAAAATCAGCTAGAACAGTCTGTCAAACAGAAACAGGAAGTACAAAAGTGTATGACTACACTTAAGCTAGAATTCAAAGAAAAAGAAAAGGAACTCTTAAATGATTTTTCTAGACTCAAAACCTTAAAGAATAAGCTTGAGGATAAGTTGTACACACAAGACCAAACCAGACAGACTGCCCAAATGATGTATAAGCACAGAAAGTTAAGTGACAAGCATAGTGAAAGCAATGTAGGTAAATCTAAATTAGCTATTCATGAGATTGCTAAGATAGCCCAACCTGCATTAAATGATTCTAATGTGATGTTTATGCCTAATCATGACCCGCCTGAGCATATCTACACTAAAGAGGAGGATGAGATAAGTGAGAGAACAAGGGAAAGAATGAATGAGAAAATGAGGGATCCCGAGTGCATAGCCAGACGAATAATAATCAAGCCCCATGACTATAGTGAGGAAAATCGTTTGACTGTGTTTGCTCCTCAAAAGAAGTTAACACCTGAACAGATATTCTGGAAACAAGATAATGAAAAACTTAAGGAAGAAAAACTTAAGGCCAACACCCCTCTCATTAGAAAAGTTGCGTCCATAACGGTGTATCCTCCCAATACACCTAGGAATTTGGTGCCTTTGTCTCTTCCCACTGAATGCAAAACCTTTATTAGCTTATATGTGCTTTGGCAACTGTTTGCTGATTTCGATAAAACATGTAAGAAGAGAATCACACCAACCGGCATTACTGAGGGGGAAAGGTGTTTTGAACATGCAAAAAGGTGTTACTTAACTGAGGTCATGCCATTCTTTAAACTACTCAAAGAACATTTTGAAGGGCTGCAAACTGCCCTCAACACAGAAATAAAAGAAATGAAAGTAGTGTTTAAAGATATGGAAAATGAGGTGAATGAATATGCAATAGAACTTAAGAGTCGTGAGATTGAAAGAAAAAACATACTCATCACTAATGACAACTTGATTGCTAAATGTATTGCACAAGATGTATTTTACACTGCTATTGATTATGCATTGTCTGCTTGTCAATTTCATGAGTATGCTATTGCGTTAAATGTCACCCAGAATCGTGTTGTTGAGCTTGAGGGGGAGAATTTAAAATTGCTTGAAAAAATTCAAAATGATGACCATGATAATATGGTTAAACGTTTTTCAAAATTAGAAGTTGATTATCTAAATTTGCAAATGAAACATCAACATTTAAATGAAAAACACAAAATATCAAATGACAAGACATCCTTGGATGCTCCTGAATTTGATACTTATTTTGAATTAAGCAAACGAGATGAGAAAATTCAAGCTCAAACGAACATCGATTCGACTGTTGAGGGCCCAAATTGCCCAATTGAAATCCAACAAGTGTGATGAGTATGGCTCCAATAAACCTCCGCCTTTAGATTCTCAGTATTTTCAATATCAAAACACCATAAATAAGTTACATCATGAAAATGAGTGTTTTCGAGAAGAAAATTCTAAAATCAAACAACATTACAAAGAGTTATATGATTCTATTAAAGTTACAAGAAGCAATCACAATGATCAAATAACCTCTTTGTCAAATGAAATTAAGAATCTTAAGGCTCAGGTTAAAGGTAAAATGCCATGCACCACTTGTAATTGTGATGCACCAAAGGCTACTGCTAGTAAAAAGTTTGATGTTGATGTTGGGCGTATTCCATTTAACCTTAGAAATAATAGCTTTGCCCATCAAACATATCTCGATCATCTTAGAGAGGGCCTTGACACACTTTGTAAGGTAGTTGAAGAGGATAGAACTGAAAAGCCACTTGATAGGGCAGTTGTTTATGCCTGCAAACTCACGAAAAGAATTCAGGAAAACTTAGAATATGCCATAGGCTCAGTCCCTAAGATTAACAGCCATAGAGATAGATTTGCTGCATCATCATCCACTGTTAAGAACAAACATGTAGCCTTTGATTTACCATGTACAACATCAGAACCCAGCACATTAAAATCAGGAAAACATGTGTTAGTGAAACAAACTAATGTTCCCATCGTTACTTCTACAGGAGTGAAAAGTGACACCCAAGCTTGCGGGTCAAAGCCTAAAGGCAATACAAGGAATGATAGGACTACGCCAGCTAAGAGTGATCACAAGAAGAGTGTAGAAGCCCAACCTAGGAACAATAATTTGCAAAGACTAGATTGAATCGTGTTGATTCTAGTATTAAAAGTACTATAATTAATTCGAATTCTAATGTGGTCTGTAAAACATGTGACAAATGCTTAATTTCTGCTAATCATGATGAATGTGTTGTGTCATTTCTGATGCCTCATGCACCACCCCATGTTAATTATGTTAGAAAAACTGAAAGAAGTAAGAAAGTTTGGAACACAACAGGAAAAACTTTTGCAAATGTTGGGTATCAATGGAGACCCACTGGAAAGAAATTTGCTTTAGGAAATAAACATCCATTACCTAAGGTGAATAAACATAAGAATGTAAAAGTTAAGGAATGGAGACCAACAGGTCGAATTTTTGCCCTTAGGAACACAATGCCTTCATCATAAGTCATCTGTTGAACCTAGGGTAGATTCCACTATAGTAACCTCAGTGATTGATACTTCTGTTGCTCCTGAATTTGTTGTGTGCTAACCAACCGGACCCCAACTGTACGTGGGGATCCACATCTTTTAGTTATCCATCGTTGTCTGTTTTCAAATGCAGGTCGTACAAATCGTCATTTGGTATTTGGACTCAGGCTGCTCTAAACATATGACTGGGGATCGCTCACGGCTCAAGAACTTCGTGAAAAAGTTTATCGGGACAGTTAGATTCGGGAACGACCACTTTGGTGCGATTATGGGTTATGGAGATTATGTGTTCGGTGACAGTGTAATCTCAAGGGTATATTATGTAGAAGGATTAGGGCACAATCTGTTTTCTGTGGGTCAATTTTGTGATTCAGATCTGGAAGTGGCTTTCAGAAAAAATACATGTTTCGTCAGAGAATTGGATGGTATAGATCTCCTCAAGGGCAGTCGGGGCACCAATCTATACACCATATCGATTGAAGAAATGTTGAAGTCCTCTCCCATATGCTTGCTTTCAAAAGCCTCTAAAACAAAATCATGGCTGTGGCATCGTTGTTTGAACCACTTGAACTTCGGTACCATAAATAATCTTTCCCGTAAAGATCTTGTTAGAGGGATGCCCAGACTAAAATATGAGAAAGATCATCTCTGCTCTGCATGTCAACTGGGCAAAAGCAAGAAACAAACCCACAAGCCTAAAACCATGAACGCCAACTTGGAAGTTCTTCATACCCTCTACATGGACTTGTGCAGTCCAATGAGAATTCAAACCATAAATGGAAAGAAATATGTTCTGGTGATAGTAGATGACTATTCTCGGTTCACATGGGTAAAGTTTTTGAGAACCAAGGATGAAACTCCAGAGGTTATCAGTAAACTGATAAAACAGCTGCAAGTAAGGCTCGATAAAACTGTCAGAATCATCCGCACTGATAATGGTACTGAGTTTGTTAACCAACAACTCCGTAATTTCTATGAAAGTATTGGCATCACGCATCAGAAAAGTATCCCTCGCACTCCTCAACAGAACGGTGTTGTCGAACGAAGGAACCGTACTCTGGTGGAAGCTGCAAGAACCATGCTTATATTTTCAAAGGCACTGATGTTTCTCTGGTCAGAGGCTATTGCAACAGCATGTTTTACCCAAAACCGATCTCTAATTCATCCTGTTCATGAAAAGACTCCCTACGAGTTAATTCATAACAAGAAACCAGATCTTTCCTTTCTCCGTGTGTTTGGCGCACTTTGCTATCCGACTAATGATAGTCAAGACTTGGGAAAGTTAAGAGCTAAAGCAGACGTAGGTATTTTTGTTGGATATGCACCAGAAAGTAAAGGGTATAGAATCTATAATAAGAGAACCCGTAAAATCATGGAAACCATTCATGTCACGTTCGATGAGCTGAGTGAGCAACCTGCTTCAGGACAAATTAGTTCTGGACCCGATCTTAAACTTTTGACACCTGGACCCATTAGTTCAGGACTTGTACAAAATTCCACGCCTGCGGATTCTTTTGTACCACCTACATGTGAGGAGTTGAAGAAGTTATTTGATCCTATATTTGATGAATACTTTGAGCCAACGAATGGAACCATCCCAAGTACACCAGCTGTACTTCCTATGGCTGAGGCTCAAGCTCCGCAAGGCACAGAAGGCCCAACAGCTTCAGTATCAGTCAGTCTCAATGCTCCAGCTGCCAGTCAATCGCCTTCATCATCAAATACTCAATCCTCTCCAGTACTACAAGAATCTGCAGATAACCATTCTTTGGAAGTTAATCCTTTTGCTCCTGTTGATGAGGTTCCTTTTGAAAACATATTTGCTCCTAAACATTCATCAGACACATCCTCTCTTGAAGAACACAGCACTGCTACATCAGTTTAAAACCCTCAACCTCACGACCATCTCAGAAAATGGACCAGCGATCATCCAATCGACAACATCATAGGCAATCCCTCACGTCCAGTATCCACACGTAATCAATTAGCCACTGATGCACTATGGTGCTTCTTCAATTCCGTGCTGTCCAAAGTCGAACCTAAAGATGCCAAAGAAGCAATGAAAAAAGATTGTTGGTTCGAGGCTATGCAGGAAGAAATTCATGAATTTGATTGACTTGAAGTATGGGAATTAGTGCCTCCTCCAGAGCTTGCAATGATCATAGCTTTAAAGTGGATCTTCAAAGTGAAACTTGATGAGCATGGTGATGTGTTAAAGAACAAGGCACGGCTAGTTGCAAAAGGATTCAGACAAGAAGAGGGCATTGATTTTTAAGAATCGTTTGCTCCGGTTGCTAGAATTGAAGCCATAAGAATCTTTGTTGCAAATTCTGCTTGTCGGAATATGATAGTCTACCAGATGGATGTCAAAACGGCCTTCTTGAATGGTGACTTAAAGGAAGAAGTTTATGTGAGCCAACCCGAAGGATTCGTGGATGCTAAACATCCTACTCATGTTTACCGCTTGAAGAAGGCTCTTTATGGGTTGAAGCAGGGGCCAAGGGCATGGTACGATACATTGTCCAAGTTCCTTCTAGTGAACGGGTTCTCCAAGGGTGTTGTTGATCCCACACTATTCACCAGGAAGTCAAGAAAACATCTACTACTTGTTCAGATTTATGTAGATGATATCATCTTTGCTTCAACAGATCCTAGTGAATATGATAGATTTTCAAAGGAGATGAATTCCAAGTTCCAAATGTCCATGATGGGACAAATGTCATTCTTCTTAGGATTACAAGTTTCTCAAAGTCCCGGAGACATATTCATTAATCAATCCAAATACGCTAATGAGATCTTGAAAAAGTTTGGATTCGATTCAAGTGAGCCTGTTGACACTCCCATGGTTGATAGAACAAAGCTGGATGAAGATCCTTCAGGAATTCCATTGGATAAAACAAAGTATCGAATCATGATTGGATCTTTGATGTGCATCACTGCTAGTAGACCAGATCTTCTGTTTGCTGTGTGTATGTGTGCTCGGTATCAATCCAAGCCAACCAAAAAGCATGTTGAAGCGGTGAAAAGGATCTTCCGATATCTTCAAGGCACAGTTCATATGGGTCTCTGGTATCCTAAGGACACAGCAATGGAGTTAACGGCTTATGCAGATGCTGATCATGCGGGATGTCAAGACACTCGTCGTAGTACTTCAGGAGGAGCTCAGTTTTTAGGGGAAAATTTGGTTAGTTGGTCTTCTAAGAAGCAGATGAGTACTTCCATATCATCTACTGAAGCTGAGTACATTGCCATGTCTGCTTGTTGTGCACAAATCCTTTGGATGCGATCACAACTTTCAGACTATGGATTCTCATGCAACAAAATTCCCCTATATTGTGACAACAAAAGCGCCATTGCTCTTTGTTGTAACAATGTTCAGCACTCCAGGTCAAAACACATCGACATCAGGCATCACTTCATCGGGGAACAGGTGGAAAAGGGTATTGTGGAACTATATTTTGTGAGGACAAAGTTTCAGTTAGCTGACATCTTCACCAAGGCTCTCCCAAGAGAAAGGTTTCAATTTATTCTACCACGCCTTGGTATGAAGAGCATGACACCTGAAACCCTCAAGTATCTTCAGAAAGAAAATGAGGAGTAAAGGATTGTCTTCTTATATCCTTGTACATAGTTGTATATATATCTTAAAACAAAAAGAAAATACAAAAATATAAAACCTATAAAAACCATAAAAAATCGAAAAATCAGAAAATACCAAAAATAGTCCTACCTAGGCATGTCTTCTGTTTATCGATAACATTTACGGATCTAGAAATGTCATTCAACAATGACACAGATCTTTAAATGAAGCTCGAGCAGAAGTTATACTAATCAGTTAAAACATGTCTTAATGGCTTGCAGTTACTTCATACTACAACCCGTGCTATACTCTGGGGAAAGCATGTCGCCAAAAAGACAGCTGTTCCTCCAACCGGGTGATGTTCACTTGGGCATGGATTACTTTATATCCATGTTTCTCTGACTTGATGTATGTTTCAGTGCGTCATTTCGTGTATAAGAAGATAAGTCTTCTTTCCATCAGACTCTTTATCTTCTTTGATTCTTCAAGAGAGTCTTGATGTTACACAAGGTGGTAAATTGAATTAAATTTTCACAAATACTCGTCGCTCAATTGAATGACTGCAGCTCTTTAAATAGAAAACGGGTCATTAATTGAGGGGGAGAATATTTGTTCTAATTTCTGACACCTTGCCAAATTTGTGCAACATCAGCAGTGACACTCTCTCGTGGTTTAAGGGGGAGCATAGTATGCTTCGAATTCAGAATACATTTAAACCTGACCACATTTTCTCCCAAATTTTCTAAACATATTTAAATCAATTGGGATCACAAATCTTAAATGGTTTGAAATTTTTGATCGGGGGAGAGAATGTGATTTAAATATGAAATCTGATAAAATGTGATGTTTTGAACGTAAAAGTAAGCTCTCCCATATGTGCTAAACTCTTTTTTATATCAATGCACATATTGAGGGGGAGCAAATGGTTTGTTGAAACAAAAAGGATTTGGCGTGACTCAGACGTTACAAATGAATTGACGAAACTCAAATTGTCATCAATCGAAAGGATGCGTCTTGGCCGGGTAATAATTTCAAGCTGGTCTAACCAGTGATGTAAGCGTGTCTCGAAGAAGACGTATCTGAGTAGAGTGTACCGTTTCGAGAAACTTTCTTTGGACTTGACCAGGCCGGGTAATAATTTCAAGCTGGGTCAACCAGTGATGTAAGCATGTCTCGAATCGGTCATGTTCACTGAAAGTGGATCAATTCAAAAGGTGCGAGCTCCACCCAACATGTGCAAATTTATAATTAAAACATCGGAGCACATGTTGAGGGGGAGCATTTGAAAAATATAAAACTCTCAAGTGTTTGCAAAAATGTGTTTCAGAATCATGAACACTTTGAGAGATTTTTTCAAAGATTTGGTTTGGCAATCGTGGATGAATACCAAAGACCGACCACTTTAATTAATGCATGGAATTATAAGGATGGTTAGGTTAGGCTCAAGTTCCCACGATCCCGCCAGAGCCGGAGGGATCTACCCAGGGACAATCCACTAGTTAGTGTAGAAGTCCTTAGGTATGATTAAAAAAGGAGAAAAGTGAATAAGGGAAGAGTGCCGACTGAGATGGAGCTAGTACTGGAACAAACCCAACAAGGTACTAGTAAGGAAGTCTCGGTAAGCACTAAAGGGGTTGAAGAATGAAAAAGAAATGTAAAGGTAAAGGGTGAAAAGAAAGAAGCCCTCCTTACACTTTAGGCAGAAACCGGGTCAATACATATGCTGTCAGAATCACTTAGTTTATTGCTGACATTGAAGACAAAGTATCATGGACCCAGTGATACGTTGCTCAACCCTCCCTAGCCACTCAAGGTGTAACACCCCAACCCGACAAGGGTAAAGATTTCACACTAATGGTTTCATATCAGATCAAAACAAAGCATACATTACAGTAATACAAGGAATCTCAAAGGTTACAAATGAAATACTGAAATTACAAGGTTACAAACGCGAATACAAATTCTAACAATATAATAACTTCTAATCATCTCTAGGCCAAAATAACTATCAAGTCTTCTAAGTCCAAAAGTCTCTTCACTCATACCCATCTTCCAACTAAAACCTACCGCAGGAAAAGAAATGCGGCTGAGCTTAAAAAGCACAGTGAACAGATATATATAAACGAAAACGAAAGCAAAAGAAAATGAACATATATGGTATAGTGCAAAGGAATATCATAAGGTATCGACAAAGGTACAAAGTAAGAAAGAGAAAGGGTCAGTAATCCACCACGAGCCCAAACAAATCAAATATAGTAACCATATCCTCAAAATCATATAGAGGGGAGACCTCTCAGATAATCAGATAATATGAGGGGTGTCCTCATTCTTCAAATGGAGTAGCTAGCTCCCGAACTTGTGAAAGACGTGGATTGAACCCATCATCAGTCACCAAATCAAATCAAATCAAATCATGATATATCCCTCGAAACAAAACAAATCTAGGATGCATCCATACGCCCCCCAAACAAATAATCCTGGCCAATATAAATAATAAAGCGCGCATGTAGTAGCAAATGGGGACGGTGTGTAACATCACTCATATACACACTAGAGTCATGCCATTGGTGCATCAATGACATGGCCATGTTACCTTCATGGCTAGGAAACAAATTTTGGCTCGGGTATCAAACTGAAGGGTCAAAGGTCAAAGGTCCAAATCATAGCAAAGGTTCAAATAGTCAAAGTCATCGAATCATAGTCAAGTCCAAATATCCAAAGTTCATGGCAAAGGGTTCATATCCAAGTCAAAGTCAAATGAATCCAAACGAACTGATCAAAGGTTCATAATCAAATGGTTTATTTAAAGAAATCTTTATCAAATGGTTTTCATCAAAATGATCCTTATTAACTGTTTTCACAAAGTAGTCTTTAAAAGTAATTTTCATAAAAGTTTAGTAAGATTCCAAATAAAAGTGGTATCGCATATTTCATAAACATCATTTTAAGAATGGTTTTCCTCAAAACATTTTTCATGTTATAATTAAAAGGTTTTCACATCTATTTACGAAAATCAAATGAACCTTCGGAGTATCAAGTGTCTCGAATACTAATATCACAAGGTAACGAACGAATATCGAATGGATCAATTTTAGAGGTTCAAAATAAAAGGGTCATATCGAACATCAAAGTCAAAGTGGATCAAACAAACGAACCAGAGTGTAGGGGAACATAGCAATGGCTTAGGGAATCTTAAAACGAATTAAGATCAATGGGTCATGAGAGAGAAAAACACTCTTACTGAAAAAGGGTAGAATATCTGTACCTTATACCGCACGTGCAAACATATCTAGAAATTTAAAGATTGGAAACATCTCCATCTTCAGCGAATCTACACGAATATATGGTCGTCTTATTAAAAGCTTATTTAATTCAGATTACTTATTTAGTCGGCTTTCCAAATTTAGTAAGTTTTCCCAAATTAACAAGTTTCATAATTTAGGGTTACCATTGATAATTAAGTCAAGTTAAAGGTTAATAATGACAATTTTATAGTTTAGGGTTTAAAATGTAAATTTACAAAGTTTAAGATTCATTTATGACGATAATTAAAGATTAGGGTTTATAGTGTATTTAATTCAATTAATGACCCACTTATGGTTTAGAATCTCGGATTTATTAAGCCTTGAACAAACACACTCACGAGCATTTACACACTCTCGAAATACACTCACACTTGTACCCTCTTGACTTCAAAACAATACCGAGCCACACACCCTTACACACCTCAAAACAATCTAACGCCTATTCAAAATTTGTTTGTATACATTTCATGACACTATAAACTCACACGTCTTATAACCCTATACCTATCACACATTGATACTCCAAAATCACGCACAACATACCCTATATACAGCCACCATAATGAGACACCACAAGGTTTAACGAGGCAGCCTCATCAATATTTAACTCATTTTAATACCAATCTGATCTCACACTCTTATATATAGTTTTAACATATACAACGCATGCATGCAATACATCCAGGTTTTAACCCACACACTTTCACAAGTATACTACTAAATGAGGTCAACATGATTCTAATTCTACTCCTTTTAAAATCTGAATATCACACACCTTCATAGATTAGTTTTAGACTCGCGACAACACAATGATACACGACTATACGACTCACGACTCACACATCGCGAGACACAAAAGACCACCCATATATTCCTCGACACAAAATGAACTCGCGACCCTTCTTTTGTTTCTTTTATTGCCGATTGTAAACCTACCATGATCATGCTCTTTTTTTTCTTTTCAGTTTAGCTCGTTGATTTGAAAAACATACACACTTATACACATGATTTCCAGCCTACTTACTCATTCACGATACACACCACAGCACCATTTCCAGCCTATATGTTCGACACACTGCACACATTAACCCTCATTTTAGTCTCACACACGACACACCACAGTTTTACATATCGGACAGGTTTTCATGATACCATGCGACTTAAAGAGTTCATTATGGTGTTATACTTCACGAGGCACCATTAGGTTCATAACGAGGCTGCTGCTAAAAACATCGGACCACCACTCACAACCATACGACACAACAATTTACATATAGGTGTATACTCGTTTATGTTTTCGTGTTGACATATATTTCATTCGCATATTTATGTTATTAACAAGACAAAGATTAGGTTTTACATGTTTTATAAGTATATATATATTTTCAGAAAAACACAAGGACGATAAGTAGGAGATACCTTTGGGCGATATCGAAACGGATCAAAGGAACTATGGGCTGTACCCTATTCGAGCCAGCCCCACGCCCTTTTCGAATAAGGCTACACGGGCATAACCGAAACGAATAACCCCGCGATCATCCATACCACCGCTTCGATGTCTCTCGAGAGCCAAAAACAAATCCCACGCTTGTTACATTCGTGCTAGAACTCGTCCCACGTACGCCCAACAAACAGAAAACACCATCGAGCCCTTTTTCTTTGTTTTTGGATCGAACATGAAAGGAGAACAAGTAGCAGCCGCCAATAGTTGTAGGATTTTTTTTAGGTTTGTGATAATGAAAGAAATATGGCAACCATATAAAAGGAGGAAATGCATGAATCGGCTTACAAAAAAAAAACAAAAAAAACGTGAATGGCTCCTAGTTTTGGTAAATTACATAATTAGTGGGCATGATTTGTGGGCTTTAATGAGGCAATATATTTTCTTTAAAGGGTATATAGAATTCGATTATAATATCTCATTTAGGCGTGACATAGGTTAACAAAATGTGACATGGCTCAAAAATTTATAACATAATGTATAGTCTTATTTATCTTGAGTTTGTGGGTTCCAAAAGTTTGTGTACTTTCAAGTACTAGCATATGAATACTTTAGGTTATACGTTCATATTGTATAGTTTCGAGTCATAACATGATATATAACTTAAATTTTAATTTATAGCGTATTTTATAAGTTCTTAAAATTTAAAATTAGAGGGTATTTTTTTCATTTTGGATTATGATAAGTTTTGGGTTTTACACAAGGTCCCTCAAAGGATTCTTGTTTCAATTGTCACGGAGTTCAATACATTTCTATCGTCTCTCTTACTCCGAGTTAGATGATATTGAAAAGGTGGCAGTTCTCTCCAGCCTCCGCTCACTAAATCAAAACGCACTATCGAGTTTAGAGCCACGAGATACATAACAAGATCTCATAGGGACACAAATTATTTCTGCACTGGTTTTTCAACATTAAGGACACCAGTTGTAAACTTATGAGTCCTACGCAGATCTTAGCAATCTGCCAAAACATTTATGAGAGAATTTACAAATGTAATTCTCAATGATTGAATGGAAATTCCTGCCAGGGTCAACATCAAACAAACCTAGCCTTGGCTCTTGATACCAATTGTAATATACTCACAAAGTAATAACACACGTATGGATTAAGATCTTGGCCGAATAGAATGAGAATTGTAGAGTGAGAAAGAGAAGTTGGGAACCTTAGAGAGAGAAAATAGATGATATTAGATTAGAAGTATGAAAGGTCCAACCCTTCCCTTGTGTGGGAAGGGCTTTATATAGTACAATATTAGGTGCCCCGTGTGGGCTGTGGAGTGAGCTGATAGTGGGTAAAGACCCGACCCACTCCACGATTACTTTAATAACTAAACTAATACTAATATTACTGATAATCCTATGAGCTAGTTAATGCTAACTGATACTCAGGGTGACCGACTCTTCATAAGAATATTTGTATTCCTAACATTTTTGGTCTTTGGTTAATCTAAGGTTCAAACTAAGGTTTTATCTACTCACTAGGTTCCATTAGTCCTAAACCAAGTCTAAGATAGTTAAAGGGTGCTCTCTTAAGAGGTTTAGTGAGAATTTCGGCAATGCTGTCCTCTGAGGAAACTTTCTCGATTGCGATGTTTCCCTTCTGAACATTGTCGCGTAGGAAATGGTGACGTATTTCTATGTGTTTGGTTCTAGCGTGTTGGACTGGATTTTTGTTAAGGTCGATAGCTCCTTTGTTGTCACAAAGAATGGGAATGTCGTTGAGTTCAATTCCATGGTCGACGAGAGCTTGTTTCATCCACAGTGCTTGTTGACACGCCTTTCCTACAGATACGTACTCGGCTTCAGTTGTTGATATTGCTAGGGCCATTTGTTTCTTGGCAAACCATGAAGTGAGACAATGCCCAACAAAAGTACAAATACCACTTGTACTTTTTCTATCGACATAGTCACCGGCATAGTCTGAGTAGGCATACACTATGGTTTCCATTCCCGTTCCTTTGGGATACCATAATCCTAAATGTGTAGTACCCTTGATATATCTAAATATCCATTTAACGGCCTCAAGATGGGATGTTTTGGGATCTTCTTGAAAGCGTGCACATAGACAAACACTAAACATAATGTTCGGTCTACTAGCCGTGAGGTAGAGTAAACTACCAATCATTCCTCTATATTTAGTGCTATCTACGGATTCACTTTCGTCATCCTTGGTGAGTTTGGTTTCGGAGGACATGGGTGTTTTCATGGGTTTGGAATCTTCAAGACCAAATTTCTTAAGCATATCCCTTATATACTTAGATTGGTTGAAGAATATCCCATCTTCTAATTGTTTTATTTGGAGACCTAAGAAAAAGTTTAGTTCCCCCATCATACTCATTTCAAACTCATCATGCATGATTTTCGAAAATTCATCGCATAACTCTTGACAAGTTGAACCGAATATAATGTCATCCACATATATCTGGACTATGATAATATGTGATCCCTTTTTCTTGGTGAAAAGAGTGTTGTCTACTAGGCCTATGGTATACTTATGGTCGTGTGCACTTTTAACATCCATTTGGAATAGTTTAAAGTCGTGTGCACATGCATATGCAAGTAATATTCTAATTGACTCAAGCCTAGCGACGGGTGCAAATGTCTCGTCCTAATCTATACCTTCTTGTTGATTGTAGCCTTGAGCTACTAGCCTAGCTTTGTTTCTAGACACTACTCCATTTTCATCCATTTTGTTCCTAAATACCCATTTAGTTCCAATTATGGTTTGATTTTGAGGTTGAGGGACTAATGTCCAAACGTCATTTCTAACAAATTGGTTTAATTCTTCTTGCATCGCTACGACCTAAGATTCATCTTTTATTGCTTCATTAACATTTTTAGGTTCAATGGTTGAAACAAAATAAAAGAAATTACTTTGGTTTTGGACTTTTGACCTTAAGGTTCTTTCGTTAATTTTTCCTATGACGTTATCTAATGGGTGACTTCTAGATTCTTTTATATTGACTATTTCTCTTTTTACCGGTTCGTCTTCTTTGTCATTTCTATGTTTTCTTGGTTTTCAACCATTTGACTTTCAACTAAGTCATCATCTACCAAAGGTGATGTCTTAGAGGGAGGTGGACTTTCGTCGAATGTTACGTTCAACGATTCCTCGACTCTTGAGGTTTCTTTGTTCAAAACTATGTAGGCTTTACTACTTTGTGAATACCCAAGAAATACACCTTCATACGACTTTGGGTCGAACTTGGTGAGATAGTCCTTAGTATTTAAAATGAAACACTTGTTTCCAAAAACTCTAAAATATCCAAAAGTAGGCTTTTTTCCTCTATATAACTCATATGGAGTCTTTTTCAAATAAGGTCTAATTAATACTCTATTTAAGATGTATGTGGATGTATCTACGGCGTGACACCAGAACTTTTGTGGTATGTTTTGTTCATTTAACATTGTTCTACTCATTTCTTGAATTGTCCTATTTTTGCGTTCTACTACACCATTAGATTGAGGAGTTCGAGGAGCTGAGAAATTATGTGTTATGCCATTAGCATCACAAAAAGCTCCGAATTGGGTTTCGTTATCAAATTCACGACCATGGTCGGTTCTAATAGACATAATGTTAGTTCCTATTTGATTTTGAATTTTCTTACTTAGAATTTCAAATTTATCAAGTGCCTCGTTTTTAGTTTTTAAAAACTTAGTCCATGTATACCTAGAGTAATCATCTACGATTACCAAAGTATAGAAGTTTTCCCCGTAACTTTGTATAGCGGATGGACCAAACAAATCCATATGTAACAATTCTAGACACCTAGATGTAGACACCATGTTTTTAGCCTTATGGCTATTATGAACTTGTTTCCCAATTTTGCAAGCATCACAAAAGTGTTGGTCGTATTTCAACTTAGGTAGGTTCCTAACGAGTTCCTTAGATGATAAGGATTGGATTAGCCTCATATTGGCGTGACCTAAACGTCTATGCCATAGAGTTGAATTTTCGTCCAGAGAGGTGAGACAAAGTTTGTCTTTAGGTGTTTTGTCTAATTTCATAACGTAAACGTTATTCTTCAAAACACCTTTTCCTACGGTTATGCCATCTTTAAGTATTTTACTTCCATTTTTACTGAAAAGGACGTTATACTTTTAGCGGCATAATTGACTAATACTAAGCAAGTTAAATCCTAAGTTATCTACATGAGCAACATCATCAATAGTGAGAGAGTCATGAGAGATTGTACCTTTTCTTATGATTTTACTTTTAAGCTTGCTACCGAATGTGACATTACCTCTGTCGTACACTTGGTAGGTTGAGAAAAGGCTTTTGTTTCCCGTCATGTGTCTTGAACACCCACTATCTTTGATCCACTCGTCCGGTTCTAACCCGACTTTCAAGCACACCCAAGTTAAAGAAAACCTCAAGCGTTTGGTCCCCAATATCTCATGGGTCCATTTGGGTTAAACATTATATTATCATGGTTCATGTATAGAAATGGTGGACAAGTGTTCCATGACATGTAGTTGGGACCTTGATAGTTTCTAGACATGTTTTGGTTCCAACTACTTTGATGATGATGCTGTGGATTAAAGTTACTCTTAGGAAAGGGGTGTTTGGGAAAACTAGCTTTAGGTCTCTGTTGAACCGTTTTAATCTTAAACTCATTTTTAACTTGACATTTTCCTATAGTAACTGCTGGTTTTTGTTTGTTAATAGTTGTGCTAGTGCTGGGTTTTCTTGTGACCTTAACGAACTCAGTACTATCCGAAGTACAAACCTTCTGTTCAGCAACAATACCCGCGGACCCTTTGGTCACTACTGGTGGAACCAAATTTCTGGGTCCGCCAGATCCGTGGGTGTCTGACTTTGTTGGAACAGGTTCTTGTACTTTCACTGTTTGTTTCATAAAGTCATTTAAGTTTCCTGATTTCATGAATCCATCCGGTTTTATCATGAGGCAACTTTTGAATTTGCATTAACTCATCTGCTAAACAAATGTTTTTATCAAACCTTTTAAACTTAGAGTTTTGTTTGATAAGATCTTCCTGTGTGGTTTTAAGCGTTTCTATTTCTAGTTTAAGTTCCTGACATGAGACACATGTTTCTTTAACACTTTTACCCTTTTCTGATCGTATTTCTTTTTCTTTTAACCAATAGACTTCGTTTTCTAAAAGTGTCATTTTGGTTTTTAAGAACTTATTTTTGTTTGTGATTTTTAGAGTAATATCACACAGTTTGTTATATTCTATTTCTAAGGTTTCATCATCAATAGAGGAATATGACGAGTCAGAATGTACCTCTTCTGAGTCATGAGCCATGAGAGCAACTTCGTCATTCTTAGGCTCGTCGTCATCACCATCACTGTCACTCCAAGCTTTACTAACAAATGCTTTTTGAGACTTGTTCTATGGAGGCTTTGGACAATCTCCTATTAGGTGACCGGAATCCCCGCACCTAAAGCACTTCCTATCCATTTTTCCTTTCCTATCATCACGGTCTTTCCGGAAGGATTTCTTTTCTTCACGAGGTTGTCTTACGAACTTTCCTCGTCTCCTAAAGAACTTTTTGAAATCTCTAACGGCCATGGTATACTCTTCGTCTTCACTACCCGAACTAGACTCTTCATCACTTGATTCTACTTTAGCTTTTAAGGCAATGGACTTTATCTTCTCCTTTTTGCCTTTAACTATTTATGAGTCTTTTTCCATCACCATCTCGTGAACTTTGAGATTTCCGATGAGCTCGTCAAGTGTCATGCTTGAAAGATCCTTGGATTCTTCAATAGCCGTCACCTTTGCTCTCCACTTCGGATGAAGTGCTCTAAGAAATTTCCTGACAAAGTTCTTACTAGAAAAAGATTCGTCAAGTGATTTAAGAGAAGTAATTATAGTATTAAACCTAGCAAAAGCACTATCAATGGTCTCATCTTCAGAGATAACAAATTGTCCATATTGTTGAACAAGAAGATCAATTTTGTTATCTTTGACTTGTGAGTTCCCTTGATGAGTGATAATCAATGATTGCCAAATATCCTTAGCCGTTTTACACATAAAAACTCTTTCATATTCTTTCTTAGGTAAGGCATTATAAAGCATCATTTTGGCTTCATTATTTTGGCAATCAGCTTCTTTTGCTCATCACTATGACGAGTAAGAGAAGTACCCTCATCCCGACCATCTAATATATTTGATATAGGTTTATTATCACCTTCTACAATAATATACCATAGATCTATATCCTTTGACTTCACATAAGTTTCAAAGCGATTTTTCCAATATATAAAACTATTTAGTTCAAATAGTGGTAGTCTTTGCATAGATTGCCCTTCTTTGAAGTTTTCAAAATCCATTGATTGTTTCAAGTTTTAAAATACAATATAATTGAAAATCTTGAGTAACGTAGCTCTGATGCCAATTGTGGAAAACTAGAAGGGGGGTTGAATAGTTTTTACCGTTTTAAAATTCTCTTCGCTTTGTATACTTAACGTGATTTCAAAGTAAAGCAAACAATCAAGCAATATATATAAAGCAAGTAAGTAAAGGAATGATCAACCACACAACACGGATGTTTATAGTGGTTCGGCTACAAGGACTCTCTTCCTTGCCCTACTCCACTCCTCGAGCCTCTAACTGGAGAGTTTTTCTTCACTAAGAAACAAGCTCCCTTCTAGGTGGAGAAAACCTTTACACGTCGCTTACTCTTTATCCGGTACTAAGCTAAACACCGAGTTCTTTACAAAGGGTACAACCACTCCCGTTGGTTCTTTAACAAGGGTACAACCACTCCCAACACTCTATGTGTTTTGAGGACTAAAACACTAACCGAACTCTACTGAATGAAAGGTATAGACAATGATGTGTGAATACCAACTAATCACACAGTATCTAAATGTCAAGACTTGCAACACTGTGTTGAAGCTTGTATGCTTGATCTTCTTTGCCACAAAAGAGAGATCACTAAGAATGAAATGAATGAATGTAATAGGTTAGTAATGTACAAATGAATGAATATATAATTTAAGCTATATGAGTGATTATGTGCTTGAATGCTCAGCTTGCTATTTATAGGCAAAACTGAGCAGACTAGTGGCGGATCCGGCGGACCCAAAATATGGGTTCCGCCCATATATTGGTTTGGTTCTGCCGGGACATGCCAGCTAAGAGTTTACAATATCTTTCCATATTTTATCAAGTCTTGTCAAGATCTTCCAAAGTCAACTTTTTAGCTTCAAGATCTTTCCAAAATATATTGTAAAGTCAACTAAGATATGTAAATAATGCATGCCATGATGTCATGTGTATTTCCGTTTTTAAGAAATAAAAATAAACATGTAAATGTATATATGTATGTAATGTGTAATTCCTAGTGATCATATAATGTGTAAAATGTGTTTTAAAAGACTTGTTAATATAAATGTAAAAGACTTAATCTTATATTTATGCATTGCTTAAAGATAAACTTCGTAATTGTCATTAACAAAATTAAGCAAAGATCGTAAAATATAAATAACGTTTTTAGGACGATATTTGTATTAACACGGATAAATGAGAACACATAATAAATGGTAAAGTCAATAAATATCACGAGTGTTGGTTGAGTAAGTTTTGTACTTTGCTCCTCGAGCTTCACTCTGGTCCAAAGAAACAGTAGGTTGGTCATCGTAGTTCGTTTCTACTGACGTGTAATATCTCTCATGATGCGCCATGTGTGTCACCAGCAATGGGATGGTGCGGTGGATGGGCTCTCTGGTGATAGACTCTGGTCGGTGGGATGGTTCTCCTCCTCGTCTTCCAAGGGGTTCTTCTTTGGGTGGGTGATCTTCTGGTTTGGGTTCAGATATCGTAGATTCGTCCTCGAAAGGCTCCGTCTCACTATAGGACATCAGTCTGTAGGTTGGTGAAGTGGGTGTCAGGATGGTGACCGACAAGTTCTCCAATTTGTCCTCGAAATCGAAAGATAGTATTAAGTTAGGGTAAACATTACTGCCAAGCTCTAGCGTTACCTTCCTGGCGGCGTGATTTTTCAAAATACAAAGAGTGAAAAAGAATGAGATTTTATAAAGTCGTGTTCTGAAAGTAGGTGTTCCAAGGCGGCACGTTAAAGTCATGTTCTAATCAACCGGCGTGTCTTTAGGCAATGGTTAACGAGGCGATGTAGGTGTTCCAGAAGTATGAGACGAGTGTTCAAACTCGTCTACGGAGACGGGGAGTAAGACAACCGAGGGAAATCAATAGATTGTAACAGGTTTTGTGTAAAACGATGTTATGAAAGGTCATGAAAAGTTTTAGTGAATCACGGTATTACTTGCAATGTTTTGAAATTAACAAAGACCATTGTTTCACTCACAATGTCTTGAAAATAAGTGAGATCATTGTGTCATCCACAATGTCTTGGGAAAGTTTTAGAGCCCATTAAAATGTAAATGTAGGTATGTGATCAGGGAAGGCAATGAGTGACATAATACCTGAAAAGATAGGCATATACGGTACGTAAATATATAATATGTATATAAATAATTATTTATATAAATAGCTATGCCTAGGAAAATAAGTCATAAACGCAGGTAAAACATATAAGGCGATAGGGGAAGTCTCAGTGTCAAAGCTAGTTATAGTTTAGGTAATGAATGCAACCTAATTCTCTATAACTTAGACTCTAGTACCAATCTGTAACACCCCCAAATTTGGATAAGCAGCGGAATAGAAATTTGGGGAGTTACTTATTAGTTTCACAGTCTAAATCATAGAAAACGACCTCTATATTGAGACGTTTTGAAAATACAATACCATTCGATAATATTAAAGTAAATTCAGAGTTTTACAACATAAAGTGGTCCCAAACATCAGTACATAACATAAGTTGTTCAAAAGTTTATCGAATGGTTTAGATAAAAATCAAGTCTTCATTTATGCAAAAGACTCGAATATGCTTCCCACCTGCTATCGCCTTAAGGACTTGAGAAATCCATAGAGTTTAATTAATAAGCAGTTGATCACAATATAATTCAGTTGGTAAAGAGGTGACATTGCAACGAATACAAAGTCAGAAAAGTTATTATTGCCCTAAGCTCATGACACCGAACTTTAACGCATTCATGGATATTCTAAGAGAATATAAATATGCCCTTTGACAATAGGTAATAGCCAATATACCTAACATTTTACAAATACAGTACACATGATAGCAACACTAAGCATACCAATGCGGGGGATGTCAGTCCCAAATAGATTTATTCACAGCATTCGCGTTCACACGCATGTAATTAACGGTTCACGATTAAAGGGACTTTCAGGCTATAGGGAAACACTTAGGCAATAATAATATCGGAAAGCATACAGTTTCAAAAGATCGTGATCGTAAGTAAATATAGCATGTATCTCCCCCACGGAGTTTGTAAAACAATTATAGTAAAATTAGGGCTATGAACTCACCCGAGATGAAGTGGTATTAGGAACCGGAGAAGTGTGCACGACAAGGAAAAACCGCAAGGATCACAAATGACCTATAATAAATATAACACGACTTAGGCTCGGGAAAAAAAAAGTGACGCTTATACTTAAATGTTTATATAGTAATTAAACTTATAATACCCTAAGGTAATTTCGCCAAGAGTTTTATAACAAGTCACGGGTCAAAAAGATACTTACTTATGTTTATACGGGTTAATGTTTCAAAGCTGTTAGAAATTTGATAAAAATTCCGCACGAATTGGGTCGCCATTTTTAAACCGTAAAGGGTAAAATTATGAACTTTATATGCTTCGAAATGTATGACTCTTTACATTTCAAAAATCAAGGCCTGACTTAACTGAAAAACCCATAACAAGGGTGAAATTACCAATTTACCCCTGTGTCTCAATGTAGGAAATTCCAGCACTCAGTTAGGTTAGGAAAAAAAAGTAGATCTTTTGATCTACATGTCTAATGAACACAAGACCAACGGGTAAAGTTTTCTACATGACTTAACTCAAACTTTCATGTTTTGACCAACATAAGGTTCTTTGCAAAAATTTGGAGTATTTGGCCTTTCAAAACTGACATGCATTCCTGGACAACTTTTAGTGTAGATTTTCTCAAATATTTTACGTAACGATTTATAATGCAAGGCTTTCGGGGAAATGACCTTGAGACATGTGGATAACTCACTATATTTTTATTTTTTCACAAATCTTACTGAAAATAAAATGTCATGGTCGTTTTTCCACTTGAAAATTTTGGACAGATTACACTTTTCAAAGTCATGTTCTCTAGGGCTCATAAGCTAGGTTTTGTAGATAAAATGTAAAACCACTCATGGTAAATCTTTATATACATCTAAAATACTCAAAATGACCAGGAATATGTTAATGTTTTAAGAAAAATAATGGTGCTCATCATGATTAAATTAGGATGAAATGCTGAAGACAACACTAACAAACATGAAAAATCATCAACTCTTGCAAAACACATTTAGAATCAAACTTAGCTACCTATCTAAAACCCTATATTCCTATGAAAAGTTAATCAAATCTTCCAATATAGTGCATGCAAGAGATGTTTACTTCTATACTAGAAAGCTTATAAATAAATCATGATATAATGAATTTGAATGCGAAAAGGGATTAGAAACAAACTAACACTCTAGGATCTTCAAGTCTAGCACTAATGTAGCTATGAAAAATCAAACTCCAAGGTGTGTATGGTCTTGAGAAGCCACGAAATTTGAGAGATAAAATTCAGATTTTTGGAGTGAAATGTTGAGGTGATAAGAACAAGAATGAAAAGCTAGCTTATATATGAATTTTGGTGAGTAGAACTCCAAGTGTTGGTTGCCAAGACTTTCACCAAGCCAAGTGGCTTGGTGCTCTCTTAGAACCAGCCATATAAGAAAATGAGGAGGGGGGTGTGAGTGGGTGGTGGTTTATTTTGTGTATTAGAGGTTATAAAGTGTAGTATTGATCCCCGGTAATAAAAAACGTGTAGATTTTAAGACGCGAACGTTAAATAAATATCAAAACATATTATATTTTGTAAAAATGGTTACATTTAGTTTAAAATGAGTAATTTCAAGAATGAAAAGCTAGCTTATATATGAATTTTGGTGAGTGGAACTCCAAGTGTTGGTTGCCAAGACTTTCACCAAGCCAAGTGGCTTGGTGCTCTCTTAGAACCAGCCATATAAGAAAATGAGGAGGGGGGTGTGAGTGGGTGGTGGTTTATTTTGTGTATTAGAGGTTATAAAGTGTAGTATTGATCCCCGGTAATAAAAAACGTGTAGATTTTAAGACGCGAACGTTAAGTAAATATCAAAACATATTATAGTTTGTAAAAATGGTTACATTTAGTTTAAAATGAGTAATTTTGATTTTTCATGTATTTCCCGAGCCTTCCTGAGTGTCATAACGTAGTTAAAGCTTAAAACGCGGGCCGAAAATGCGTAAAACGTAAAAAGTGCACACTTCGCGTAGAAATGGAAAATTAAATTATTCCATATGAAAACAATTATGTGGGGGAAATAAATCATATAAACAAGTAGACTGGGCATAGTCTGAGTCAAATTATGAATTTAAGTGTACGGGTTACGACGTACGCGGGTACTTTCCCGGCAAAAGCTAATTTACTTAAAATAGAAAAATTAAGTAATTAAAATAGGAAAAATAATGACCTGGAAATTTCACGGTTGTTACAGTATGTTATTCTAATATCCCAACATCACTCCAAGCCACGGCGAATGTGGGATTTTCCTATGGTGTTACACTTCACCCCCCCCCCCCCTTAAGGACTCATCGTCCTCGATGAGGTTTGCCCCACCATCCCGAACGGCTCTGGTGTGGCTCTGATACCAACTTGTAACATCCGCCTTGCTCAACCCACAATATTGTCCGCTTTTCCCGATGGCTCACGACTTTGCTTTTTTGGCCTTCCTATAACTTCCCGGCATGGTCACCCATGCCAGTTGTGCTCTCATACGAGCACGCTTAACTATAACTTACTATAACCATTATACCACAAAACGCGTTGTGTCTGATAAGGCGTATGTTAATCTAATATCCTAGCATCAGTCCAAGCCACGACCGATGTGAGATTTGCCTAGGGTGTTACATTGAAACCCTAATTCCCTCCTATAAAAGGGAATGAATGTAAAGGAGTAATGCATATCTTGTAACAGACAATAAAGTCTTCAAGAAGATCATCACTCCTCGAACCTAACTAGGTCGCTGAACATTCAACGAGTAAGTATAGTCGGTACTTAAACTTTCAGCACAGTTTGTTAGTTTAAATTTGAGTGGAGATCACATACACTTTGTCATTCAACTAGGTTTGCTATTCCGCGAGCAAACCTTATAGTTGGTACTTAAATTTTCAGCACAGGTTGTTAGTTTAAGTTTGATTGGAGATCACATACACTTTGTGATTCAACTAGGTTTACTATGTGTCACGTATTATAAGCTTCTTTACTTATTGCTTTACTTAAACTATTTATATACATTACATTGTTTGCATGAAACTTAGTTTAACTTAAACAATAAGTTATAACACGTTAAAAGGGTCCAACACAACAGAATTAACTACAATATAAGGAATGGACAATAAGTCACTTTGGATGAAAACCACACCATTCAAGTTAGCTACATAAGCCAACGTAGTTTGTTGTCATTTATATGTGTGTTCTTTCTTGACACTTCACCATGTCCTAAACGGTTATGTTTAACATTTTGTTATTTCATACATAATGATAAACCGTTAGATTATTAACAATGTGAGTTGTAACAAGTCTTAAGAATTACTCTTCTTTCTTGAATAACAAGTAGTTTGATTATTTCCAACAATATTCACAAACAGAATAATTGAAACATCCAAAATTTTCAATACATGATACACAATCAAACGACTTGTATAATCTCACATTACAAAACTGGTTGCATAGTCCCAAACAACTCCAAACAGACTTAATTATGCAGAAGATAACCACAAAATTATGCACTAAACATTGCTTAAAAATTGTTTATACATTCGGACAATACCAAAAAGAGATTTTTTTTTTCTTTTTTATCCAAATAACTCCTAAAGAGATTTCTATTCAACCAGCCCCAAAAAAGGTTTACTGTCCAAACAGCCCTTGAACATTTATGTCCAAACAAACCTAAAACCAATATTACTTTATATTATATGCAACAAATGCAAACTGTTTTTAAAGAAACAATTCTTTTTTTATTTATATTTTTTTAGATGGACAAATATAGACGAGGGACACATGAGGAGACTAATCCTTTTAACACTTCTGTTAAATTGTTGCAGCAACCATACAACCTTTTAGAAATCCTTTTCGTCATAAAAATTAAGCAACCAAACAAACTTTTTTAAAATAACTTTTCTGCACGTAATTTCAGCAATCAGATAGCCCCTTTAGGATCAATTTTATGCACAAAATTCACCAACCAAACATCTTTATAAAGTCACGTTGTTGCACAAAATTTAACCAAACTTTCCTTTAAGAAATACTTTTATGCACAAAACAACATAAAAATTTGTACAAAGCAACTTCAAAATAGCTTATCTATACAGCCTAAAATTCTGCATAAAGTGGCCACAAGAGTTCTGCACAAAACTACGCACCGAGCAGCCTTAAATATCATATATCACGCACAAAATTCTGCAACAAACAACCCTTAAAACTACTTGTGAGCATCTAAAAGCGTAATCATGTCCAAACAACACGTAAATAGTTCTCTGTCCAAACAACACCTAAAAGGATTTTTTTTTTTCTTATCCAAATAGACCATGATATATCTAAACAACCCCTAAAAAGTTTATGCTTAAACAAAATTTGAAGCAACATCTGTCCAAATACATTCTTTATAACAAAAAATATTTCAGCAAACATATTGCTTTTAAAACAAATTCTGCACATACAATTTTCTGCACTATGCAATTCTGCACAGAAACATAATACAATCCTGTGCGTAAACAACAAAGAAATTTCTGCACATAATGGTTAACACTTTCTCGAATAAGCTTTATTAACATAAACCAACCTTTCTATCTGAATTTGTTTCAGAAGACATGGTTTTAAAACTGTATTGACAGTTACATTTTAATCTGTTATCACAAACAAGTTTAAAAAAAATGTTTTTTAAGTATTGTATCCTTTTTCTGATAATACTTCGACGAAGACTCTATTTTAAGATTGTAGGAAAAACTATCCAAAATCAGAAATCACAATAATGATACAATACATGAAAAAATAGAAAATTGTAAACTAAAGTTACAAACATAAACAATAATCAAAGAAAGGAGAAAGTAAATAGAACAAATTCAAGAACATGATTGAGGCACTTGTTTGACATGCTTCCCTTAAAATAGATTCGTTTCTATTCGGCATCTTTTTCACAGGGTACAACGATTAAAGCAGTTGTACTGTCAGAAGTGACTCTATGCCTGAAATTCTTATGGAGGTCAAGTGTGTTTATGTGAAAGTGTGTGTTTTATCTTGGTGTTTTTCTTGATCCCTTACAGTTTGTACTTGTAGACCCAAAAGAAAACCGAAGGTGTAATGACTAGTCATTAAACCTATTAAACGACATTCAAAATCACTTTTATAAACATCATTAAGCCTGCTAAATGACATTCAAACTGATTGTTATGAAGTCATTAACAAGTATGATGTTAGAATTTTTACTCGTAACGGGTGAGCTCGATTTCACTCCAAACACATCACTTTGAGAGTGGATATCTCATTCACACTAAATTCGGTAAAAACAAATAATTCACCAAAATTTTCCAACATGGATGGCGAGGCTTCAATTCTCTTTGTTTGTAGATCATTGTAGTCACTGTTCTTGGGCATTTTTCCTTCCATTACATGTAAAGTCATTAGACAAACCTATAAATGCGGGGTTGCGTTAGGTCGAAAGTATGTTGAAGAGTCGTTCGTGATCATTGTAGTTTTAAAGTCAGTTGGTTGTAAGGCTGCTTTAGGTCGGGAAGATGTTTAGAAGTTAGTTGCTTAAGAATTTTTTGGTCATTTGGAGTCGTCATAAGTAATACTTAAAATTTTGCTGGTAGTCGTGGTTATATACTTTTCGGATCATGTTCAACTAAAATTGTTACTTAAGAGTCTAGAGTCGTTTTAATGTATAGTTGTTATTATAGAAACACCTTAGAAACCTTCGAACCATTATTAACCACTTATTTCATTAGAGGTTTGAGTATGGCATTGGTGTTACGGCATCACGTAGACAATCGCCTTTCCTCAATCGGCATCCACCCAATGACCATGCACGAATAATACTCCACCAATTATTCTACATCTCTTTACAGTTTACAAAAAATTTATGCACATTTTACTAGTCAGTTTTTGAGTGACCCAAGGGTAAAACCCTCCCTGCCCATTGCTGATTTCAAACCAGGGATTCCTTGTCTTCATTCTTATCTTCGGTCAACTGAAGAATTATCCGGTTAAATCCCGGGTGTCGGGATCCCCATTGGGTCATACTTGTTGCCTATCTCTACTTGAAACCAAAACAATCATTGCATGAATAGATATAACAAGATGCTGCAATCAAATTGCAACTTTTATTATCTAAATGACGGTTTAAATACCAAAACTAAAATTTCTATTTTAACAATGAAAATAAAAATTAAGCACAAGTAGATCTGGAAACAAATAAAGTTCATACAGCATATGAAAATGACCAAAATGCCCCTGAAAACCCTAGGAGCTACACCCTGTCGCTCTATGTACTGCTGCACTCCTACAAAACCCATGCAGGCCTTCTTGCTGTCTTGTCTTTAGCCTCGTAATAATAATAGTAATCAAATTCATGAGTGCATGTGTACCTTATGTATTGTATTCAAAATAAATACCTACACATATATATAATTATATATATTTAACCTTTAATAATCACCGGCGGCGCTTGTCATTGATGACTGCAACTGTAGCAGGTGATGGTAACAGTCAGCCGCTGTAGGCCGTTGTTCTGGATTCTGATCCAAGCACCTGTTTTGCAATTCTCTCAACGCTTTTGGCAACCCCACCAACCCACATGTTTTCAGCATTTGTCCCACACCCCACACATCTACTTTCACCCCATGCATTCCCCTACCTTTCATCTCCGGAGCGTGTCTCCCGCCTACCGATGTCCCAAATATCTGAGACGTCGGTGCAACCCCTGCCCCGACCTCATGTTGGGGTGGATATATTTGAGGTGCACTTGCAGCCTCATCGAAACCAATTATGAACCACTCATTTTCTCTATCGCTTCTTCGCATTACTTTATCCCACCCCAAGTCCCGGTGCATAAATGATAAGTCATGTAACGCGACTAACGCTTTTGTTACATGTTTTAGAGCTTCCACTAACTGCTGAAAGTTTGAAAGCTTTAACTTGCAACCTCTTGGTTTGAAACTAAGACTTAGGTCTTTCTCGGACGATTGAAAAATGAACTCCGAATGTGGGATTCGGTGATCAAGGAAATCATAGATTTCTTTTACCATGACCCATTTTCGCTTGCTTGAGAAAACCCTTGTCATGTAATTTGGTGTTAACTCAAGAATGTTGTTGTTGCCTAAATCAATTCTTTCGAAGTCACTATATGGGAATGGTTTATTGATTTGTTGAACGTTAGCACAACGATCAGCCAACAGTGAGAGTAATCCAGCTATCCTCCAACATGGGACTAAAGCTTTGATTCGATCTCCAGGTGTTGATAAGTCAACCGTGTGGAGATCAGTTCTCATGATTCTGTCATGTGTCCGACTTAATGCACAAAATGTGACGATATAACCAACAGCATAGTAACCTAAGATATAAGGAAGATCCATGTAACTCCACAACAATTTTTGTACCATTAATGAAGAAGGATCAAGATTATTATCTTCTCTTAATCTATCGGTTTCTTCCCCTCTCCACAAACAGAAATTCCGGACAAATCCTGTAACATTGGGCCATTGATCTTGTATCCCACTGTTTGCCAACACAGATAAAGACGGTTTTCGAATGAACACCATATCAATATTACTGAATTTTGATATGACACGATTTATGCAATCGTCCCAAAGACCAATGAACGATTCTCTTATTGTGATGGTGAGGGTAGGGTTTGATCGGGCAATTGGGCTCAGAATATCTAAACCAAAGGATCGACAATCCAACAGTTCAGAGGATGTGGTAAAGAACAATTCTTTCCCAGGAGGAAGGTCTCGATACAAGTCTTTTCTTAGAGGGAATCTCAGCTCTTCGGGTGGTGGTTCTTGCAAGTACCATGGAAGGTCAATCAAGCTTGGTAAAGAGGGTGGTGGGACCCGAAGACAACCTAAGTAATATTCAGTAGGATCTTGAAATTCCCATGGTGGTATAGCTGCAACAACATTGTACATTACATGTTACAAAAATTAATAGATATTATGGCAAAATTTAATAATGTGACAATGTTGTTACCACCTCTACTATAAATTGATGTTACAAGAACATTAATTAGATAACATTATTGTCTTACATCTAATTGGGGGCTCTAAAGGAGCTTGATTTCTGTCAGTACTCAATCCTGCATTTTATATAAATACTTGTAATCTCTAAATTATACCAAAAAAATGTGAACATATATTAATGTTTTAATTATTACCTGTACTTCGACTAGGATGATGAGGTGACTTTCTTCTTCCAAAGACTTTGACTTGTTGACCAGGAAGAAATCTATCAACAGAGAAACCTTTCAGAGGTGAATTAGCATCTTCAAATGCTTCTAAAGTGCAAGCAACCATTGCATCATCCAAGAAAGTGAGTTCGTCCGCGTTTAAAAAGCTTGTACCTTGAACCTTAATTCTACCTCTATGATGTTCACCATCTTCAGCCCATAAACTCACAAGTTCTTCCCATACCATTCTTACTTTACCAATTCTTCTTAGTTCTTTTAATGTTGATGATGATGATGTTTCATATTGACCAACTCCTCCAGTTACATCCATTGGTGAACCTTCTATACCTAATAAACTTCCTCTAGCGCCATGAAAATAACCTTCACCGCTTCCCGACATTATCATATGTCTGCCACCCCTCCCAACTACAAAAATATAACATATCATTAGACAACTTTGTTACAAGAGTAATCGGAATTTTGGTATTGCTTACTAAAACAACTTCAAGCTGCTTGATCAAATAAGAAGCCATTTGGATAATAAATCCTAAGGGACTGTTTAAACCATTCATTAAAAATGCTTACTGCGTTTAGACGTAAACAAGTAGAAAAGGACTCTGAATGTATTTCGGACATTGCATTAGATACAATTAGCAAGATAGTTTGGTAACGTTTAATTATCCAACTTGTTCACTCAGAACTGAAATAATCAGATTTAAGCATATATATAAAAACGGGTCAACGGATATGATATTTTTGTTCAGGTTACGCGAGTAAAGCGAGACTTAATAGATGTATGCGGCCTAATGGGGTATCTCCGGTTAAAGCAAATATGTCTTTAATAAACAACTTATTCATGGACATTTATCCTAAACCGCTAAAGAGCTAACCTAATAAGCAATCCTAAACCTTAAAGATCAATTGTTTATTACACTACAACAGAATAACAAAAATAACTTTACAACTAAATAATGTGACACATAGAATAATGCTGCATGAGTTTGTACCGGATGTTGAGAAAGGGAGATCGTCATCTTTAAATGGCGGAGGTGGAAAAGATTTAGCTTCAACAAGCGCTAACCGTGAATCTTGGTCACTTCCAGACGTCAAAAATAACGGAGACGTTCCTCGACAAATAGTATTTGCCGGGGTTCTCATTCGAGAACCCATAAAACTTGCCAACTCTTCGAACACTTCTTCGTCGAAAGAGGCAGGCAATCTATGCAACTTTCGCTCATAAGGTGAAAGTCGAAAGTAACTCTTACCAATTTGCTCTCTTTCGCCCCCTCCTTCCCATTCATAAACCTTCCTAAATTCACCCAACATATTATCCCATTTCGTTCCCGCGGTTTTTGCATCACGGTTCACACCGTTTCGTTGCAAAAATTCCGCAACTTCTCTATCTTTTTCGGCCCTAGTTTTCCCTCTCCCTTGTAGTTGGGACGGAACTGGTGCGGGTGTTGAGGTGATAGGTGTAGGGTCTGATCCTGACACCCTATCACCTAGACCAACACCTAGCCCGCTACCACCTTGGTATTGTACCCTCCAAGCCCTTGCAAGCCATAACATTTCGTTGGGTTTCCAAACTGGGCTAACATATTTTCCTTTTCTCAACTGATGTTGAGAAAATTGTTGCTCACCTTCGGACTTGCTGGTCTCTTGTCCAGAGACCGAAAGTCGAGGTGAGTGAGACGGCGAAGAAGCCGTATCCGAAGACGAAGCAGCTGCTACCGCGGGGGACAAGATTTTCTCCGCGGTAGTTGTTGTAACAGTTTGTTTTTGTGAAGGGGATGGTAAAAGCTTCCATTGTCCGGTTGTGCTAGCGTATCTAGGTCTTTTAGGGTTTACTAACTCAGTTGATAAGTAGAGTTGTGAAGACGGTTGAGGTTGTTGTGGTGGTGGCGGTGAGAGGAACGTCGGTGCAGCGACAGTGGCAGCGACGGTGACAGATGGTGTGATATCATCTAGGGTTTCTTGTGTATTATCTTTAGGTGATGGTGTTGAATGTTTTTGTTGTTTTTTGGACTTGTCTCCTTTGTTGTCACTCATTTTATTATTAGCAAGTGAAACTACACCATAAAAACCGCATGATATGTTTAAAAAAAATTGTTAAAGAAATTAACAAGAACAAGTGATCAACATTAGTGATGAACTAGGTTAGTTCGAGCAAAAGGTGAGTTTCTTTTGTGTTTTGGGAAAAAAGTAGAGAATTGGTTTCTGGGAATTTGAGTTGGTTTTATATATTTGGAGTATGTATATGTTGAAAAAGGTAATGTTTGAAGAAAGAGAGGTTTTTACTAAAAAAAAGAAAGAGAGGTGAAGAAAAAGCAAAATAACATATGTGTTTTATTATCATTGAAAGCAAAAGCAAGTCCTTTAGAAAGAGAGAAAAAAAAATACGGTACTACTCTCTCGCATTCGAAATATAAGCATATTTGCATATATATATATATATATATATATATATATATATATATATATATATATATATATATATATATATATATATATTATTTTTTTTTTTTTTTTTTTTTTTTTTTAAGATACCATTTGGATTATTTTCAAATTAAAACATATAATTTAAATGAGAAAATAATATAAAGTGTTAACTACATTTTTGGTCCTTGTGGTTTACCGGGTGTAACGATTTTGGTCCAACAGTTTGAAAAGTAACGGATCTTGTCCTGTTTTCGCTGACCCGTAACGGGTTTGGTCCATTTTCACTAACACCGTTACTTTGACTTTGTTTGACCGTTAAATAAGAGGGTGTTATTGTCATTTCACATTATAACACAATAAAAACACATTTTATTTAACACACTATCATAATATCCCATTCATCTTTTTCTTTTTTATTTCTGCCCAAATTCACACACAAAAATCTCACACAAACAGATTACACACCATCACCATATCGATCTACACAAACACCAATCTCACACACAAAAAATAAATAAATCAACTCAGATTCAACACTATAACCAAAACCCAGTCAAGATCGAGAACAATCGATCAAAAACTAAATCCAACTAAACCAAAAACACAAAAGGAAACCGAAAAATATTCAACACAAATCACAACCCAGCAAATTAACACACACCAAAATCTCAAAACACTTCACCCTCGAACCCTAATCAAGAGGGGCAGTAAAGCTGTAGAAAAAGAAGAGGAGAGTGATGTATGGGATGAAAAATTAGTGAGGACTGGATATGTGGTTCATAATCATTCAAAAAATTGGGGAGTTTGGATTATATGGGAAGTTGAAAGTGTTAAGTTACCGTTATCCGATGTTTTGGACTCGGGGTCCAACGGAAACTATACATTTGCGCATAGTAGTGTTGGGACTGACTTATTTGATCATGCCCACCAAATGTTTAATAAAATTTCGGTTACGGAAACTTTGGAGTTTTTGAAGAGGAAGCCTAAGACAGTATTGATTTTTATTGCCCATTTGAGGGAATGTGGTTTTAAGCATGATGTGGGTAGTTATATGTGTGTTGTAAGGTTTTTGTGTTATTGGGGTATGATTGGGAGGTTAAAGGGTGTGTTTTTGGATGTTATTGAGGGTGAAGATGGGGCGTTTGGTTTTGAGGTTTCGGAGTTGGTTGAGGGGCTGTTGGGAGAGGTTAATGTGGATGAGGGGGGTTTGTTGGTTAAAGCGGTGGATGGTCTGGTTAAGGCGTTTGTTAGTGCTGGAAAGCTGTATGAGGCGTCTGATGTGTTGGTTAAGATTGAGGGACGAGTTGTTCCATCTGTGCTTACGTGTAATCCTTTGATGAATCGTTTGGTTGAAGAGGGTGAAGTGGATATGGCTATGGCGGTTTATGAACATTTAAAGATGAATGGGTTTTGTCCGAATGTGTACACGTATGGAATTGTGGTTAAAGGGCTATGTAGAAATGGGCGTGTGAAAGAAGCTGGAGATGTTTTCAGCGAGATGAGTGAAGCTGGAGTCAAGCCTAATAATTTCACTTTTGGTTCTTATATTGATGGGCTTTGCTCAAATGGTGAAACAGACTCGGGTATTCAGTTGGTAAAATTGCTGAGAGATTCAGGCTCACCCGTTGATTTTTTTGCTTATGCTTGTGTAATTCGTAGTTTTGTAAAAGAGTTGAAGTTAGAGGATGCTGAAAACGTGGTTTTGTAATTCGTGGTTTTGTAAAAGAGTTGAATGTGTTCGAATGGTATCAAAACCAATTGTGTGATTACGAGCTTGATTATGCAAGGTTTATGTCGTCTGGGGATGTTGTCTGAAGCTGTATACCAGTTCATAAATGTAATGGAATAAGGTGTTATGCTTGATAAATGGACCAAAAGTGTTATGCTGTATCCGAGGGTATTTTAGTCATTTTACGTTTTTTAACTAGTCAAACTAACGGTCAACGAAAAATGGACCAAACCCGTTACGGGTCAGCGAAAACAGAACAAGATCCGTTACTTTTCAAACTATTGGACCAAAATCGTTATACCCGATAAACCACGAAGACCAAAAATGTAGTTAACTCTAATATAAATATCACATAAAATAATGCAAATAAACTGTGGTTATACAAAATAAGTATGGTTTCATTAATTTGCACTCTTTTACAAATCTTGAGATTAGATAGAGGAAAAGTCGAGAGAGATTGTGGAACCTGCTGTGATTAAGACCTCTCAGTTTAACACTTCACACGATATTAACAACTTTATTAGCAGAAGAGAGAGAGTGAAAAGGAGTGAAAGTAATCATTGTTGCATTCAGAAACGCGGCTAACGACAATTTTTTTTAACATTTATTTATTTAAACTACTGTCTATCAAAAACTTTGAATTTACTCAACTATCATCAACTTCAAGCTTGGCACGGTAACAAAGTTGTGACCTTACTACATGGATCTTGTTTGCGAAGTGCAAAATGTAGTAAAAAAGTTATGACCTTAGTAAAGTTAACTATGCGTTAAAAGTTCGTGTTGCAAACCTTATTTTGTTTTAATGAAACGCATCTTAGAACTTATAACTTCAGATCTCCCGTTGCCTAAAAATCATAATGTACACACCGTTGCATTCATTATGTTTTTCTCCGTGCTAACAGTATAAGAAAATATATAAGTCAAAAGGATAAAACGTTGTATGTAATTGAGTCAACTTTCTATGATCATGTACCTTCACGACCAAGAAAAACATCTCACGTATATTTCATGTTTACAACTGAAACCCTGGCTACGAATACTTACAATAATATTTATCCCTTTAATTTCCTTTTATAATGTTGTATCTTTTCTTTGGTATTACTCCGTATATAAAATCTGTTCATCACGTGATAAAAGCTTTGACCTTCTAGGATCATTCAGTAAAGTTCGTAGGCTAGGGGATGTATATATGTTGTTGGAATTATGTTTTTTTTTAAAGGTGAATATATAAATACACATTGTGATCAAGCTCGCCATTATGTGGGTAGTCGACCAAATGGTAGGTGGTGTTTGTTTATTAAGAGGGTCTGAATCTGAATCTGAACCGCACGTCTGAATCTGAATCTGATGCGTAAATGTCTGAATCTGAACGCATCTGAACGAGAAAAAAAAACTCATGTTTGAACGGGAATTTTTTTTTTTTTTTTTTTTTTTTTTTGGTTATTTTGTGTCAACAAGAGTCATTCAGACGCGTTAAGACACCCCTCTCACGTCTTGACCATTAAGATCTAACTGCATCTGAACGCGTCTGAACGAAAAAAAAAAAAACAAACGATCTGAACGGAAAAAAGGTCTGACCGATTCAGACACAGTGCCATTAAGAGGCTGGTCAGATGCTGTTCAGAGGTAAACAAACAAGGCCGTAGTGCCACCCGCCATGCGGTATCCACACTACACAACTTTCTAGCCGCGTGCGAAGGTTCAACTTTTGCCACCCAATCGATTGACATCTTTCTTTTTTTATATTGCAGGGTATGTTTGTATAAACATTACACCTGTTTGGTGTGGGTTTAATAATCTGTTAAATAGTGATGTGACGCTGATGTTAAGTTGAGAGTTTAGTAAATATTACTATCTTTGTCCTATAATAAGCGTGCACATTCTTATTTTGGGATGTTCTAAAATAAGTGTTTTCATTTTATATTTCATCAAAATAGAATTTACATAATGGTTGAAGGTAAACGAGCAACAAGCTGCGTCGCTAGCCCTTTTTGGATTGCAAAGCTAACTCTTTTGAAAACTACTATCATGGATCTATGTGTCATAACATTACTGTTCATAACTCGTTGGACTCTGTTGAGTAGTTCAACCGCCTCAGGTTAAAGGAAACCAAATGTATCGAACGCAAAATGAATAAACACGTGTTGATTTTCAATGCATGCTTTCTCGTGTTTTGTCACTTTGCACAAGGCGGCTTTCAAAGCGGCATGTCCAGCTGTAAAACCCCGACTACTCAACCCCACGAGAGGAGAAACCCCGGTCAGATCCACACAAGCATGTTTCCCCCCAACCCATCCAAAAACCAAAATGTCAGCCGGTCTCAATGTAGATCTTCCATCCGACGGGTCCGTCAAAAAGTTCACAGGCGCTTCTTTCATGGCGGAGATCCCGGCACGCCTACATACATCAAAAGGGACGTCTCTAATAAAATCATGTATGTACTTGAAGCGCGGGAGCTCTTTACAATGAACCGCATGTTCCCCAAAGGAATCCAAACATGCCTTGCGATAAACAAGGCATATCTCATCAACCAGAAATAATGGAATCATAAGGCGATACTTAAGGATAGTACGATATTCCACCGGTAACATATGTTGACCTAACCCGTCTATGGGGATAGCTAGTATAAAATCCTGAGCATTTGGTGCACGTAAACACTCAAAAACAGCTTTCTGTCTCATAGTCATGTCAAAGTGAATTTCTATATCCTTGACCATTTCACTAAAAAGGGCACTCGCTAGTGTTTGTTGGACTTTAAAGGGGACGGTGTCCTTATTAGTGAAACCACTAAAATCAAAGCTTGGAATCGTATCACGAAGACAATCCAGAGCAGAACCATAATCCACATCCATACCACATATGTCACTGTCACGTAAGATGTGGTCATGTAGCACCCAAGATTAGGCCCTCGATGCCACAAAAGCATAAGAGGAAACCACTTTTGCAGAGTAGAAACCCAAACCACCCAATCGAATGGGCAAAGAAGAAATCCGCCACTGTAAGTCTCCAAAAAAAGGTCCTCCACAAACCACTATGTTCTCGATCGACTCACGCAATCTTTTGTCAAAGAACAAAGTTACATCCTCCATGTGTACAGGTTGACAAGTTCTTAAACCAAAAAAAAGTTTAGCAATACCCATACATGATCGAAGCAAAATGAGCTCACTCTGCCGGTCATGTAACTGTGAAAGAAGACTCATCAAATCGATAAAATTAACGGCTCTCCTCATAACCAACCCACTGATAAAATAAGGAGTAAATTACATGGTTCGTCCCTGTAGTTTAGGGTAAATTTCACTCTGAGTCCTTTTTTTTTTTTTTTTTTTTTTTTGCATCGTTGATCCCTATTTTGAAACTATGCAACACTGGTGCTCCTTATCGTTAACTGTCATTATCTTTTCCGTTAGCAAGTGGCAACGTTGGCCCATTAATCAAAAAAGCGTTTGCAACGTTAGTCCTTTTACTAACGACCGTTTATAATTAACTCAAAATTTGGTTTTCTTAAAAAAAATTCTTTTCTACGATTTTATACACGTTTTCGCTCGTTTTCATACGTTTTCATACTTTTTAGTCCGTTTTTATACGTTTTCATCCATTTTTATACGTTTTCGTCTGTTTTTATACGTTTTGGTCTGTTTTTCATATGTATTCATATGTTTTTATCCGTTCTTATACCTTTTCGTCCGTCTTTATACGTTCTCGTTCGTCTTTTGTAGCAACCCGTAGAATTTCCTAGTCATTTGTGAACGCTAATCTATTATTAACACGTCGTTACTGTTCACTTAACCATTTTTTACGAGCCAATCTGAACTTTTTGTTTATTACACTCCTAAATAAACATTGTTATGTTATTTATTATTTGATGGAACGAACCGCACGCGTACCGACACCGTGATAGTATGGCATAAGTTTAATAAATCAAAACGAAGATTGTACAGAACGAACCATAAAAATAAATACGAACTCGGCAATAAAAACAAATAATTTATGACGACTCTAAACTCTCGAGCTAGAGATATTTAAACGAAGCCTGATCCGACACGATCTAACGAGACCTGGGAATTTAAAACCCTCTAAATAAAAAGCCACTGACTACATTTATATTACTTCTCCTTTTCTTCTATTTTGTCGCCACCTTCCCTACATATTTCTTATTTCTGCTGCTATCTCCTTTTGACTTTACCATTCCCCAAAAATTTGCTTTCTTCTTTCCTCCTTGTTTTTGTCGACCTCCATATCCATCAATACCACCATCATCTTTTAATCCCACTCTTCCTCACCCTATCATTTTTAGCAAACATCACCATCATCATAAGAAACACCACTCTCCTCATCTTGTCGCCATAACCACTCCCCCAAAAACCCAAATCCGAACCATCACCATCCAATTTAATTAGGGTTGACCAAAACCCTTTGTCCCATTATTAGTCACAAGAGTACTTAGGAGGTAGAGGCATAGTTATAGGGACATCACACCAATTAAGGTAGTTGGTTTCTCCAATAACCCGAAAGAGTTATGGAGCTTAACTCCAGGATCCTCCATAAATTCGTACCTCCCATGGGCTATTCGAATCACACAAATAAACAACACACCAAAGAAATTGAGAAGTTCTCAAGGGTTTGGGTCAAGCTGTGATTCGGATAAGGAAGCCGTGGTGGGTCGATATTGGAAGCTAGGATTTCGGGTTTTGGAGCTTTTGATTCCGGGCTTGTTTAGTGTTCGAAACACCCCACAAACCACAGGTTCATTATTAGTTTCTATTTGATAATGTTATATATTTCTTCATTTGATTTATAAAAAGTAAAAGTTTAGGTTGAATTAGTTTTGTTAGATAATGGTTTATATTTTCTTTTATCTTCTCTTTTCATTCGAATCATATGAGTTGGGACTAGAAAGAGATATAAATGAAAGTATGATTTAGATTAAGTTGCGTGGATGATTTTGATTTAAAATTAGTCGAATGGGGTTATGTCGATTGAAAGAAACTGTTAAAGATTCAATGGGTGAATTAGGTGTTATTATAGTCGAAGGTAGTTTAGAATTAAAAACGGGTCAAAGGGGAGTTCTAACTTTAAAAGTCACGGGTTAGCTTGTTTTGGTTTCGGGTTAGTTAATTATCAAAGGTTTAAAAGATTTAGAGTAGTAGGATTTCGAATGACAATTTGAAGATAGAACGACAACTAGCGAGACCATAGCTCGACACTAGTAACATACGACCTTTTTCTGTCGAAGTCTTATTCGAGACAGTCTCTTTTAGAAACCTGCGAATGATGTTTTCTTTTCTTCCAAACTGAGTTACCAGGCAACCCACAAGTGCAGAAACTAACTCCTGCACATTTCTTTTACAATGAAAATGAGTCTAATATGGTACTGGGCCGAAGCCCAATATGAGACTTAATAGGAAACCTTTATAATTTGCACCAGGCCACAAAAACTTGGGATCTATTTCAATTGGGCCGCAGCCCATATAAGGTTAATATGAAAACTAAATGGTGCGTTGGTTATACAATTTTAAAAAGGAGATCGTTTCATTTTTTTTATGTCAACGTTTAATAAAACCCGAATTGATGACATATCGGATATTAGCTATTAAGATTGTGACAAAAATGAATAACCGAGACATTAAAAATTGCCATACGCCGTTAATAATAATTACGTTATAAAATAAATAGTCAACACTTGTAACAATAACATGATCGTTATAAAAACATATATACTATTTTACGTTCATCAAATCATAAATTAATATGCGAACTAAATCATGCCATACTATCTAGGTCACGCGTGGGAAATACTACCTACCATTTAATTCTATTGCATCCCGGATTACTACTACTACTAAGGTGAGTTTCATAGCCCCTATTTTTATACTTTTGAAACTACTTTTGGGGGAGATACATGCTTAAATTATTTTGCTCATTTATCAAATACATGATTTATGCAAATATTTATACTTTTATACAATATGCTTTTATACTTGTCTTTGGGAAGTAGGCTCCCAGTAATCCTTTGGGAAAAGACACCCAGTAATCTTATGATGCATTGGTATGCAAGTCATCTAATATAGTTTGCATTGGTATGCAAGTAATCTATTATACTGTGCATTGGTATGCAAGACATCTATTCTATTCTTACTGTGATAGCAGTGGATTGTAAACACATAGGTTGCAAGTCTTGTATGGGCGGGACTTGGAACTGAGTGGATTTACAAGGCCTTTGCTGTGAAATCTTTATTCAAATATACTTGATAGACATACTATGTTAGCAGCGGGTTGTAAACACACAGGTTGCAAGTCTTGTATGGGCGGGGCTTGGAACTGAGTGGATTTACAATGCATTTGCTGGAAAAATCTATATTTAAACACTTTACCTTTAAACATCTTTATTGAAATGCTTTACTTTTAAACTAAACTCTATGAACTCACCAACCGTTGGTTGACACTTTTAGCATGTTTATCTCAGGTTGTTAAGACTATTATGGATGCGTGGATTGCTAGAGTCATTTGCATACTTGAAGACTCATATCTATCTTTATCATTCGATACACTTTGAAAACTTTTATGTAATCTTTACTTTGGAACTTATTGTCATAACTCTGATTTTAATAATTCGAATGATAATTTTTCAAAACGTCTCATTTAGAGGTCGTTTTCTATACCTTGATCTGTATTATGAAGTAATACCCCCTTGGCACTACTGTTTCCGCTGCGGTAATTTGGGGGTGTTACATCTTTAAACCTTTTCATCTGTTTTTCTTACGTTTTCGTTCGTCTTAATACCTTTTCATCTGTTTTTCTTACATTTTCATATGTTTTTCTTACGTTTTCATACGTTCTTATACTTTTTCATCTGTTTTTCTAAAAAAATTATTTCAAAAAAAAAATATTTTTCGATAAAAAATAATCTCGAAAAAAAATATTTTCAGAAAAAAAAAATATTTTTCGAAAAAAAAATACTTTTCTAAAAAAATATTTTTCTAAAAAAATTATTTCAGAAAAAAAAAATATTTTTCTAAAAAAATATTTTTCTAAAAAAATATTTTTCTAAAAAAAAATATTTTTCGAAAAAAAAATATTTTTCTAAAAAATATCCACGTGGCAAGCTGAGTTGGACTGGGCAGCTGAGTTGGACTAATACACGTAAACGTATAAGAACGTATGAATACATATGAAAAACAGACCAAGACGTATAAAAACAGACGTAAACGTATAAAAATGGATGAAAACATATAAAAACGGACTAAAAAGTATGAAAACGTATGAAAACGGGCGAAAACGTGTATAAAATCGTAGAAAGGAATTTTTTTGAAGAAAACCAAATTTTGAGTTAATTATAAACGGCCATTAGTAAAAAGACTAACGTTGCAAACGCTTGTTTAGTTAATGGACTAACTTTGCCACTTACTAACGAAAAAGATAATGACAGTTAACGATAAGAACCACCAGTGTTACATAGTTTCCAAATAGGGATCAACGATGCAACAAAAAAAGTAGAGACTCAGAGTGAAATTTACCCTAAACCACAGGGACGAACCATGTAATTTACTCTAAAATAAGTGTTTACTTCGTATTTTAATGAATAAAAAAGATAGTGAAAAAAATAATACTCCCTCCGTCTCAATTTAATTGTCCATATTTCCTTTTATGGATGTCTCAAATTAATTGTCCACTTTCTTTATTTAGTAAAAACTAGAGAATCTAGTGGAGGAATATTCCATTTTAGTGGTTGAAAATTAAAGTGGCCTCATTTTTATTAAACTTTGTGTTTTCTCTCTCCTGACAAATAAATTGAGACGGAAGGAGTATTTAATTTGTGGAGAGTTTAATTAATATAACTTCGTAAAATTTTGTAATAATGGATTCAGTAGGGAGTACCTCCAACCTTTGTGAGTGGCCACTGGTTGGTGTGTGTGTGTTTGTGGAGATGATGGGGACTGGTCGAATCAATGGGTTCTGCTCAGTGACTCATAACTCTCTCACGGCTCTTTCTTGTTTTCATTGTTTTCCAAACATTCACTTTTCTCTTTCACAAATACTCGGGAGAAGTTATCAAGCCCCCTATAGGGGGTGTTGACTTTTCATATGCTGCCGCCGGTTGTATTGTATGCTTTAAAATTTGTACATGTTGACCAGAATAGGCGGAGCCCACATGATAAGGGGGCTTGTATAACATAACTTTTCTCCTTCACAAATACTCGACATGACCTACATTAGGGCACGCATACAAGGGTTCCTATATTAACCTACATAAACATACATAAAAAAAAAAAAGTACTCGTATTTTATTTTATTTTTCAAAATCCTCGTCTCTCTAAATTAAGGGTGCGTTTGGTTCGTAAGTAGGAATGAAATTAGATTCGGATTTGAGAAATGTTTGAAAGATGTGAGAAAGGTTTGAGAAAAAATATAGGAGAAAGAAAATATATTATATATTATTATTTAGTAAATAAAAAAAAAAAGGTTTAAAAAGAAAAAAAGGACGGTGGTCCCCTCACTTATAGCCATACACGGTTTAAATAAAATGTGGAAAGAACTTTGTTGGCCCACTTTGTCAGGAAAGACACCATTTACATGAAGAATGAATTTTATGGATTCACTGACCCATTCAAAACTCAAACCGCCAACCAAACATTTCTTTTTACCTTTCTTTCATTCGAACCCACACCAAAACCCGAACCAAACGGGCCCTAAGAAAATGATACACATATATATATATATATATATATATATATATATATATATACGGGCCCTATATAAATATACACACACACTAGACTTCGAAGCCCGCCCGATGGGCGGGCATGACTTATAATTATTCTTTTGATGGTATTAGTTATCGAAAATTCATTTTTAAGGGCGGGGAGCTTAATTGTTATTTTGATGAGCTTAATTATTATTTTGATGGTATTAGTTAACGGGAAATATTTTTTAAGGAAGGTGAACTTGACGTATATTTTACTTGTTAATGGGGTTAATATTTTTATTTAGAAGACATAATTTTTTTGACTTTTAAATATGAATTAAGTTTTTTTTTATAATTATTCTTTTTATGGTGTTAGTTAACGGAAATTCATTTTTAAGGTTAATGGGGTTAATATTTTTATTTAGAAGACACAATTTTTTTGACTTTTAAATATTGATTAAAAAATTTTGTTTTTTTTTTTTTTTGTTAAATTGTTGGAAGGTATTAGTTAAAGGATGAGAACATATAAATGTTTTAGTTTCTCTTTATATTTCTTAAACATCGAACGGTTTAAAAGTATATATATATGTGTTTTTTTAGTAGATAGCATATGATTTTTACAGGCGGTCATAGAGTGCTGAAGAAATATACGCATCACCGGCCATTGAAGAATTGTTGGTATGTGCGGTTCAATTTTTTTGTTGGTATATATATATTGTTTGTCTTTCAAAGCCCGCCCGGTGGGCGGGCATGACTTATGAATATCATTGAAAAAATTAGTTAACGAAAAATAAGATATAAACATAGAATGTTATTTATTGACTATATTAACAACGGAAAAAAAATAAATGTTTATCAAATGAGAGAAACAAATTTACGAAGTATTACGTAAGGAAAAAGTATACAATCAAATAAACTCAAATGCGAAACAAAGCTTCTTGTATACAACGTTTGTTGTTGATTTTGCGTAATTACCATCCTTATCACAACAAAAAATCTTCAAGTCCTTTGTGCTCTTCACTCTTGAGACATCCACATATACTTCTCCGTGTGAGAAAACTGGCCTCTATAAAAACAACCCAACTTTTGACAAAATTTGGCCTTTAGTTTTATTAATTGGCATTACAAAACAGATCGAAATGAAGAATTGCCTACAGTTGTGTTTAAACGGTAGCTAGCTTTATGAATATCGTCAAAAAAAAAAGAGTTAAGGAAAATAAGTCACGTAAAATCCTATAGAGTATAGATAGAGGAGTCAAGAGTGGTGAGTGTACCTTGGAAAGCAAAATGAAACCTTCAATCTTTACTTGGTCCTTGACGCTTGAAACGGCCTATATACTTAAGAAATAGCATAAATTTATGAATTTAAAATTGCTATTACCTTTTGTTTGTGATCGATACTTTGTAAGAGTTTTGATTTCATCCCTATACGCAGTGTGTTTATATTTTACCCGGTTCCGGCCGCCCATTTCTACCTTGGGAATCCGAGTTCTTTCTACCATGTTAGTAGCCACATGAAATACGTTGGATAATGAAAAAAGAATTCCATGATCTGAAGAAGATAGTTACTTGCCAAAAGTGTTAAATAATACTCAAATTACTGAAGTAAAATAGAACTTTAATTCATGCTGAATAGAAATGATATAATAGCTTAAATATGTGATACAATCAAAAAGTGACCTGATTTAAAGTTTCACCATGTTCTTGTCCACCAGAACCCTTTATCAAACCATGTTCCCTTTCAACCACATTCAATTCAAGGATATTGACTGCATCATCGAGGCCAACTTTGGCACCATGGTCTTGGTGAGCTATATTACAAAACATTATCGTATAAATTTATTAACTTGACTGTAAATTCATCATCTTTACTATGCATGGTTGTATATAAAATAAACATCGTCTTAACTTACTTCCGGATCAGGAGCAAATGCGAACATTGTTGTAGATTTTGCCCAATATAACAATCTCTTACGTTCCTGTATTACAAAACAGTGTCGTCATCTTAATTGCATGTGTAACTTATATTTGAAGAAAAAAACATGATAGAGTGTAAGTTAATTATGGGCTTACATCAGGATCCGTTATTTTTGCTGCAGACCGTGCCCACTTTAAGAAGCTTTTATGTTGCCCCTCGACAGTTAGAAAGTATGAATTTCAAAAAATAAAATTAGCTATATAACTCAATCATGTTTAAATGATACCATTAATGAAGTTAAGCATTATTCATAAAAGATAAGCCTCAACATCTACACACATACAATGTATCAATTGGGACAGTAATCTTCAAATAACATGTTGATGCAAATAATGTTCTAAAAACGTTATTTATATCTTTCGATTACTTCACGTTTTGAGGATGACAAAATGTGAACTCACGTTACGTTAAAATTAACGTTAACAAGTTTTTAATCGGAAGATCCCGTTTCTACGCAAATCACTCTTGAACAAAGTTACAACTTGAACTAGTGATCAAAGAAGTGAATTCATGTTTTGAAAATTCACATTTTAAATGGGACAAAACATTTTTTCAAAAATACACATGACAAATTATTTTTGAAATATTAAGAAATGTTTTAATGGAAAAATAAGTTTGAAAATCACAACAGCTATTTTTCCCCCCAAAATCAGCTCCAACCTTCCCCAAATAAGTTTTCACCAGAAAAGACAAATTTTGGAGCGTCCTAGTCTACCACGGCTCCACGGTACCGTTAAATTTAACGGAGCCGTGGGTCATTTAGTGGAGCCGTCCGTACCATTTTGAATTGTAACGTTCAGATTTTCTTTGCCTATAAATACCCACCTCTTTCACAGTTTTAGGCGCCCTTCACACACAAAAAAATCCCTTAGTAAAATCCTCTCACACCTTTCACTTCTTAGGGTCATTTAGATTAGTTTTTCTTTGTTTCAAGAGTGATCCAATCATCCTTCAAGTGATCCTCTTCATACCTCTTCACTAGCAAGAGAAGAACACAAGTATCCAAGTTGATACAAGGTGTTGTCATCCCTCTTCATTAGCAAGAGAAGAACTCAAGTAATCAAGAAGATACTAGAGTTATAGTTGATAGGTTTTTGTAACTCTTGTTACAACCTTGTTGTATCTTAGCATACATCAAGTTTATTTTCTTTTTGTGAGTGAGAGTGAAGATCAAGTGTGATCTATAGAGATAGTGAACATCTCTTGAAGCCATTGGGCTTGTGTGATTGATCAAGAAGATCAAGGGTCATTAGGATAGTGCTAGTCGAGTAGAGTGAAGTGAGTGTTGATCATTGTGATCGTGTTGAGATCTTGGTGATCTCTTGAAGCCATTGGGCTTAAGTTTTTGGTCACGTGGACCTTGGTAGATTGGTGCTAGCTAAGATTAGCACTCGACATCTAGTTTAGTGTCGGAAATAGGATAAGCGACGTGTACGGTTTTCTCCGCCTGAAGGGAGGTTGTTGATATAGTGTTTGAAACTCTCGAGTGTGGTACTCGGGGAGTGGAGTAGGGCGAAGAAGAGCTTCGTAGCCGAACCACTATAAATCCTCTGTCTCGGTTTGATCTTTCCAACTCTACTCTTTACTTTTATTTGTTATTATTACGTAGCTTAGTTTGTAGTTCATATTGGTGTTGTTTGATTACACATAGAGTTCGAATCAAAGTTTCCAATAGCATACTTTTAAAACAAGATTTTTAAAAGAAGTTTTTTAAACCGGTAAACTATTCAACCCCCCCTTCTAGTTTCCCACAATTGGTATCAGGAGCCACGCCAGTAAAGTTTTTAAAGTATATTGTATTTTAAAGCTTGAACCAATCAATGGATTCTGACAAATATCTAGAAGGGCAATCTATGCAAAGACCACCACTTTTCGAAACCGATTGTTTTATTTATTGGAAAACAAGATTCGAAACGTATGTGAAATCAAAAGACATTGATCTTTGGCATGTTATTACCGAGGGTGACTTTCAACCTATTCAAAAGAATCCGGAAACTAAAAAGGATGAAATAGTTTCTTATGATAAACAAAGTGATGAACTAAAAAGGAAATTAGCCAAAAATAATGAGGCTAAAATGATGATTTATAATGCTTTGCCTAAAAAGGAGTTTGAAAGAATTTTCATGTGTAATACGGCAAAAGATATTTGGAAAACCTTGTTAGTCACTCACCAAGGTAATAACCAAGTCAAAAAGAACAAGATAGATCTTCTTGTTCAACAATATGAACAATTCTCCATTTCGGAGGATGAGTCAATAGATAATGCTTTTGCTAGATTTAATACTATTATCACTAGTCTTAAAGCTCTTGATGAAGGTTATTCTAGTAAGAACTATGTTAGGAAGTTTCTTAGAGCTCTACATCCTAAATGGAGAGCAAAGGTCACCGCCATAGAAGAATCAAAGGACTTGGCGGCATTGTCACTCGATGAACTTATAGGAAACTTGAAAGTTCACGAGATGATCATCAAGAAGGATTTCGACATTGTCAAAGGCAAAAGCGAGAGAGTTAGATCTCTAGCATTAAAAGCCAAGAAGGAGTCTAGTGATGAGGAATGTTCGAGTTCCGGTAGTGAAGATGAAGAGTACGCACTAGCCGTTAGGAACTTTAGAAAGTTCTTTAGGAGGAAAGGTAGATTTCCTAGACAATCTCGCGATGAGAAGAAGTCATCCCAAAGAAATAATGATGAAAGAAAAGGGACAAGTGATAGGAGATGCTTTAGATGCGGAGATCCTAATCACTTCATAGGAGAATGTCCTAAGCCACCAAAATCCAACAACCAAAGAGCCTTTGTAGGAGGTTCTTGGAGTGATAGCGGTGAAGAAGAAGAGAAGAAGCCTAACGATGAAACGTGCTTAATGGCTCAAGCTTCTAACGAGGTACAATCCGACTCTTCTTATTATAGTGATAATAATTCGTCAGTAGATGACAGTGAATTACATGACGAATACAAAAAACTATGCGTAGTTAGTACTAAGATCTTAGTAGAAACACAAAGCTAAAATTAAAATTAAAAGAACTAGAACTACAAGTCTTAGAACTAAATGATCAAGTCAAGAGACTTGAGAAATACAAGGAAGTAGATTTAGGATGCGGGTCATGTATTAGTCTTCAAGTAGAAAATGAAAAACTTAAAGAAAATGCTTTAAGAATCATTAGGTTTGATGAAGGAACTAAAAAGCTTAATGATATACTTGAAAATATTAGATATAGTGAACATGACCGTTCGGGTTTAGGATTTGACCCAAATCAGGCTTCTACAAGTAGTACTAAACAAGTAAAATTTGTAATGCCTGAAAAGTCCATGTCTGAAGGTGACGACACCATTAAAGATACAGACGGCACCACTAAATTTAGTGGTACCGTGGTACCGTGTGGTGCTGAGGACAAAACTGGGTCAATTCTGAAAAGTAACTTAAGTCCTAAACCAAGTCAAGTAGTTGTAAATAGAACTAGAGTGTCTACTCCAAGTAGAGAGGAAACCAAAGGCTTTAACAAACCATTGTCATCTCTCGAACATGGATTTGTAAAGCGTGACACTAGGTCAACTACTCCTCCACCTAGAAAGGTAAACTCTCCCAAACCTCGGTCTAGAACTCCTCTACCAAGAGGTAACTTTAGAAGACAAAATCATCCAAGTAACTTTCCTGTAACTTGGAATGATCGTCCACCACAAAGTTACTTACCATGGGAAATGTGTCCTCCATTCTCACATCCTAAACTAACGCAACAAATGCGTAGGATGTTTAATTCTAACAACTTTGGACCCATGAGATATTGGGGACCAGATGTTTGAACATTTGTTTTGCTAGGAAAACATGAGTGTAAATAAACTTTGGAGTATAACAAAAGGAGTATGATGCGTTATCAAGCATACCCGGTGACGCAATAGTCAAGTCGTGTCTTTCATGCTTAACATTCAACAAAGGTACCCTAGTCTTCTAGTTTTAAGAGCAAACACCTCAGGCACAGGTACGCTTTCTTAAAACACCCTTTGTTAGTAGTAATGTTTGGCATGAAATAGTGTAGTTAGAATCTAACATGGTAGGCACTATAACACAGAAACTCTATTCACATCTCATCATGCCAAATTCAACTTGTCCAGAAATGTTCGATGATCGCTTGAAGATCATGCGTGACAAGTCTGAATTAAGCATTGATAAGTGAATCAAGTTCCCTTCCTTGCACATACGTAATCTTGCCTAAATGAAGTATCCCTGTAAACTTATGTATACTATATGTATGAGATACATAGTTTAAGTAATAGTCTTTATTGACAATAACGCCCATATCTGCAAATGCGAAACTCACAAGAGACGAAGAAGGTGAGTGCGCGGATATAACTAGGTTAGGGGCATAATAGGTAAAGTAGTTTACCTAACGGCAAGTAGGTCCATTATCATGAATAGTGTTGGCTTTGTGCCCACTTGTAAGAAGTATCCCAAAACTTCTTACATCAAAGTGTTTAATGTATCATACCATACATTAAAGATACTATACACTTGAGATTACGATATCTTGAGGAGATTGATGTAGAAAATGTTTCTATACCAACTCTGATAATGTAAGAGTTAATGTGGGTTGAAACATAATGAGTAATGTTTGTACCTTCATAGGTTGATTAACAAACATCTTGGTTCCCCAAGAAACAAACTACTCTTATTGTCACCACGACCGAAACCGAGTACGTAAGCGCCGGAAAGGCATGACAACAAACACTATAGATGAGACAACTCCCTATGAAGTGTAGCAGTCAAGATGCCATTAGACTTGTCCGGGAACCCTATAGTTTGCTCATGAACGAAGCTCGTCGAAGTACGTCATCTCCCCGCGGAAAGACATCTCCTCCGTCATGATAACGTCGAAAGAGAAATCTTTTCTTTGAAATGTATTTCTTCTCACCTTAACCTTTACATTCTCGTCAAATGACCTCTTAATACTTCATTGGAATTATTAATGTCATCTCTCACGTCTCATTATATGACTTTTCAAGTCATTCCTCATACCCCGCTCATGACTATTTCAATATTTCTATGGAAATATTAAAGTCATCTCACACATCCATCTTATTCTCGACTCATGACTCTTGAATATTTCATTGGAAATTTCAAGTCATTCCCTAAGCCTCATCCCATGACTTCGTAATATTTCACTGGAAATATTAACGTCATTTCTCGCGTCTCGTCATATGACTTTTCAAGTCATTCTTCTCATCCCGCTCATGACTATTTGAATATTCCTTCGGAAATATTAAAGTCATCCGTCACGTCATACCTCATAACCTTTCATCCCTTCTATGACCTCTCGAAAGTTTCGCGGGAAACATTGAAGTCATTCTCTACAAATCGCTCATGACTTTTTAAGTCATATCTTTCACTCGTCACATGACTCATGAATATTTCACGGGAAATATCTAGTCATTCCTTGTGTCGCGTACTCCGACTAATTAAATATTTCATGGGAAATATTATAGTCATTCTCCTAAACACAACTCATAACTTCTATTTATTTCATGGGAAATACTAGAAGTAAATCCTCATCCAATGACATCTTAGTCAATTTCCTCGGAAACACTAAGGTCATTTTAGGTCATCCCATTTAATCATCTTTCGTCAAAAAGTTTATTAGGTATAAACTTTTTCCTCGTGTCAAAAAGTCTTACTAAATAAGTAAGATTAATCAGCCAAAAGTCAAAACAGAAGAAAAACTGGACCATCAGACATACGGCTCCACTAAAGAGCCACGGCTCCACTAATGTTTAGTGGAACCGTGGAGCCGTGCATCTGAAAAACGCGCCCAGTTACTTTTCTCTTCTGCACAAACTTTCCAAACACACAAAACCACTTCCACTTGCTGTCAAAATCGAACCATAACAACATAATTCAACTAAACTCTTACAAATCAAGATTGAGGCATTGGAATCAGCAAATCCTAATCACAACATCACTCATTGTAAGTAAATCACTCTTAATTTCATTTAATTTGAGTCTAGGGTTTGTTCTTGAGTATAAATCCGAATTGGGGGATTTTCAAAATTAGTTAAACCCTTGAGAAATTAAGACTAGGATTAGACAATGTAGTATTCACATGATTCCCTAAACCTAGGATTTCCAAAAACCCATTTATGTTGCAAAACCTAATCCGAAATTAATCACTAAATTCGGATTATGATTGATTATTTGTAATGGAATCATGTTTAGGATGATTAAAATTGGATTAGGAACGTTCTGCATTAAAGCTTTTCAATCTTAAAGCTTGTTGGCACCATGTTGAGGCATTTGCCAAATACCCCAATTCGATCATTTTTCGAAAAACTTCACAATTTTAGGATCATGAAACCTTTTTCATACATTGTTGATGCAAATTAAAAACGTTTTTGCATGCATACATGAACTCTCAAATATGGCTCGAAGTACATAATTGATATGTATTGTTCTACATATTTGATTGAGCAAAAGTGAAGTTAGGAGCGTTTGGGTAATCTCTTTAGGATAATTTTAGAGTCGAGATTGCCGCACCTCCACATTGTTTGCATTTAGGCACACACACTAGAAGTGTAATCATTAAAATGCAACAAACTAACATATACAAAAATATTTTTTTTTGTAGAAAAACAATGCCTCGAAATGATTATCAAGATACCAAACCATACATTCTTAGTACTCTTGAAAATCTAAACATTCCTAATGAGCAAAGAGCTTATTTCGCAAAAGTCCAAAATCGATACATACACGAAGGGCATGTAGTCGACGCACTCTATGTCACGACAGACAACATCCATGCCTGTTTTCCTTCTATCGAGTTCGATTGTTTATACAAAATAAACGATCAAGTCTGTCCCCGTTTTATTCTCGAGTTCTATAGTCGTGTCCGTACCTACACCGATCTTGATGGAAACGTCTTCCTTGATTTTTGGATTCGACACCAAAATATCATATTGTCTGTCACCGAGATTGGTCACATTCTTGGTATTCCCTCGTATGGTCAGTGTGCATTCACTAAAGACCATTCTCTAGAGTCTCTTTACTACAATCTTGAGAACGAAGGTGCCTATTGTACCGAAGTTCCCGACATTGAAGTAATTAAACAAGTAATTCAAATCCCTCGAGTCACCAACACGTATCAAAAACGTGATGGTTCCATCGTCTACCTCGACCCAAACAAAATATACCTCAAAGAGCTCCGTCCCGATATTAGAAATTGGGAACTCCTTCTTCGTGAGAACGTGTTGAGCCTTGCGGGCAACCGTGATCACGTCTCTGCGAGTCTCGCCCATATGCTCTATTGTCTTAGTATCGAGGAACCTTATAACCTCGCATACTATATGGTCAAAAGGATGGCCAATATTCACAGTCGTTCGGATAAGCTCATGCCATATGGTATGCTGCTTACTCGTCTTTTCCATTGGGTCATGGAACATTTTCCTAATCTCCAAAGTGTCGACTATGTCCTAGTCAATTCTGTTATGAAACCTCTTGGTGGACCACGACGTCGCACAAAGCAACGTAAGGACAAAGGGTCCAAGCGTGGTCGTAAATCCACTTCCGACATTCCTCTCTCATCCTCTTCCTTCGATCATGAGTCATCATCTCAACCTATGCATGCAGATGATGATGAGGTGAACGAAGAAGGAACGTCTTGTACACGTTCTCCTTCTCCCGACGTCTACTTTGACAACCTTGACACCTCATCATTTCGACGTACAACCTTCCCCGAAAACGGGATGGTCAACCTAACCCAAGTGATGAGAGAACAAACTACAATGTACAATAGACAAGTGGAGATGCATGAGCAAACTGTCGGGGGTTTCAAGTCTATTGGGAAGACCCTAAAAGGGATCGGGAGCAAGCTGAAGAAGTTGGGGAAGAAACGAGACTAGTTAGGATTAGCTTAAGTAGTACTATTAACTTAAGTATTATTAAGCTATTATAAATAAAGAAATGGCACTAACTTGCTTGGAATGTTCCCTTCTTAACATTCTAACACTTCAACATGGTTAATTTTCTTGTTATTTAATCCTCATGTTGTTTTATCTTGCCTAAACCATGCATGTTAGCTTATTTTATTACATGCACTAGATGTTAAAAATGCTTGAATTCATGCATGCTTAATAGTTGCCTAAATACATAGATGATCACATGATCATGTTAGTTGCTAGTTGAAACTAGCTTTAGGAATTCTATGTGTTTAGTAATTTGAGGCTTTGAGATTTGCAGCCAATGGATTCCCCAGAAATTTCTCCATTTAGGCTGCCTAAAACCTGCAGACCTGGAAATAAGGTCAAAAGAGCCCACGGCTCCATTAAATAGGCCACGGCTCCACTAAATTTAGTGGTGCCGTGCCTCTGGAAGACGAAAACTGCTATTCTCTTCCACTTTTTGACTATCTTTTCCAGAAAATCTGCAACCAAAACCTGATTCCCATGCACCCAAATCCCCAAATCCAACATTTCAAACTTGCATGCTTATGTTTTGGCTATTTAAGCTAACATTATGCATTGCCATTCTTACACCCATCCTTACACCTTCACATTCACCATACCATCATCATGGGATCAAGAGTATTCAAGAAACCTAGATTCAACATCAAACCAACCAACCAAACCTCTCTAGTTGATCAATGGATCAAGAATGTCAACACACCCCAATCATCAACTAAACCTATCACCAATGACATTCCCCTCATTGATCTCACCTTGGATGATGAAGATGATACCCATACACCCATAACCTCTACCAAATCATCATCTTCTTTCACTACACCCCAAGCTCCATCCAAGGCAACCTCTATTCAACCTACATCCTCATCCTCCACAACAAGAATCAACACACACTCATCTCCACCTAGTCCCATTCACCCTTTAACCTTAACACTCAACTCATCACCATCAACTTCCCTTGAATTGGGAACTCACACAACATCCTCATCACTTTCAACATCACCACAACCTCTAACTCTCACCCTCACCCTTTCACCAAACACTCCCTTTGAATTTGGGAGCAACATATCATCACCTTCACTATCACCATTACCTCAACCCTTAATGGGTTATCCAATCATGTATCCCCTTCACTCACACACCTTGAGTTGCCCTTGTTGCAACTACAACCTTGAATTCATCATGAACCTTAAGATGAGCTTAGCTTTAGGTTTTCATACCTAGAACACCTTCTCACACCACCCATAGGACCCATCATCCTTCCACCACCTCCACCACACAATAGCCCAAACTAAACATGGTTATGTTTAGTCCCTCCAATAAATGATTAGGACCCTTTTGAAGTTGGAAGCAAATCTAGAAGCCTCATGTTACTTTAGAAGTTTATGTGTCTTCTTGTTAGTTTAATTTGCTTTCCTAATGTAGTCATACTTATGTATGACATTTAATTTATGTTTATGTAATGGGCTTTTCATTTTGGCTACTTAGCCATAATTCTTTTATTGTGGTTGGATATTTGTCTTATGTGCTACTTGTTAGATATTGTATATTTGTCGTCTAACTTTGTTTTGTAGCACGATCCATTGCTCGATTCCTTTGTGTTCTCCAAATGAGGGGGAGTACACATCAAGGGGGAGCCTTAACCACCTTTTTGATTTGACAAAAAGGGGGAGAGAAATGGGAGTAAACTCATTAAAAACTTGTTAAAACTAATTTTAACCTAAAATGAGTTTATATTTTGTCATCATCAAAAAGGGGGAGATTGTTGATGCAAATAATGTTCTAAAAACGTTATTTATATCTTTCGATTACTTCACGTTTTGAGGATGACAAAATGTGAACTCACGTTACGTTAAAATTAACGTTAACAAGTTTTTAATCGGAAGATCCCGTTTCTACGCAAATCACTCTTGAACAAAGTTACAACTTGAACTAGTGATCAAAGAAGTGAATTCATGTTTTGAAAATTCACATTTTAAATGGGACAAAACATTTTTTCAAAAATACACATGACAAATTATTTTTGAAATATTAAGAAATGTTTTAATGGAAAAATAAGTTTGAAAATCACAACAGCTATTTTTCCCCCCAAAATCAGCTCCAACCTTCCCCAAATAAGTTTTCACTAGAAAAGACAAAATTTGAAGCGTCCTAGTCTACCACGGCTCCACGGTACCGTTAAATTTAACGGAGCCGTGGGTCATTTAGTGGAGCCGTCCGTACCATTTTGAATTGTAACGTTCAGATTTTCTTTGCCTATAAATACCCACCACTTTCACAGTTTTAGGCACCTTTCACACACAGAAAAATCCCTTAGTAAAATCCTCTCACACCTTTCACTTCTTAGGGTCATTTAGATTAGTTTTTCTTTGTTTCAAGAGTGATCCAATCATCCTTCAAGTGATCCTCTTCATACCTCTTCACTAGCAAGAGAAGAACACAAGTATCCAAGTTGATACAAGGTGTTGTCATCTCTCTTCATTAGCAAGAGAAGAACTCAAGTAATCAAGAAGATACTAGAGTTATAGTTGATAGGTTTTTGTAACTCTTGTTACAACCTTGTTGTATCTTAGCATACATCAAGTTTATTTTCTTTTTGTGAGTGAGAGTGAAGATCAAGTGTGATCTATAGAGATAGTGAACATCTCTTGAAGCCATTGGGCTTGTGTGATTGATCAAGAAGATCAAGGGTCATTAGGATAGTGTTAGTCGAGTAGAGTGAAGTGAGTGTTGATCATTGTGATCGTGTTGAGATCTTGGTGATCTCTTGAAGCCATTGGGCTTAAGTGTTTGGTCACGTGGACCTTGGTAGATTGGTGCTAGCTAAGATTAGCACTCGACATCTAGCTTAGTTTCGAAAATAGGATAAGCGACGTGTACGGTTTTCTCCGCCTGAAGGGAGGTTGTTGATATAGTGTTTGAAACTCTCGAGTGTGGTACTCGGGGAGTGGAGTAGGGCGAAGAAGAGCTTCGTAGCCGAACCACTATAAATCCTCTGTCTCGGTTTGATCTTTCCAACTCTACTCTTTACTTTTATTTGTTATTATTACGTAGCTTAGTTTGTAGTTCATATTGGTGTTGTTTGATTACACATAGAGTTCGAATCAAAGTTTCCAATAGCATACTTTTAAAACAAGATTTTTAAAAGAAGTTTTTTAAACCGGTAAACTATTCAACCCCCCCTTCTAGTTTCCCACATAACAGGTTATATTAACATAGGACACTAAGTCGATCCTTAAAGGTTACTTTTCACACAATTCTATACACTTATAAATGTGCAATAGGTACAATGCAATTCATGGAAGATAAAAGAACAACGAATGCATTTGGCAACCATGTTTAATATTTAGTAGAGAAACAATACCTAAAGCAAACCCATGCATTCCTGTTTTATGAAACCACTGGCTTTCGTCCTGACTTTCTTCAAGTCTCCTACTACACGCATTGAAACTTTCTTTTCCATTGAATGTTACTTTTTAAGAGTCAGTCTCTGATTTTCCTGTATTCATAACAAACTATCAGAATATAGTAGTAACAATTGGTTTTTTCTAACTCTTTTTAGAATGACTAATTCCGTTGTGAAAAAAATAATAATAACCTATGTTGGTCGTGTGAATTAATGTGTGTAACCAATTTTCTAATAATCACCAACCATGTAGTACTTCATATACATTTGAAGATGAAATTGATTTGGAAGATTATTAGAAAAATTGATATTGAAACTGGAATTAAAGCCTAACCGAGTGGTCATAGTTATCATTCGTCGTCTTAGGAGAGTAAGGTTAGAAGTTGTAACTCAGAACTGAATTTAATCATATCTAATGGTTTTTTAAATGCGGATTCCAATTAATTGTATTTAGATTAGCAGTAATAATTAATTGCACACCTTTATAGATTTGGAGTTGCAAAATGGTAAAGCATTTGATAGAGATTGATTACCATGGCATTCGGTCCCCGTGTTGGCATAATTTGGTTCATGTATTTTCAATTTATTTGAAACACGAAATGGTAAGGCGCATTCTCCACTGTATATTTCACTTTAACAATTGGCATTTGCATACCCGTTTGTGGTTGAACTGAGGCTGGTATTTTGCTCTGCGCTGGAACAGGTTGCTATATGTCCTCTATTCAGGACCTATAAAGTTATACTATGCAAATTTACCTGCATGTGCACATTTTCTTCATCAGTCTTATGAGAATCCAAAATGAAGATTGTCTACTGGAAAGTTGGAACTACTGTAATAAAAAAGGCTTACGGCTTCTGCAAAATCTCTAGTTGTATAATGCTGCTCCTGAATTGTCTTGTCTTCCAGAGTTTTCACATTCTTCTGAACTTCACATTCCATATATTCTTTAAAAAAAAGCAAAAAAAAAAAGGAATTGGCAAATGAAAATTATAGCAAAAAAGTATAGATTTGATGATATTGATTACATACTTTGCTTGAGATCCATAACGCAATAATAGAAAACAGCTTCTGTTTGATTTCTCTTGCTGGTTGTAAAAGCCAATGTCCTATGTTGGAGCACACAATATATGGCAAGTATATAACGTATTCACGGTATTAGAAGACCTAACTCCACCTCAGTATTTGGTAAGTATAACGTATTCATCATAGGTTCATCACAAAATCTTTTCATGTGCTACACAATCAGCCACTGGATCAAAGATTGTAGATCATTCTTTCCAACTCATCCTGAAAGATAGACAAATTGCAAAAACATCAGCAGCCTTGTCACATAATCCAGCAAGATAAACAAATCTACATGACTTGTTAACCTTAATCAAGAACAATTTTAGCAACAGAAGAGACAAAAATAGGAAATCCAGGTTGAAACCATGGCTGTTAGACCTTTATACATGTTCTTTAATTCATATTACGCTGCTTCAAGTTCCTAATAGCATGATTAATATATTTCTTAAAATTTGTGCAAGGCATACCTCATGTATCTCTGTTGTAGAAGTCGCTTTTTCATTAACCCCTGGCCTCCAAATCTTACTTGCTCAGGCCAGGTAAGAACTCTAGACACTCTCGTCACTACTCCTCTTACACGGATCATCTTTTATAAATGGGAAACCCTGGAAAGAAAAAGTTTAAGATGATTCTTAGATGTATTTAAGTCAACAATATAGCGACTTGTGATCAGCCCAAAAAGTCATACCTTAGGTTAGGAATCTTTTCAGTTGCTGCATAATTGGTCATCCTAACATAGAGACGCTGACAAATTCTTTTGTACGCTGGATATCTATTAAACACAATCTCATTAAATACTGCTTCCATAACCTCAAGGAGAGGCTGGGGTGCCTCTAACAGCCACACAGCAAGATGTGGGTCGGCCATGAGGAGCTTTCTGTGATCAATCTCCAGACTGCACTTGTTGGCTGCATAAGTAGATAACTTATATAGATTGATCATGATATGGCAAATACCCCTCGTACATTGGACTTTTTAGTCTATCAACTGATGAGTCTAAAGCGAAAAATTATGGCACTTTTTACCTGCCATGGAATTCTCTAACCCTATAGTGAGCTATTCTCGTGCTTTCGATTGTGCTACTAATAACTCCTTTGACCATTTAAATACTATTTACAAATTACTGAGCAAAAGACGTACGTATTTTCTGCAACGTACCGGAACTTGTGTTCTCAGCAACCACCATAAAAGTTCTAAACCTTGAACTTTTAGATGGTTTCTTAGGCAATACATGAATATCGATCTTCCAGTTGTCCCGAAACAAAGGGAAAAGCATGCCTAGGAATTGACATGGAAAAAAATGTGCTTAGCACAATCATAAAGTTTCTGAATATATCATCGAACTCCAAACATAAAAAATTATATCAAGAATACCTAAAACATTACATTATCCAAGGGTTACACAAATAAACTTGCCCCCTTTGTTTAATACTCTCTGTACCTAAATATACACCAGTGTTCTAAAAAACTTGTCAGTTAACTGAAATCCACTTTTTAAGAGTAGGCACAACATACAAAAATTAATTTATTTTATTTGCAAAGTGTGCTCAAAATTGAGTCCAATATACCTCTTTTATATATTGCTTCCTGTAGCATGGCCATGCTTTGGCTCCATTAAAGCATCTAATCCTCCCTTGTCAAGAACCACATCAAATGACTTCTTTGCAAACTGAAAAACAACAACAATCAATAAAAAGATGGTTTAAAAAATTAAAATTCCACATCAAATGACTTCTTTGCAAACTGATTAGCAAAGTGGAATGTAGTTATGTACGCTTCACCCATAACAAAAAAACATTAAAATCATTAAACATTATATCAATCAGCAATTCATTGGCATGAAGTCGAGTTATTATATGAGAGTTATAGCTAGTTGGTTGCACAATACCTATTCCTGCACACGCACAAAAAAGGCACCAAACATATTAGCACAAAAGAATTATATAACTAAAACACGAAAACTAAATACGAATTTTTGTGTGTGAATGTGATTTTGGCTTGTTTATATATGCATGGTATAGGTTAACGCATATTAGAAACTAAGAATATTGCTTACTGTGGACGATATCATCCGCAAAATCATCAAAATATGTATCATAAAACTGCTTAATTGTATTCCGGAAAACTTGCTTCGAATCTTCCCTGTGATGCATGAATGCATCTTTTTTCTGTGTGTTAATGTCAACCTATAACATACACAAAAGAAACAAAACAAAACAGGCCTCAAAGATGCAAAATATTATGAGTTCAAGAAGAAAACAGATATTAGGGTTTGAGAAAAAGAGGCGACCTTTTTTTGTTACCCGGATTTTTTTAATCTTAATAATTAACTAAAGCAATATTTAAGGAATATATATTATTGTTGAAATAATAGTTTATGTGGCTTTATCTATTTTGACTTGAAAAGATTTACAAAAAAGTTCCATGGTTCCAGTGGTTGAGATGTTGGTTAGTGCTAGTAGAGATCTTGTGTTCGAATCCATTAGTGTACATTTTTACACAAATGCAATCCGACATTGCCTACGTGGACATAAACCGATGACATGGCATAGTTTATGATTATGTGGCATTGAGGTGGCATTTATGTGGCATTATCCATGTGTAATGCCTCCTGTTATATATAATGTGGAGATATATATATATAATATATATATATATATATATATATATATATATATATATATATATATATTATATATATATATATATATATATATATATAATATATATATATATATATATATATTGATGCGCGTGATGTGTCGTTGCGGTTTAGCAGTTTTAATGCCTACTCAAGTTTTAAATTTATATTTAGCCGACTTATCAATAACACACACACTTAACGAGCAGTGTACCCGGTCAGTATGAAGATAATGGTAAGTAGAGTGTCGATCACTAAGAGTGGAACGTATAATCTCGTTAATCTAATCAGTATTTTAATATCCTAACGCAAGGGGGTTTCAGCCTGAGAGACTGGCACAGTTTTGTTTGCAATTAAACAATAAAATAAACAAATAGGCACGAATCAGCAAGTAGCACACACGTACACAGATAGATACTAGAGACAATAAGAGGGCTGTCCTTATGATTAAGTAGATTGTCACTTGTTTTATTGATAGCTTTATATGAAGTGTATGTAATTAACCCTTTCTCGTTGGTCCTATTCTTATCGGCGAGTAAACCCTTAATGACGACTTATGTCTAAAAGTTATTCCTAAGTGATCAATTTAGAAACAACCGTGGGAGCCACACCTTGTCCCGCAGTCGGGTGCCCGCAAGCCACTAATAAACACAGAGGTGGTCAATGCACTAATAAGTAGTAACCAAAGACATCAACATATAAACTTTAATTGATGGGAAAGCAAGTATTAAAGGGAGTGCAATCTTTCCGTTGTCACATTACACAAGCCACCAATCCTGATGAATTAAAGTTTGCTAAAACAATAAAACAAAACTACTTAATGAATTAAATACATGCAGCACCTTCTTACAGCTCTTGTATCTTCGATTTGGGTGTGTCTTGTGCTGCCTCTTGACTGAATTCGTCCTTCTCTTCTGTTCGGTCTTTAGGTTTTCGAACTTCCGAATCTCTTTAATGCGTCTGGTCTACGGGGTATTTATAGTTTGTGTCTGAGGGAAGATGCGGCGCATCTACTTAAGTAGATGCGGCGCATGTACTTAACTTCGCGTGGGGTCCAAGATTATAATATTCAGGAATATTCGTACACCGCCAGAAGATGCGGCGTAACTCTTTATTAGATGCGGCGCATGTCCTCTTGTATCTTGGATCGTATCTGGTGATATCTTGATAGAGATGCGGCGCATGTTGATAGTGAGATGCGGCGCATCTGGAGCAGATTAGTCTTGATCTTCTTCATTTCAGTAGACTCTTCACTTTATGCACGTTTTGCTCCATTATTAGTCCAAAATCGCCAAGTTTCACCAAATGCTTGTTTTTACCTGAGAATTACAAAAGTAAACGATTAAGTATCAATCCTCATACATAATATAGTAAAACAAGTCAAATTAATAGGATAAATGACAGTAATAAAATGTACTTATTTGAGTTCATCAAATATCCCCCCACTTGAACTTTACTTGTCCCCAAGTAAACCTTAGATTAAATCTCATGAAAATGTATCCTAAAAGATGTTAGGATTTATTTTTATATTTAAGCATGTATTCGTTTATTTCGTAATCACACAACTAAACACTTAACGAATTAGAAGTAAAATAAAATAAGTCGATAAAAGCAAATCTAATCGTTTAACTGTCCAGTCGCGACGAATATTCTATCATAAGCTTGGCAAGTATACACATCTCCACCACTAAAGCTAAGGAATAACAAGTCTAAAGCGGTAAAAAGGGTTTTTAGGCTTAAGGGTTAATTATTCTCTTTTCACTATCGATCTCAAATTCCAGAAAAGGCGACAAAATCACAAATACATGATCGAATCCACGAACACGATACTTGCAATTGCTCAAATCCTTAACTCGAATAGGCTAAAGATAGGTCCAAACTTCACCAATAATAATATATCAAAAAGGGCGACAAAATCATAAATACATAGCCGAATCCACGACTACGATACTTAAGATTGCTCAAATCCCTAATCTCAATAAATCAAAGGTTCGGTTGGATAAAGAACAATACAGGGTATGGATAATTTTTGGGATATAAATTGGTGTAAAAATAAAAATAAAAATAAACAAAACAAATAAATTAAAATCCTAAGTGTGGTTAATCACTATCCCAACCATCCCATGAATAAGACTCATATCATTGAATAACTCACGCTTTAACACTTGAAACACACGCTTTAGGTAGACACGAATTATACTCAACAAAATCTTAATCAAAGAATAATCCTTAATTGGCATTCCCATAACTGCCAATTCCCATTCAATCCATAGATATAATACAACAAATATTGGTGATATCGACCACTTACATAACTCTACATCGTTGGCTTAAAATAAACATCCAACTTTTTTTTTTTTTTTTTTTTTTTTTTTTTTTTTTTTTTTTTTTTTTTTTTAACATCAACATATACATAGATGTGTAAAATTTCACCACATCACTACAACTTTCTTTCCGGATAATTTTTATTCATACTTTTCATACTTTCAGAAATAACGCTAATAGTGAAAGTAGTAAACACACGAAAAATAAACTCAAAAATATACAATATTTACTTTCACTCCAATTTGCATTGTGCAATTTCCCGACCTAACCATATATAATGAATTACGCACGCGAACACAGGTAATGTAAGGAAACACACTCTGCCTATAGCAATTAACCAACCACGGATTCTAATCTACAGGGTAGGCTAAGGTTTAAGGTGTAACGAAACATTTTAAACATAGGTGTAAGAAACGAAAGGAATGGCTCTGAGTGTTTTTCTAGGGGTATCTTACTCTAAAAATGAGAGTAACAAAAGGGTTTATACGGGGGTTAACTAACCAGTGTAGTTAGCTAATATCACATAACACATAAAGGCTATTTGGTGTAATCCTAGAATTTTACCAATTTAGACAAGTCATTCCAATTAAATAAATAATACTCATTATGGTGGTCTCGAATAGTATACAAGCCAAGTTCTAAAGTTTACAAGTCACCGGCACACTCATAGATTTGTGAATTTTGTAAAAATCACAATTTTTGAAAATAACGTCATGTGTGCAGTTATGCAACTTAGATCTTAAACAAAAACATGCTAAAAAATTTTTAAGTTTGATATATTAAGCACATTTTAAGCATAATTTTTGAAAAAGTTTAGGACAAGTAAGTGTTAAGTGTTCTAATTCTCCTATCCCCCCACTTAAGTTAAACAACGTCCTCGTTGTTTGTATAAAAGGTTAAAAACTGGAAATAAAAAGAATTAGAACGGAAAAACTCCCCTGAGATTTGCTCGGTATGATCCTCCATTAGTATATGAGCAAAAATCATCTTTCTTGTGGATTAGAACGTTAAAGCTTCATACTTGATTTATCCACAGGAAATCCAGGAAACTATAATACCACCAACACTTTAAAACACACCTAAGATAAGAAAGGTTCAACTTGCATAATACATTAGTAGTTAGGAAAAATAAAACTTAAAAATTAAAACTGAAAATCATCAGGTCAGTCGATGCGCCGTATCTTATTGAAGAAGATACGCCGTATCGAGCCTGGAATAAATACGGATCAGAATAAAGATGCGCCGCATCCTTAACCAGGGATGCGCCGCATTAAAATAAACTGATAAATAGTTTTAAAGTCGAAAAATAAAAAATGCAGAAAAATAAAATAAGATATGACCATTGCAGAGGATGCGTCGCATCTCAGGACTGAGATGCGCCGTATCTTCGTGCGGCCTGGACTGACTCGACACAGAAAACAGAATAATAAAAGATAAATCCGGGTTGTCTCCCGGTAAGCACTTGTCTTTATTCCAGAGTCTTCAAGTTAGACTCACGTTCAGCTCTTTACTTGGTCCTTGTCACGGTCCATCCTTCTTCCTTCATCCGAAAGATTTTCCCGTATATCTCTGCGACGTTTTCCTCCGTTCGACTTAATCTAATATAACTCTTGGTCATCACAGCAGTATATTCTTCATCAGGACCCAAAGAATATTTGATGATTTTAAATTTTTCAGAAATAATCATGGGTGGCTCATTGTATGGAATCCCAAGTAGTTGACACTTTCTTTTGGTGAACTCTTCTTCGTCCTTGTCAACAAACTTAAAATAAGGATCCTTAATCAAATAGTCATCTAGTTCCTCAATCAACGACTCATTATTATTATCATCTTGAATCGCCTCCCATTCTCTTTCCAAATCATATTGTAACCGTCGACTAAGCTTTGTGAAATCATCAAACTGTTTATGCACCCATTCCCAGAAAGTAGTATCCGATGTCCCCTTAAGTCCTTTCAAGCGTTCAATCCTGCCCTTTTCTTGTAAAGCCTCCGATTTTCGTGGCATCTTCAACATTATCGTACCTCATATCTTCAAGTACCCTTTCAACTCTTTCTCATCCCAATTATACTCCCTTCAAATTACATCCTTCCAACTCTTTTCATCCAATTATACTTGCCCCATTACAGTTCCGTCACTTTTATATCAGGGTTTGCAACATACTCCGTTTTTCGGTCACTTCAGCTAGCGTCTCTTGGTTTGGTTCAGAATGTAATCCTTCTTGGTGATGCTTGAGTCATCATTTGTCCTGAAAATAAACAACTTGCACACGAGAGTAGCGGACCGATCAAGGTAAATATCAAAAATCAACTATATTTATCAAATTATATTCGTCGTATTAACAAAAGTTAATGCGCCGTATTTTCGTTACGTTTAAAAATAAAAGATTTTTGATTCAGTAAGATGCGCCGTATCGACGGAAATCGATACGCCGTATTTGTTTAATAATTCGCAAACTGTTTTTAATTAAAATAATAGATACGCCGTATCTGCGAAAGCAGATGCGTCGTATGGCGTTAACGTTTAGAAAAAATTTTTATCAAAACAGATACGCCGTATCTACAAAAGCAGATGCGTCGTATTACTTTATCGCTTAGAAAAATTTTCTTGTTAAAAACAGATACGCCGTATCTTGGGGAAAAGATGCGTCGTATCGAATTAATTAAACGCGTTGTATTAAAAAAAAAATTAAACGCAATACGCCGTATCTGAGAGATCAGATGCGCCGTATCGTTTGATTTAGCACAGTACAACGATAGCAGAACAGAAAAATACGAAAAATAAAAATAAAAATTAAACACACGAAACAAAAAAAATAAAACACACAAAAATAAAAACAAAAGCAAACAAATAACACACAATACAACAAATATGCAAAATAGTACAATGATGCAATTAATCTAATAAAAGAAAAACCTAATTAAAATACTAATCAAATTAACAGAAAATAACAATTCACTCCCCGGCAACGGCGCCAAAAAACTTGATGCGCGTGATGTGTCGTTGCGGTTTAGCAGTTTTAATGCCTACTCAAGTTTTAAATTTATATTTAGCCGACTTATCAATAACACACACACTTAACGAGCAGTGTACCCGGTCAGTATGAAGATAATGGTAAGTAGAGTGTCGATCACTAAGAGTGGAACGTATAATCTCGTTAATCTAATCAGTATTTTAATATCCTAACGCAAGGGGGTTTCAGCCTGAGAGACTGGCACAGTTTTGTTTGCAATTAAACAATAAAATAAACAAATAGGCACGAATCAGCAAGTAGCACACACGTACACAGATAGATACTAGAGACAATAAGAGGGCTGTCCTTATGATTAAGTAGATTGTCACTTGTTTTATTGATAGCTTTATATGAAGTGTATGTAATTAACCCTTTCTCGTTGGTCCTATTCTTATCGGCGAGTAAACCCTTAATGACGACTTATGTCTAAAAGTTATTCCTAAGTGATCAATTTAGAAACAACCGTGGGAGCCACACCTTGTCCCGCAGTCGGGTGCCCGCAAGCCACTAATAAACACAGAGGTGGTCAATGCACTAATAAGTAGTAACCAAAGACATCAACATATAAACTTTAATTGATGGGAAAGCAAGTATTAAAGGGAGTGCAATCTTTCCGTTGTCACATTACACAAGCCACCAATCCTGATGAATTAAAGTTTGCTAAAACAATAAAACAAAACTACTTAATGAATTAAATACATGCAGCACCTTCTTACAGCTCTTGTATCTTCGATTTGGGTGTGTCTTGTGCTGCCTCTTGACTGAATTCGTCCTTCTCTTCTGTTCGGTCTTTAGGTTTTCGAACTTCCGAATCTCTTTAATGCGTCTGGTCTACGGGGTATTTATAGTTTGTGTCTGAGGGAAGATGCGGCGCATCTACTTAAGTAGATGCGGCGCATGTACTTAACTTCGCGTGGGGTCCAAGATTATAATATTCAGGAATATTCGTACACCGCCAGAAGATGCGGCGTAACTCTTTATTAGATGCGGCGCATGTCCTCTTGTATCTTGGATCGTATCTGGTGATATCTTGATAGAGATGCGGCGCATGTTGATAGTGAGATGCGGCGCATCTGGAGCAGATTAGTCTTGATCTTCTTCATTTCAGTAGACTCTTCACTTTATGCATGTTTTGCTCCATTATTAGTCCAAAATCGCCAAGTTTCACCAAATGCTTGTTTTTACCTGAGAATTACAAAAGTAAACGATTAAGTATCAATCCTCATACATAATATAGTAAAACAAGTCAAATTAATAGGATAAATGACAGTAATAAAATGTACTTATTTGAGTTCATCATATATATAAATATATTCTTATGCATCTTGCTCATATTTATTCTGCTACTCTTAGAGCACATTCAACGGGTAACGTACAAGGTGCGTTAAAGCTTAACGTGGTGCGTTAAAGCTGAGTTAACCGATGAAGGCTAGGTGCGTTAACGCAGCGTTAAAGGGGTGCGTTAACCCTTTAACGCTGCGTTAAGGGTATTTTGTGTAAAAAAAAAAAAAAAAAAAAAAAAAAAAAAAAAATCACTTTTGCCCCTTTTAACGCCTAAACTAGCAGTTGAATTAAAAAAAAAAAATCATTTTGCCCCCTTGCGTTTTATAGCCGTTAAAATCAAACGACTCTTTCTAAAATAAAAAATAAATAAATAAAAAAAAAATTTCAAAACCATTTTCACTCTCCTATAAATACCCAATTAACACCATATTTTTTTCACACTTCCACAAATCAATCTAATACATCATATACTTCAATCTTCAAACTTTCACAAAAAAAAATGTCCGGATTTAACCTAAACGACAACAATAGCTTCATTAATCTCCTAAAGACCGGGTGGAATAACCCAAACACCGGGTCATCTTCAAACCCAAACGCACCATCAACCAACAACCCAATCGACAACCCACTTGGCTTGTCGAGCCAACAACTTTACGAACAACATCATCAAATGCTATTTTACGAACAACAACAACAACAATCGAACCTAAACACCAATTTCTCCAATCTTCAATTCACACGACATTCACAACAATCTCAAACCGCAACCCATGATGTTCCTGATACTCCAACGTCTCCTCCAAAGCCACACAAACGGGGTGGCAAACGAAAGGCAAAACAAACAAAAGACCCCGAACCTTTGGAGGAGGATGAAGAAAACACCAACTTCATCAAACGTTGGAACCCACACAAGGAAAAATTACTTGCGTCGTGTTATGTTGCCGCGATGGAGGATTCACAAGTGGGTCGAAATCAAAGCAAGGATACATTTTGGCAACGGGTGAAAAATGAGTTTAATAGACTCAATTTTCAAAAGCGAAACAGGGATATGATTCAAGGAATATGGAAAACGTTGAACCGTGATTGCACAAAGTTCAACGCCTACTACAAACGTTCCCAACGCCAACAAAAAAGTGAGGAAAGTGAAATGGATATCCTTAAACGCGCCAAAAAAATGTATCGGGACGAGCACAAAACCGCTCCTTTTAACAACGAGGAGGCTTGGGAGGTTTTGCGGGCTCATATGAAATGGGACACGCCAGAAGGGGTTGATTTAACGGGCGATGTCCCAAGCGAAACAAACGAGGCATTGTTTGGTCGTGATGAACAACCACGGCCAATGGGAACAAAGCGTGCTTCAAAGAAAGCTAGATCCGAGAGCACGGGAGGAACGAGAACGGGAGCGAGTACAAGAGGAACGAGCTCGTCTAGCCAATTCGGGGAGGCTAAGACATCCGAGTATCGTTTGAAACGGGAAACCGCCCAAGCCGCGTATCGGGCGGCCCAAATAAAAGACGAGACGAACACCTCCGGTTTGGATCCAAACATAGTTGGTTGGATCAATGACGAAAAAGATCGAATCATCAGAAAATACAACCTCCAACCTCGTAAGTAGATTTAGGATTGTGTTTTTTTTATGTTGTAGTTTTTTTTTTTTTTTTTTTTTTTTTTTTTTTTTTTTTTTTTTTTTGTTATTTTATTTATTTTTTAATTTCATTGTAATTTTTTTTTAGAAAAAATTACACGGATGGTCCTTGTGGTTTACACGAATTTCAGGTTTGGGAGTTATTTCATTTTAATTACGCCACATATACCTATTTTGGGAAACGTTGCACGCGTTTGGTCCCTAAGTTGGATGGACGTTATCTTTGACCGTTAAGTGTATAAATATTGTTTGCCCGTTAGTCCCTCCGTTAGTATTTTTTGCATCGTTAGTCCTATTTTTCTAAAATTGCCGTTAAGTGTTTAAATAATACCCTCACTCTATATATCTCTCTTTTTTTAACCACTTCCCTTTCTCTTTCCACACACCTGACACTACCCTTTCTCCTCCATTTTCCGACCACATTTTCCGGTCACCATCCAACACAAAAAAAAAAAAACAACCGAACACAAAAAATTCATCAAATATGATAAACTCAAATCCAGACAACACACAATCACCTTCAATTAAACAATCACAATCACTCAAACACATCTCACAAAAAAAAAAAAAAAATGGATCTATCACAAATCCTTTCTCAAAACTCTCGACCTACAAACATAACCACAAAAAAAATCCCAGATTCGGATCTCTAAAATCCATCACACCAAAACAACCAAACACAAAGATCTAAACCGATAAATTCTCACATAAAATCCCACATCCAAAAATCAATACCGTCAAACCCCATACTCCGGCGAATGCAACGGCTGTGGCGGCGGTGGTTATCAGCACCATCAAACCTTTTCGGAGTGAAGCATCGAACCCAGGTCAGAAACTGACTCAGATTCGGGGTCGAATCAAAATGATGATGAGTTATCCGAAAAAATAAGGTAGGTAGCTGCGATGATAAAAGGGTTTGATTCGGATTTGTGTATAAGTGTTAGAAGGGATTACGGTGGGTAAAAGGTTTGGGATTAAAAGTGTTTGTGATGATTGTGATATTAGGTGTATAATAGATATGTGGTAATTGTGGTACCTACCTTCTTTTGGGCGATCTGGTATATGGGATATGAGATATGATGATAATTGTTGTATATTAAAAGGTTGAACCTGAAAATAATGGTTGGTGATAATTGTGGTATATGGGATATGATGATTTCCTTTTGGGCGATCTGGTTAAGTTTTATAAAAGAAAGGGTGGGTTTATTTTGATCTTGTTTTTTGTTTTGTTTTAATGGATTCAGAGAAGCAATAAAAGTTGGTTTTGTGTGTGTGATTGGAAATATGGATGGGTCAAAGGTAACACCTAAGCAAAAAAACGTGGTCAACATTAGTTTATATAATGAGGACTAACGATGCAAAATATACTAACGGAGGGACTAACGGGCAAACAATATTTATACACTTAACGGTCAAAGATAACGTCCATCCAACTTAGGGACCAAGAACCTGAAATTCGTGTAAACCACAAGGACCATCCGTGTAATTTTTTCTTTTTTTTTTATTAAGTATGTAATGTAGTATGTTTTTAATGAATGTTAAGTTTTTAATAAATGAAGTATTATTATAAGTTTAGGGGTTGGGTTCGAAAATATTTGATTTAAAGGTGAGTTATGATTGAAGGTGTTTTTTTGAGTTAAAGGTGAAAAGGTTAAAGCTGATGTGACGCTGACGTGGCAGTGTGTTAAAGTTTAACTCTGTGTTACGGTTGTGAGTGCTCTTATTGTTAAAGTATGGCAAGTTGAAAAATAAATGAAATTGATCAAGAGAGATAAAAATAATTAGGAAAACACAATGTAAATATATAACTTTATTCGACAACGTATTACATATGGAAAATGACGGTGAATGAAAATTCAGTTAGATATATGTCAAAGAGAATACATAGATAGCGTAAAGCTAAAATTACGACAAACTGACACGCTATATGATACATAATCTTATACGCGTATGGGATTGAATCTTCGATCAATTACTTGACAGATAATCACCTTAATACGTTAGGCTGACACTATGTGGAAATGTGGAATGCAACCAAATTTTATATCAGTTCAATCAGAAAAGGATACAAGTATGGTTTTAAAATCTAAGTTTAAGGTAAACGGAGCAACTGGATACACGAAGGTAACGGGGCTAACCATAACTTATTTCGTATGTACATTTTAGTATCTACACAAATATGATAAAACTTATAACATCAATAAAAATAATGCGGAGTATTAAGCTACAAAGAAACTTTTACAATTGAATATGTTTCTAATACTCCCACACTCAACAGAACAGATGACTATGAGATTCGTATAAGCTCGTTTCTAGGTAAAACAAAGTTTTGTTCAGGCTTTTTTTTTTTTGGGTAAAAGGTGATCACCTTAGTAAAATATATTAGGCAAAAAAACGTTTAAGTACAACAGATGAGAGTGATTATCTCATCTCGGCCCGTTACATAGGCAAAAAACAAGCACCTAAAGTGCAACAACCAAATCATTACATAAGACGTACCAAACAATATAATTACTTCCTACCATGACCTCGGAGCTTGATATTATACTGGTCACAGAAATCATCCAAGTGCCCTGGTAAATCGTAGACTTGAGCCGCATAATCATCAGAGAAGTAATCTTCAAGCTCGTAACCGCCGCCTGCTGATGCAAGATACTTAGCCATAGGGTTATCCGGCTCAAGAACCTCATCCTCATCACTGTCAGAACAAACCACATCCCCTACCTTAGAGAATGGGCTAACCAATTTTGTTGAAGAAATACATGGAAAAGAAGAAGAACTTGGCTTAGCATATGGAGAAGAAGAGGAACTAGGTTTCGAAGCCGCGGTCTTTTGAATCCTTACCAGTCTTTTGAGACCCATCCACCTTAGCTTCCTTTTTATTACCCGGATAATCAACCTTTTTAAGAGGATGACCATCATCATCCACAAGAGTAGCTTTCCCATCAATAATTAGCTTTTCAAGCTTCCCAATTTTCTCAACAATAGGAGTAGGACAAGGAATACCACTCTCATCAGTATCATCCATAGGAAGAGCATCAAATGAGTTTGATGTAGCAACTGTCGTCCCACTCTTACTTGCCTCATTATTAATTTTCTCCTTATTAGCATTCGGCTTCTTCGACACAGCTACATACACCTGCTTAGGCTTAGAAGGCCTAAAATTAACCCCTTTACCAACATCAATGCCACGAAACGGTTGTTTCTGCGGCATTTGAACCCCAACCTTTTTCCATTTAGCCTTACGATTTTGCACCTCTCTAAAACCATCATCCGTCTTTTCTATAGTAGTAGAAGCTTCCGCTGCCATATTAATGTCATTTCGAACCGCCTCCTTAACACATTTAGGACAACTGATAAGGTCATGGCTAAACACTTTACACTCCTGACAATGAGGAGGCTTCCATTCATATTCAACCTTGATGTACGCAGTAATAAAACCAATATCATCCTTTTTTGGGATAGCCATAGTAATTTCGCGTTTTAATTCAGAATCCGATGATAATTCCACTAAAGCACGAGCAAAGCTAATGCATCCCCATGAATCAACACACGTTGAGCTTGTAAAAGCATCTAACATAATCGGTTTACCAACTTGTGTAGCTATCAAGCTCAAACTATCTTCAGAATATGTAAGTAAAGGCACATTATGCAATTTAATCCACGCTGGAACTTTAGTTAGCGACACATCAGGAGTCCATTTGGTAAGAATGAGAGGCGAATCACGGATTAACCAAAGGCCCCGCTGAAGCACATTATCCACACCCTCTTTAGAATCGAACTTAAAGAGGAAAACACTCGCATCATTTTTCATAAGCTTCTTTAAACCACACTTACCCCATTAATTAGTGACATAGTTTTGAACAATCGGGAATGCAATATTCTTGCCACCAAAGAAACCCACGAGGGTATTATCATAACGGTTCAAAACCATCTCCATAGCAGCCTTTGGTAACAAAGTGTCATGATTTTGAATACGATTCTCATTAACCAAAGGTCGAAAATTAACCTTCCTAGTGACACGTTCCGGACTTAAAACATTAGCAAAAGAGGTAGGTCCCATCTCGTCCATGTTAGTGGTTTTAGGCACATTATCACTAGCATACTTATTAAAACTATAATTTAAAGCATTCTCCGTGTTGGGACAACATTAGTTAGATCTCTTTATATTTTAATGATGACAAATAAACCTTCGAAACACATAAAATCACAAACTTTAGCCAACATCTTCCCGACCCAAGAACTGGGCCTCGCGCGCTGCCGGCGCTCCGACGCGCCAGCCCACTGTATTGGTCGGGACGAATTTTGAAAGTCGGCTTTCCCCTTACCCGAAAAATGTGGATCTTTTAATACAGGTATGAATATGTTATGTGCTTCACTGGGAACACTCGAAACGAGTTTTAGAATTAGAGGGATCCAAATTTACAACCTCCCGTTTTTGGCAAAACGCCAACTCAAGTATTTTGATAAACACCTCTAGCCAAGGCCTTTCTAAACCTAGGGAGCTTATATATTTCACGTGACATCAAGTGAAAGTATTCATATGGCCATAATCCGTGTTTACCTCTTCTCTAATCACGTAACGGGTTTACTCCCTTATTGGTCAAATTAAGTCAAACGTCGCTTTGCGTAAACGCATCCTTTCCCGATATGGGATATGCTTTACAATGATGCAAAGCACTTATCTTGTTTGCATCAAGATGATTATTGATTACGTCGAGTTGTGAAAATTCACGTATTATGAGATTATGAATACTCGACGTTGAGTTACTTGATATTATAAGTAACATTTGATTTTCTCAACCCATAATCATAATTGTCAATTCTTTTCTTTCTTAATGACATTGTGATTAAGCCATAATCAATCCTTTGATTATTCTCTACACCAAACTAATCCTCCAACCATTTCAAGATCCTCCCAAATCTTATCCCTAACATTCTCTTAATATTTGTAACACCCCCAAAATCGGGTCGCAGCGGAAGAAAACGTCACTGAGGTACTACTCAATTGGTATCACAACACACGGTACAAGGAACGGATTTACCTTGTCCGTTTTAAAAGAAATTTCATAATCAAAACCACTTAGTTTACATCGTTCAAAAATAGTGCGAAAATATAGGCCCATTAAATAATAAAGCGGTCCCAAATATATATCAGAGTCGTCTATGACCATGCCCCTTGCAAAGCGCCTCAAAAAATAAGCTATCGGCTTAACCTGAAAATACATGCTAAAAGTGTCAACACGAGGTTGGTGAGTTTATATGTTTTAGTTTAAAACAGTATAGTTGAACCACAAGGTTTTCAAGTTCAAACAGTCATTCCCAACAAATAAAATATACTCTAGGATCACACTGCCAAATTCATAATTCCCAAAACAAAATCCGCAACAGAACCATAATCAAACAACTTGAACCATAATCAATCATACAGATACTACACTCATATAGTGTCATGCAAAGTTAACTGTTACGATGGCTAAGTCATGAACCAACACATGAGCCGCACTCAAGGAGTGTCTCATAATATAATAATAATCCGCTATAGGTGCACCATATAGTAATACCCTGCACTATTGTAGCACGCATAATAATAATCCTGCACTCTTGCAGCTTATAACAATATCCCTGCACTATTGCAGCACGTATAACACAAATCTTAGCCAGCTCGCGTAACAGTTTCATAACCACAAACACAATTTCAGGTCTAATCAATAAACATGTTTTGCATATATCTTGCCCGAAAACATATCAGGTCCATGAGGAAATAATCACATAAGCAACAGATAATCACTTAACGTAAATAACTAAATCAAATATTTCAACCAAGCAGTCAAGTCTTGAGTAAACAATTCACGGATCCCATTGAACAAGCAATGAGTTTAGTTAAAAACGAGCATGTATTCTCCCCCAAAACAGTTACGGGATCGGCACAACCTTAGCCACAATAATGCAACTATCACAACTGACACAACTGGCATCTAGAAGCAAAACACAACGGTATCCAGGAGACGGGCACAACGGTACGGGATCGGCACAACCTAATACGTATACGGTTATCTCAAAATACGTCTCATAATAATTAAGTCTACAAGAGACAATGTGTCGTAGTTTTCGTGGATTACTCTTATCATTACTTGTAAAAAGTTAAGTATCAACGTTTCGTGTGGTGCGGTAAGAAATCATAGACTCAAAATACAACCTACGCCAAAGTATAATATATACCCCTATATAATTATAAGATAACTAAACCAATTGGTAAGTTTCGGCATTTACCCAATATTCCCAAATTGTTTGTAAACAGTCTATAAAGTCTAGGAAGGTAATTCAAGTTGTAAAACTCAAATGAGTGTATCGCCAAATAAAAGTTTACATGCTAGTAAAAACTATAAGTTTAGAAAGTTTTACAAATTTCGGCATAACGCGTCCATTTATACAACTTTCCCAAGTCGTCGTGACTTTAATTAACCCAGTCTGTAATTATAATATTTTATAAGTTTTATGTTTCGTTATCATTCGCGTAATTATTAGTTTTGGGTTTATTGAATATTTTGTGCCCGGTCCGAGTCTAATATATTAAATTCTTTTCGAGTTTAATATATTATGCCGTCTCAAGTCCTAAAATGTCCAATAAGTCCATTATCTAATATCGTAAATCCGATAACGATCCAATAATTGTCCAAATATCCAAATATAATAGTCACAATCAAAATATTTAATCCGTTAAGTATCCTTATCGTCCAATATAAATTATCAATCCCAATATATCCGAAACTTACCAAAGTTTACCTCGCCAAAATTAACCAAACACGTTAGTCACGATAATACAAGTGCCGCAAATATTGACGCATAATAAAAATGTAACACAAACTAATTAAACCCAAACACCCTCTTCATTTTACTTGGGCTCAAAGCCCTTTTAAATAAACAGACCAACTCACCTTTTGTTGGGCTGCTGAGCCCGATACAAATCCAACCCAATAACCAAACTCTAATCCAACTCAATTCCACTACACCAATACTAGGAAACTTTTAACCTGAATCCAAAATGCCTCCTGGTATTTTGTTATTTAACTGATAATCAAGACATGACATCCTCTTGAGTTGCTTGACAAACTGCGACCACGACACAACCAAACGCACCTTTAACTGGTTGACAAAAACTTGTATCATTTTCACATTTGAAACATAATTAACACAACACCTATACACAAATACAACCATTTCCCAGATTTTTAGCCATCCCCTTGTGATTCGTGGTCGGACCAATGGCGACACCAACACCCTACGTGGGTCGTTGAGCCGAGACCTACACAAACATAACCAATACTCTATTCGGGTCCAAATAAACGAACGAAAACAACAATAGCAAGATATATACACAAAGACTCAAAACTTAGGCTAATCCTAACTCAAAACCGTGACCCAAACTCAATAATAAGCTACAAAACTAGTCAACTAACACTAAGCCGCAATTCATAGGCTTAAGACAAATCCAATCCAAACTGTTAACAACACAAATCCAAACCGGGTCTGACCCGTACGAGTTTAACCTGACCCGTATGTGGGTTATTACCTGACCCGTGAGCAACCAAGACTACAATCACCATTCTCAGGTTCTTACCACACGAAAACAACCAAAAATGTTTTAATCCGTTTTACCACAAAACATGTTAAATTTTGTTTCAAATCCACGAAAACTAACACAATACTAGTTATAATCGGTTTTAATTAAAATAGTAACAAAACGGGGTCAAGGCTTGTCATACCAACAAAAATATGAGAAGAAAGAGATGAGAGGGAGGTCCTGACGGCGGCTGTGGTGACTAACGAAACAAACAAAACCCCAAGCGTGACCTTTCTCTAACTCGTAGCAAACCCATCGATTTACAAACTCCAACAAACACAGCCTTCAAGGACGGCAAGGGTGGCGGCTGTGGTGGTGGTTGGCCGGAGGGTGGCCGAAAAATGGTGGTGGCGGCTGGAATAGAGAGAAAGGGAGGAGAGATGAAAATGAACCCTAAATGGCTATCACATGGGTTATATAGTCCCTATGTGCCAAAAGTGTCAACCCTACAAACCACAAGGACCAAAACTGTAATTATCCAAGTACAGGGGGCAGCGGTGTAACTTTTTTCCAGGGGCCATTTATGTAGTTTTGTAATCTTTTGGAATTTAGCGAAACATGGCTCGTTTAGACTAGCAAACGATAGATTAAAGCTGCGAGAATTACACCATCGTGCTCCGAATAATATTTCCAATAAAAATGACTATACATACGCCCAGTTTCTCGTAAATAACACCAAAATCAAGTCAAATTGTTGGTTGTGCCAGTACGTGTTGTGCGCAAATTTTATGTTTCGCGAGATAATCTTCACGCTTTAGAGTCAAATGAGTTCAGGAAGGTTCATAAATGAAAAACAGGGATAATATCGTATAAAAATACGTCTGAAAAATTACGGGGTATTACTGTCTCACCTCCTTAAACGGAATCGCGACCTCGCGATTCAATTCAAGTTTCCCGTTACGGTTGAAAAAAGATGAGGATATACGCACGGGAATTCATCTTCACATTCCTACGTGAATTAAGGGCTTCTTCGTGAGTTTCAACGAACTTAACAGTAGGGATACTACTTTGCTTAAGTCGCCTGGCTTCACGGTCCATGATTTCGATAGGTTTCTCAATATGGTTTATACGTTCATAGATCTGGATCCTTTCCAGAGGAATAACCAAAGTTTCATCAGGAAGGCATTTCTTCAAATTATACGAAGGAGATACGTTGTGAACACTTTTACTATCCGACGGTAGCTAGAGTCTGTGAGCTACCAGTCCAACTCTAACAAGGATTTTGAAAGGACCAATATAGCGAGGATTAAACTTTCCACCTTCTCATGGTGAGACTTTAAGCATAATCTAAGTTGAAATTCAAGAGGTTTATTTCGTTTTTCAGTATACTCTTCTAACGATTCGCGAGCAACTTGCGTCTCTGTTTTGATCCAAACATATTTCTCGGTAGTTCAGGAATAGGCTCAAGGCCAGTAAGTTAGGTATCTCCAACTTCTACCCAATAATGCGGCGATTAGCACTTACGACTATAAAGGTGTCTCGTATGGTGCTGTTGAAATACTGGAGTGGTAGGTATTGTTATAGGTGAATTTGGCCAACGAAAGGTGTCTATCCCAACCATTGCCAAACTCAATTACGCAGGCACACACTATGTCATCTAACGTTTGAATGGTTCTTTTATTCCAGCCATCAGTATGGGGATGATACACAGTACTCATATCCCGATATGTTCTCATGGCACTTAGGAGTGATTGCCAGAAATTTGATGTGAAACGACAGCCTCGATCAAAGATGACGGATATTGGTACTTCATGTCGTGAGACAATTTTTCTCAAGTGCAGACGAGCAAATCGATTTCCAAAATAATTTGTGAAATGATTTATGGAACAGCTTATAGGATAATAGAAAAATGATTCATCGTTTATAAAATAGTAGCAAAGTCAAAATCTTGATTTTTGGGATAGTCGTAAAGTTTCAGTTTGTTTCATAATATTGTAACAAGGCAGTAAAACGTTTTATAAAATTGTTTTGCGAAACGATTTGTAGAACAATTTATGGGATAATGGGAAAACAATTCGCTATTTATAAAATAGTAGTAAGATCAAAATTTTGATTTTCGTGAAATAGCAGTAAAACATTTCGTAGGATGACAACAGTTTGTAAATTAATAGCAAAACGGTTTATTATCCTATAAGAGGGTAGCAAAGATAACTGGTATTCCCGAGGGACGAGAGGAGAATTAGGTGATTGTCCCAAGGAACGCGGTTCAGGTTACTCCTTAAGGTCTTAAAATTTCTGTTGGGTGTGGAATCTCTGCCAAATGGAGAGTTTAGCGAGTTCAAAGTACATCTTTGAGGGAAGATGTTGATTGCTACTAGCAACCAGTCGGTTGAATCAGTAATGTACATAGTACTTAAAGCGGGAGGTACAACATTGATTGAACAACTTCGATTGAACAACATCGATTGAGCACAAGGCTTAGGGTAGAGGCAACTGTAACAAGACCACAACAAAACAAGGCCGAATAACAATTCCAAATCCGGAATGAGGTCCAAAATCACAAAATCCAGCGATCCAAATTCAGACATAGCCAAAACCAAATCTAACATAACCAAAACCAAATCAAACATAACCAAAACCAAATCCAAACGTAGCCAAAATCAAATCCAAACGTAGCCAAAATCAAATCCAAACACTCCAATAAGCTCAAATGGGCTTATTACAATTTCAAGGAGTTACAAATAAGCAACTCGGATTCAAACGGTGACAATTGGGTCTAGCCCGTCCTGATGCAAAACATGATCAGACGGCAATAAACAGGAATTCCATATAAACGGAGACGTATAGCGGTGCCAGGAGTACTACGGTTTATGAGGTGTGATGCCAGTGTGTCGTGTGCAAGGGCAGACTTTCATGATATTCAGTGCTCGTATAACCACGCAAAACTCATCATTCCCAAAATCAAAATCAACCCGAATATAATTCAGTTATAACTACTCTCAGTATCGCAAAATTCACCTCTGAGTCGGACATAGGAGATCAGGCCATGTCCCACTGTCCCTAGTTAAATATAGGTTATCAGTTTATATTCGCCCGAGGTTCAATGAATTTTGAAATACTCAGCCTAGTTATACTAGTAATATGTCCCTTACATCCAAAATCATTCCAAAAAAACCACGATGAGTGTACAAAATCGAAATCAAATAATGAGATTACGCAAGGAAATAGCGTAACTCTGTGACAGGTTCGGTGCGTGCATACGCATATGGAAATGCTTATAGTGAAAAACTAAAACAGGCGGATATACATTATCCAATAGTCAGGCACACATCTCAACAGATATATCATCAATTATCTCGTCACATATACCATCAAACGTCTAATCACATATACCATCAAACAAAATCATCAATGAGGCTTCGGCTTGGCAGGCAGGCATGTGGCGGTCATAGAGTTAAGTTTTCGCAAATGTGGTTATAGTCTAGGTTTTAAAAATATACCCAGTTCTTTATAACCTAGGCTCTGATACCAATCTGTAACACCCCCAAAATCGGGTCGCAGTGGAAGAAAACGTCACTAGGGTACTACTCAATTGGTATCACAACACCTGGCACAAGGAATGGATTTAGCTTGTCCATTTTAATAGAAATTTCATAATCAAAACCACTTAGTTTACATAGTTCAAAAATAGTGCGGAAATACAAGCCCATTAAATAATAAAGCGGTCCCAAATATATATCAGAGTCGTCTATGACCGTGCCCCTTGCCAAGCGCCTCCAAAAATAAGCTATGGCCTTAACCTGAAAATACATGCTAAAAGTGTCAACACGAGGTTGGTGAGTTCATAGGTTTTAGTTTAAAACAATATAGTTGAACCACAAGGTTTTCAAGTTCAAACAGTCATTCCCAACAGATCAAATATACTGTAGGCTCACACTACCAAATTCATAATTCCCAAAACAAAATCCGCAACAGAACCATAATCAAACAACTTGAATCATAATCAATCATACAGATACTACACTCATATAGTGTCACGCAAAGTTAACTGTTACACAAAGTTAACTGTTACGCTGGCTAAGTCATGAACCAACACATGAGCCGCACTCAAGGAGTGTCTCATAATATAACAATAATCCGCTATAGGTGCACCATATAGTAATACCCTGCACTATTTCAGCACGCATAATAATAATCCTGCACTATTGCAACTCATAACAATAACCCTGCACTATTGCATCACATATAACACAAATCTTAGCCAGCTCGCGTAATAGTTTCATAACCACAAACACAATTTCAGGTCTAATCAATAAATAGGTTTTGCATATATCTTGCCCCAAAACATATCAGGTCCATGAGGAAATAATCACATAAGCAACAGATAATCACTTAACGCATTCAAATAACCAAATCAAATATTTCAACCAAGCATTCAAGTCTTGAGTAAACAATTCACGTATCCCATTGAACAAGCATTGAGTTTAGTTAAAAACGAGCATGTATTCTCCCCTAAAACAGTTATAAAACCAGTAAAAGTAGGGGCCATGAACTCACCTTAGCCACTGAGAGGATTATAAAACACTTAGGATGTTACTACCTTATGATGTGTTTATGATACTTTGAGTTGATGTAGTTAAGTATGCGGAATCTACTCAACCACACTTAGAAGAATTTTTTTGTTTTTGATGGAACAGTAATGTATGTATGAGCAATGAACACAGTAAGATTAACACCAAACGATTCAATATTATTGCTTGAATAATACGAGTGATCTTGCTATCACTAGGGTTACAATGAACTTGAATCTTAACAAAACTCTATGATTGATATATCAAAAGATATAACCTAGGATCTCCTTTTATATACTTAAGGAGTCCTTTACATGATAAGTAGGTGGTAGATTGTTGATATCCACCTCATCTTCTGAGAAATTAACAGTACAATCTCCATTAGTACTATTATCTTGATTCTCTTGTTCCTCAGTCCCAACTACATTGTTTTCATCATCAATACCTTCCTTTGCTTCATCAGAAGAAGGTTCACCAATCTTTGAATATGAATCTACACTGTTCCATATTGGCATCAGTATCTGATCTTGATCTTTCTCCTTTCCCAAGTCTGCTTCATTTGTTGCATCATCAGCTTCTGAACCTGCACAATCATTAGAAAATGTTCCTGCAACAACTGGCACATAATTCATTGATTGGGTTAGAGTATCAAGGTCAAATAGCCATTTTGGACCTTCACCTGCAACATTAGATTTATTTTCTAGAAACTGTACATGTAGGTTCTCCTCAACTTTCCTTGTTCTTGTGTTGTATACTCTAAAGGCTTCACTATTTAGAGAGTACCCAACCAAGAATCCTTCATCTGATTTACCATCAAATTTGCCTAGATGGTCTAAGGTATTCAGAATAGTTACATGACACCCAAAAGGTCTTAGAAATCCTAATGCAGGAGTTCTACCCCTAAAAAGCTCATATGGTGTCTTGTTGTGAGGTTTAACTACCAAAACCCTGTTCTGTACATAGCAAGCAGTATTAACTGCTTCAGCCCAAAAAGTGATGGGCAACTTAGAGTCAGCTAACATGGTTCTAGCAGCTTCTATCAGTGTTCTATTTCTCCTCTCAACAACTCCATTCTGCTGAGGAGTTCTAGCAACACTAAACTCTCTTCTAATACCTTTTTCTTTGCAAAACTCATCCATAACTCTATTTTTGAACTCTGTCCCATTGTCACACCTAATGAATTTTACTTTATTATCCACTAAGTTTTCTATCTCAGTAATGAATGTTTTAAGAATGCTAGGTGTCTCATCCTTAGAACCTAAAAAGAAAACCCATGTGAACCTACTATAGTCATCAGTAACTACAAGACAGTATCTTTTATGCATAATACTACTCACAGATGTTGGGCCAAATAAATCCGTATGTAGCATAAATAAAGGTTGATCAATAGAGTTAAAAACCTTGGGCTTACAAGAAGCCTTGTGTTGTTTGCCTTTAAGACAGGCAATACAAGTTTGGTCATTTTCAAATCTTTTCTGAGGCAAGCCTCATACCAAACCATCCATAACAATTTATTAATGGTTTTAAAATTTATGTGACCAAGTCTTCGATGCCATAACATAAACTCATCCAATGTGGCCTTTGCAATAAGACAAGTAAGGGCCTCTTTAGGAACAATCTTCTTCATATCAACACTGTACATGTTGCCCTTTCTTGGAACTTTAAGTAGAACCTGACTTTCATCAGGAAGCTTAAAGTCTGGGGAAAGCACAAGATATTTAGTGTCAGTAAAAAGAACCTTGTTCTTTTTTTCATACATTTGTGAGACACTAAATAGGTTATACTTAAGCTCTTGCACAAAGTACACATCCTCAAAGTCCAATTTACCGATTTTTAATATACCTTTACCAGTAATTCTTCCTCCTATTCCTCCCTCAAAGGTAACATATCCTTCATCCATTGGTTGAAAGTCTGAAAGATAGGACATGTTGCCTGTCATGCGCCTAGAGCATCCACTGTCTGCATAACCTTGATCTTCATCATCTTCCTGTGAATGTCCCTGCACATGAAATAAAGAAATTAGTTTCCTTGGGGTACCCAAGCCATTACTGACTTGGGTTTGCCTCGTGCATCAATATAGTCAAATCTTTTCAAAACGATTGATGCACCATTGGGTTTGATTGGTCTCCATACCAACATGCTGAGGCCTTAACAGCATTTTCCCTTTGATCCCTAGCAGTGTTTTTAGAGTTACCAGTACAAACTGCTTGGCTAGCAGTACTAACTGCTGGCTTTGCAGTTGTAGCCTTTGGTTTCCAAAATTATTTTTGTACCACTGCTTTCTTTTGAAAAAGCCTTTTAATAATTTGTGGTGCATATTTGAAAGTTGGTTTTGCACCTTTAACTGCTAGTCTAGGGTAGACAGTCTTAAAAGGTCTGGCAGTACTAACTGTTGGTCTAGCAGTACAAATTGGTTTTGGGCCAGACTTCATGAAACTTGCCCTGGGAGTCATTCTATCAGTATTAGGGTGAGATAGAGACCTGTTTAAGTTCACCCTATTGTTAGTATTCCCATTTACCCTGTTGTTACAAAAAGCCTCAAGATGATCAAAACTACCACAAGCAAAACAAGCCTTTTTGTACAAGACAAAGTCACTTCCTAGCTGATGTGACTTGAGATCATTCCAGTTCCTCTAGTTACCTCTTGGCTTGTCTGTGGACCTATGCATCTCACAGTACCTAACTGTTTTCCTAACTGGTTTAACATTTGATTTAGGCTTAACAGTTTCATTATTAACCATCCTAGGAACACTGGTTCCTTCTACTTTAACCACATCAGGTTTAACCACAACCTGATCTTTCTCATCATCAGATGTCCAGTCCTCAATGGTTGGAGCATCTGAATTCCTATCAGTTGACACCTTATCCTTAGTGAGTGAAGTCTCACTTGCACTCTCAAAAGGTTCACTGACTTCTACAGGTTTATTAGCAATACTGTTTTCCTTAGGCTTACAACCATACTCTAACTTAGGTTATTGAAACTCAGGTAAACCTGTATGATCTAGGTCTATGCCTGGGGGGTGAAGGCACTCCTCTGTGAGGAGGTGGACATGTTTTATACCCCAACCCAGATTTAGCCTTATTAACTATCTGACACTTTATGATTTTGTTCACACCTTTTGATACATATTCCAAAGTGTCTACAGTTAATTGTATGTTATCTTTTGCCTTAGTGATTCTTTCTAATTCAGCTTTAAGCAAGTTAATCTCAGCATTTTTAAGTGACAAATCCCTCTTAAGAACAGCTATATCGTCAGCAAAAGTAGTCTCATTGTTCTTATAATGCACTATTTGTTCCTCTAGGACTGCTAAACCTCTCTTATGATTAGACAAATTATAATTAGTTTTGTTTAGTTCAATCCATTGCTCATTATAGTGTTTCTTTAAAGTTTCTAATTCTTTAAGAGCAGTGCATGTTTTAGAACAACATTTAGCAGATTGTACCTCAGAGTCAGAGAAGGCCATAAGTGCCATCTCAGAAGGTGCTTCCTCATCATTTGCCATAAAACTCCAATCAAAGCCTAGTTCCATCAATAGCCACCATAGCTTTTGAAATTGGCTCAGCTTCTTCCACAGCCTTGGGCTTGCTCCCATAACCTTTGATCCTGCCATCCTGTTGCCTAGGTCTCCTGCATTCCCTTAAAAAGTGCCCCAGCTTGTGACAGTTGTAGCATTCTACCCTTGATTTGTCAAAACCAGCAGTGTCATTGCTGCTGATGGTTATCTTCTTTCCAGTTCTTTGGTAGAATTTCTTAGCCCTCATGCTAAGAAGGGAAATCTGCCACTTGAGATCCATCTCCTCTAAATCATCATCATTAATCTCCTGGAGATCTTAATGTGTCAGCATTGATCCATCATTCTGGCTTGTCAGGAAGGCACAGTAGGTTGTATCATTCAGAATACCAGTAGTACTGCTTGATGAGCTAGTAGTACAAACACTGGGGTTAGCAGTACTAACTCCCATAGCCACCTTTTCTTCAACAGGACTTAAATTACTAGGAGATGACAAAAAGGCCATGTTCCTAGTACTTGAACTAGTTCCTCCAGCCTTCTTCACATCCTGCTCAACAATCTTGAAGTTACTGTATAAGTCATTCAGGCTCATAGTATCAATGTCTGGCTTGTTCTTCCAGACCACTACATGCATAGCCCACTCTGCAGGTAAACTCATCAAGAACTTGGAGTTCAGATCTTCCTGTGGTATATCCACACCAAGAACAACAAGTTGGCTAATAATCTTTTGCAGCCTGTTGAACATGTGATCCAAGGACTTATTACTGGTTGCAGTGAGGTTTTCAAAGTTCTGTTTCAACAGAGTCTTCTAATTCTTCTTGGTGGCTTCATTCCCACCATACCTAGCAATGATTGCCTCAAACAAGGACTTTGCATTCTTGTACTTGCTAAAATTCAAGAGTTGATCATTGGGAATTGTCATCATCAGCAAACTTCTGGCCTTGAGATCATTTTTCTTTTGAAGCCTCTCTTCTACAGTCACTGGAGAGGTTTGAACGACAGTTACTTCTTTACCATCAACTGTTGATACAGATGTGGTAGGTTTAAAGGAGTTTCCTTCTTCAATAATTTCCCAGGGTGCATAGTCTTGCACCTGGAAGTACTGTTCTATTCGCAACCTCCACATATCAAATTCGTTCTGCTTGAGCATTGACAATTTAGCAGCCATGTTTGTTTGGGTAGTCTCCATGTCCATTACTTTCTCTTCTAAATCAATAGTATCAACGTGGCTCTGATACCACTTGAGAGGATTATAAAACACTTAGGATGTTACTCCCTTATGATGTGTTTATGATACTTTGAGTTGATGTAGTTAAGTATGCAGAATCTACTCAGCCACACTTAGAAGAATTTGCTTGTTTTTGATGGAACAGTAATGTATGTATGAGCAATGAACACAGTAAGATTAACACCAAACGATTCAATATTATTGGTTGAATAATACGAGTGATCTTGCTATTACTAGGGTTACAATGACCTTGAATCTTAACAAAACTCTATGACTGATATATCAAAACGTATAACCTAGGATCTCTTTTTATAGACTTAAGGAGTCCTTTACAAGATTAGTATTCTACCGTATAATTCTAACTAATTAAGATATACAAAAGATCTATTCCATACTTATCCTTAATACAAACGTTTATCCATGCAGCAGTACCTTCTGTTATACTAGCAGTACTAACTTCAGAGTTTGTACTGTTAGTTATATCTCAACAGTCTTCACTTATACACTAACAGTTTGTACTGTTAGTGTAATTCTCCAGCAGTACTAAGTCCTTAGACATTTAATTCCCAACAGCCACAGCAATGCAACTATCACAACTGACACAACTGACATCTAGAAGCAAAACACAACGGTATCCAGGAGACAGGCACAACGGTACGGGATCGGCACAACCTAATACGTATATGGTTATCTCAAAATACGTCTCGTAATAATTAAGTCTACAAGAGACAACATGTCGTAGTTTTCGTGGATTACTCTTATCATTACTTGTAAAAAGTTAAGTATCAACGCTTCATGTGGTGCGGTAAGAAATCATAGACTCAAAATACAACCCACGCCAAAGTATAATATATACCCCAATATAATTATAAGATAAGTAAGCCAATTTATAAGTTTCAGCATTTAACCCATATTCCCAAATTGTTTGTAAACAGTCTATAAAGTATAGGAAGGTAATTCAAGTTGTAAAACTCAAATTCGTGTATCGCCAAATAAAAGTTTACATGCTAGTAAGAACTATAAGTTTAGAAAGTTTTACAAATTTTGGCATAATGCGTCTATTTATACAGCTTTCCCAAGTCATCGTTACTTTAATTAACACAGTCTGTAATTTTAATATTTTATAAGTTTTATGTTTCGTTATCATTCGCGTAATTATTAGTTTTGGGTTTATTGAATATTTTGTGTCTGGTCCGAGTCTAATATATTAAATTCTTTTCGAGTTTAATATATTATGCCGTCTCAAGTCCCAAAATGTCTAATAAGTCTATTATCTAATATCGAAAATCCGATAATGATCCAATAATTGTCCAAATATCCAAATATAATAGCCACAATCCAAACATTTAATCCGTTAAGTATCCGTATCGTCCAATATAAATTATCAATCCCAATATATCCGAAACTTACCAAAGTATACCTTGCCAAAATTAACAAAACACGTTAGTCACGATAATAAAAGTGCCGCAAATATTGACGCATAATAAAAGTGTAACACAAACTAATTAAACCCAAACACCCTCTTCATTTTACTTGGGCTCAAAGCCCTTTTAAATAAACAGACCAACTCACCCTTTGTTGGGCTGCTGAGCCCGATACAAATCCAACCCAATAACCAAACTCTAATCCAACTCAATTCCACTACACCAATACTAGGCAACTTTTAACGTGAATCCAAAATGCCTCCTAGTATTTTGTTATTTAACTGATAATCAAGACATGACACCCTCTTGAGTTGCTTGACAAACCGCGACCATGACACAACCAAATGCACCCTTAACAGGTTGACAAAAACTTGTATCATTTTCACATTTGAAACAAAATTAACACAACACCTATACACAAATACAACCATTTCCTAGATTTTTAGCCATCCCCTTGTGATTCGTGGTCGGACCAATGACGACAACAACAATAGCAAGATATATACACAAAGAATTAAATCTTAGGCTAATCCTAACTCGAAACCGTGACCCAAACTCAATAATAAGCTACAAAATTAGTCAACTAACACTAAGCCGCAACTCATAGGCTCAAAACAAATCCAATCCAAACTGTTAACACCACAAATCCAAATCGGGTCTGACCCGTACGTGGGTTATTACCCGACCCGTGAGCAACCAAGACTACAATCACCATTCTAAGGTTCTTACCACACGAAACAAACCAAAAATGTTTTAATCCGTTTTACCACAAATCATGTTAAATTTTGTTTCAAATCCACGAAAACTAACACAATACTAGTTATAATCGGTTTTAATTTAAATAGTAACAAAATGGGGTCAAGACTCGTCATACAAACAAAAATATGAGAAGAAGGAGATGAGAGGGAGGTGATGTCGACAGCCGCAGTGACTAACAAAACCAACAAAACCCCAAGCGTGACCTTTCTCTAACTCGTAGCAAACCCATCGATCTATAAACTCCAACAAACATAGCCTTCAAGGACGGCAAGGGTGGCGGCTGTGGTGGTGGTTGGCCGGAGGGTGGCCGGACAATGATGGTGGCGGCTAGAATAGAGAGAAAGGGAAGAGAGATGGAAATGAACCCTAAATGGCTATCACATGGGTTATGTAGTCCCAATGTGACAAAAGTGTCAACCTTACAAACCACAAGGACCAAAACTGTAATTATCCAAGTATAGGGGGCGGCGGTGTAACTTCTTTCCAGGGGCCATTTATGCAGTTTTGTAATCTTTTGGAATTTAGCGAAATGGGGCTCGTTTAGACTAGCAAACGATAGATTCAAGATGCGAGAATTACGCCATCGTGCTCCGAATAAAATTTCCAACAAAAACGACTATACATACGCCCAATTTGTCGTAAATAACACCAAAATCAAATAAATTGTTGGTTGTGCCAATACGCTTTGTGCACAAATTTTACGTTTTGCGAGATAATCTTCATGCTTTAGAGTCAAATGAGTTCAGGAAGGTTCGTAAATGAAAAACAGGGATAATCTCATATAAAAATACGTCTGAAAAATTACGGGGTATTACAATATTCCCTTACACCTTTCGTACTTCTATGTACTTCTTGTCCCCTACATTCCCACACCATATCTTCCAAACATTCCCTTCTATACATTCCAATCCAACCACTAAGATTTTTCCACCACATCACCTTCTTTATCCAACCCTTCATTTCAAAACAAATAAACTGTAACACCCGGTAATTTTCCAAAACCTTTTTCACTAGCCAAATATTTATTTTTGCATCACCTTAGCATTTAAACTTTTCCTGAACTTATATGAACTTGAGAAACAGTAGTGATTGAACAAATATTTGCCAACCAAGCCTTCGATGGTGATGAAGCGAAAAGTGTACCGCTTTTAAGGGGTCATTTAAGCCTTAAATCGTATTTATTTGATCAAATATTGCCCTAAATCGTTCCTTTTGTCATTTTAGGTACTTTTGAGGAGAAATCTGGAAAAGGAGGCATTTTGGACGTTTTTGGAGCATAAAAGTGAAGAAAACGGCAAAGTCTCAAGAATCGGCTGAAAGTCACCTTTGACGGCGTCACATTTAACCCCAGACGGCGTCATGCCTTGGCAAGAAAAGTTGGACGTGAAATTTACTCATGACGGGCCAGTGAAAATAGCATGTGAATTCTGACGGCGTCACGCTTTAACTTGATCGAGGGCGTCACGGCTTAAATCATAAGGGGACGGCGTCACGTTCATGGTTCGACGGCGTCAAGCCTTGATAAGCCAGAATGGATTTTTGGAGAGCTAAAGAGGGACGGCGTCAAGAAGGTCATCCGGGAACCCTAAAAGCGGCGAGGTGACGGCGTCACACTCCATAAGGTGACGCCGTCAGATCCAAAAATCTATATATAGTTTTCTAATTTTTTGTCATTAAGGGAGAGCTTAGTGTGTGGAATTTTGGGAGAAAACCCTAAGACGATTTTAGCTACTTTTTCAGGGCTTTTTGCCTTGAGATCTTCCATGTTTCATTGAAAGATAAGTTATCAATTAATCATTCAATATGTCTATGTGTTGTTTGATTCTATCTTATTCTTGTCTTTTGTTTAACATGTTAGGCTAAATTTATCTTGTGTTTGCTTAGATCTAATGAAACCTAGCTATTGATTATTGGTTGTTAGTGTGTTATTAGTTGTATTGGATGATTGTTTATCTATGTTAGGCTTAAGAAAACTGGCTAACTTCCTATTCGGTAACTTGCTTGAACGTCTTAAGAAACATGAACCAAATGCGTACTAAAGGTTTTTATGGTTGTATTTAATGCACAAGCGAATTCTAGTGATCCCATGTTAGGAGCTTCCTAGCCGGCTCGACATAGGAGTGAAGTAGGAGCTTGTAGAGTTGGGGAAGTAAGTACGCCACCCCACGAATGGTATTAAGGAATACACCCGTCATCCACGCGACTAATACACACTAATTAACCGGTAAAAGATAGTTAGGGAGTAAGGAAATCTAAGTAAACACATTTCTCTACACATAAGTTTCTCACCACATTTTATTTTCAGTTATTTAATTTTATTGCATTCGTAGTAATTTGGGTTAGTTGACTAGCAACTAATTCCGCCCACTCCTTCAAAACCGAGATTTTACTTGCTTTCATAAAAAAAATATAAAAACATAAAAAAGAATCTTCCTCAACCCTTAGACCTAATTAGAGTAGCCTTTCACACCTAACGAACACTATTCCCTGTGGAGAACGATCAATCCCCCGTACTTACCACTACACTATACTACATCGGTCAGGTACACTGCCTGGTGGGGTTGTAAGCCTCTTGAGATCCCTCGAGAGGTAAAACCTGTTGTAAGGTTACAAAACCACGCATCAAGTTTTTGGCGCCGCTGCCGGGGAATAGTTATTGTTTAGGTTGAATTTTTATTTCTATTAGGTCTACTCACTAGATTCCTTTCTAGTGAGATTTTTATTTTATTTTTCTAGGTTTTCTTTAGTCTATCTATTTTCTTCGTGTCTTTGTTCGTAACCATACCGTCCGACATCATGGAAGATGGTAATATCCTTAACCACAACAACCCACCACCACAACAACCACCACCACCTCCTAGAGCCCGTACTTTAGGAGAGTATTCCCGTCCTAGCCACCATGGCTATCGAAACACCATTGAGCTCACTCAAGGAGCCAATATCACACCCTTGCGATCCGACACCATCCGGTTGGTGCAAAGCGGATGCGCATTCCATGGACTTCGTTCTGAAGATCCTAATCAACATCTCAAGGACTTTCTTAAAATCGTTGATTCTATAGACCTTGATGTTGCCACTCGAGAGACGACCCGATTGCGTCTCTTCCAATTCTCTTTGCGGGACCAAGCTAGTCAGTGGCTAGAACGTCAACCCGCAGGATCCATCACCTCTTGGGATGATCTCACCACTCGTTTCCTTGCTCAGTTTTTCCCACCGGGAAGAACTACCAAGCTAAGGAATGATATCTTGATGTTCCAACAACGTCAAGGCGAAACTCTCTACGAGGCATGGACTCGATTCAAGGACTTACTCCAAAAAGTCCCTCACCATGGCATAGAACTTTGGCTCCAAGTCCAAATCTTCTATGACCATATCAATCTCTCCACGAGGCAAACCATTGACCAATCGGCCGGTGGTAAGCTACGTGATCTAAGTGCGGAACAATCATGGGCTCTCCTAGAGGATCTTGCTCTTTATGACAACGAAAGTTGGAGTGATCCCCGTGATTTGAATAAAACGGTCAAGGCAATATCTTTGCCTTCGAATAATTCAAGAACTTCTGACCGTAGGATCATAGAACTTGAAGACCAAGTCAAGTTTCTCATGAAATCCTACGAGGCTCCTAAACCTTCAAGCCAAGTGAACAAAATCACTTCTTCATGTGAATTATGTAGTGGTCCCCACGACACTCGTGATTGCATGGAACTCCCCGAACAAGCTTTTGTGGACTACGCATCCTCGCGTACCGACGGAGCGGGAGACAAGTGGTACACTTTCAAACCCGAGCCAAACCATTACGGTGATTCATACAACCCCTCATGGAAAAATCACCCGAACCTTAGGTGGAAACAAAACCAAAACTCACAACAAACCAATTCTTCCAACCCACCTAATCGTTTCCAATCAAGCGGTTCCAACTCGAACCGTACTTTCAACAACAATCCTTCCGGCAATGGTAGTACCGATAACTTTGAAGGATTGATGTCTCAATTTATGGCATCTCAAGAAGCTCGTTTAGCCAAGTTTGAAGCCGATTTCAAACAAAAACAAAGCGAGATGACCGATAAGATTGACACCTTGTTGAAAGCCCTCAATGACCGAGAAATGGGAGCACTCCCTAGCAACACGGTCAAGAACCCGAAACTAAACGTCAACGCTATTGCATCGGTTTCGTCCCCTAGTTCTTGTCCACAATATTATTCGGTCAATTCCATGAGCACATGTTTCAAACAAACCCAAGTCGTTCCAAATGACCAAGAAGTTATGACATCCAAATTGGTCAACAACATAGTTGAAACACCTCCCACTCAAAACCTTGACGAAGAATTCAAGGAGCTCCACCTTGAAAGTCCGGTTGATGATGAGTTGGATGAGAAGAAGCTCAAGTTAGGCGAAAAAGGGACCGCCTTTGTTCAAAACAAGCTACCTAAGAAGTTAGATGATCCAGGCTTATTTGTTCTACCTTGCAAGATCGGTAATTCGGAGGCTTATGACACATTAGCCGATCTTGGATCAAGCCTTAACCTACTTCCGTTACCTCTCTACACCTCTCTAAAACTTGGAAAACTTGAAGAAACCGAGGTGATAATAGGCTTAGCGGATGGAAGTATTGCTTACCCGGTTGGAGTAGTTAAGGACGTGTTAGTGCACATTGGAAAACTAACCATTTTAGCCGATTTCCACGTCCTTGATATGGTTAGCGACCCTACATGCCCCTTGTTGATAGGTAGAGGATTTTTGGCGACCGCTAGTGCTATGATTGATTGTAAGGAATCCAAGATAGCGGTAGGAGAAGGAGATACTTGGTCAGTCTATGATGTTAAGAAACATGCCTATGATACTAGTGAGGAACCGACACCCCATTGGTTAGAATTAAATAGGAGACCATCTAGATATGGACCGTGGATTGATAGAGACTTCATAGGACCCCAACGCCCATTTTACCTAGAAGAGGACTTTGTTAACCGAACGCATTCGGTAGAGCAACTCTTGGCTAGGGACACCGAATTGGATCCATTTGAAGACTCTCTAGTTTTTAGGAAGATGATTGATTTCCTAGGAGTTTTGCCAATTAACCTAGGAATGAATAAGTGGACTTGTGAGGAAGATGATCATAAGTGGAATTGGGATAAACCACCCAAAGATGGAGATGGGTCATGGCATATTAAGATAACATTGTATGACCCGGATGGAGAGAAGTTTGAAAAGACATATCGTACTAAGCGGACCAATAGGAAACTTCAATCCAAGCTTAACCCTAAAGACGTCCTTGATGACGAGCTCACTTACATAGGGTAGCGTGACTTTGAGTCTAGCTACAAGACTCGTTAATAAAGAAAAGCGCTTCTTGGGAGGCAACCCAAGCTTTATTTGTTTTATTTGCTTTGTGTGTTTATTTATTTGTTTGTTTGATTTTATTTCCCGTATGTGTGTTTAATTTTTATTATTATTGATTCATGTTAAAAACTAATTTGTGAAAATGCTTTATGTTGTTTTTAACTTCGTCTTAACTACATATAAAGGTATTTTGCAAAAGATAAGTGTAAGGGAAATCTAAATCGGTTTATTAGAACACAAATTAACATGAATCGTAATAATAATAAATTAGCATACATACTAGTATTTGTTTGAGTCAAATGCTTGTATCGAGTCATAATGAGGTTTTGCAGGATTTCCAGGAAGTAAGGTAAAGGTTTTTCCCGAAATTTTCCGGAAACTTAAAATGAAAATTTTTGTCAGGTCATTTCTGACGGCGTCAGGGTTTATAACCTGACGGCGTCAGATTTAATTTCCAGAAATTTTTGAAAGTTTTGTTTTCATAAAAAGTTTTTATTAAATCTCCAACTTATAATCTCCAGGAATCTGCAAAATTATCATTCCACAAGCATTATATCCTTATATATAGATTTTTCCCGCCGATGTTATGCAGGTTTTCGTGTTTGTTTTCTCAAGTTTAACAGGTTATTTTGGACAAGGAGATGTTTATGGAATCAAGCTTATGGCGATGCATTAGTCATGGAGTTTCAACATTCTCTTTGGAGGAAGATTTAACCGTGTAATTTCATTATCCACCGAGCGAATCAGGGGAGTATTTGATTTCATTCTTTTACTTTATGCTTTTACATCTTGTTATTTGAACATTGGGGGCAATGTTCATCTTAAGTGTAAGGGAGGGTAAAAGTACGATTTTAGAGAATGCCATTGCGCTTGATTTTTGTTTGTTTAATAGTAGATGTGTAATAAAACTGGGATAAATACTTGTTAGGGCAATTTTAGTGCCAAATTTAAATTTTTTTACAACATATAGGAGTGAAACTTTGATCTTAATGAGCGTCTCATGGATAGGAGTTATATGACTAGCACAAAAACCGTACCACTAAAAAAATTTTCCACCCCAAATATGTGAGGTTCGCCCCTAGAATTGGTAGGAAAAGCATTTATGCTATGATGTGTGTACCGGTAGCACTTAGATTCTAGAACTTGCGTTAGGACCATTCCAAGGCCACAAGTGAGACTACATTCGTGTAGTTAGATTTACTACATGATAAGAGGCATTAGGATTAACCCATTGTTTTACACCTGTGTTTTTGTTATAATTACATTGGCTACATTGGTCAAGTAATTCTCCCACACCCTTTGCGTTGTACTCATTTTTTGTACACGATACCCCTAGTACACCCCTCAGAGCCTATCTTTTCGTTTCGACCTTTAAGCATTTTACTTAAAGGAAGAATTTGTTTACACCCCACTTAAATGTACACCCAAATCGCCTTAGCCTACCTTGTATGCACTCATTTTTAGTGCATTATTGTTACAACATTTGTTTAAACCCAAGTTAATTATCTAATTGATTACATGGTTGCTAAGTCGAGTCATATCCTTGTACATATTGTTTTGGGACGATTGGGACTCATGGGTAAAGTACTAATGTAATGGAGTAATGGGGATGAACATCATTTATTACCCCCATATATGCTAAATGTTTTAAAAGTACTCCAAGTTTTCAATTATCTTAATTCGAGTCATTAGATTAGTATTTGTAAAGTTATGTAAAAATTCAAGTGTAAGGGGATGCAACGCCCCTATGATGTATTATTTTGGATGGTAGGGCAAAAGTGTATGAAAAAAAAAAAAAAAAAAAAAAATCGAAAAATCAAGAAAAAATACAAAAAAAATGAGAAAAAGAAAAATAGAAAAAACATACGGACTACCATCCCGTTTTATTTTATGTTTATTTTATGTTTCTGTTATTTTGTTATTTCGTTTCTAGCTTAAGATCGAGTCTAGTCTTGGCTTAGCAACGTTGTATAGTACATGTAATTGATCAAGATTTTTAACTCGCCACCAGTAAAATATCCCTTATCCAACAAAACCGTGTTTTCCTTTTCCCTACACCTAACGTTATAACCCATTTAAAAGCCCTCTTTGATAGTTTATCTTTGGTGCTTACGCCTAGTGGAGGAGGTTTTCGATCCTTTCCCAAGCCTATGGTAATCTATTTGCTATGACAGGTAGTGAGAGATATTATCCGTTTTCATTTATGAGATTTATTTTGATGACACTTGAGAGATGTGAGTATCTAAACACTACTTGTGAGGTGCTAGTATGTAATCTCCGTGCTTATTATGATTGAAGTGGAACGATTATTTGTTGTAATTACTTTTATGTTTGCATTAAATGACCCCTAACTTGTATTTTGATTAGAGTAAAAGCACATTTGCTTGAGGACAAGCAAATCTCAAGTGTAAGGGTATTTGATGAAGCGAAAAGTGTACCGCTTTTAAGGGGTCATTTAAGCCTTAAATCGTATTTATTTGATCAAATATTGCCCTAAATCGTTCCTTTTGTCATTTTAGGTACTTTTGAGGAGAAATCTGGAAAAGGAGGCATTTTGGACGTTTTTGGAGCATAAAAGTGAAGAAAACGGCAAAGTCTCAAGAATCGGCTGAAAGTCACCTTTGACGGCGTCACATTTAACCCCAGACGGCGTCATGCCTTGGCAAGAAAAGTTGGACGTGAAATTTACTCATGACGGGCCAGTGAAAATAGCATGTGAATTCTGACGGCGTCACGCTTTAACTTGATCGAGGGCGTCACGGCTTAAATCATAAGGGGACGGCGTCACGTTCATGGTTCGACGGCGTCAAGCCTTGATAAGCCAGAATGGATTTTTGGAGAGCTAAAGAGGGACGGCGTCAAGAAGGTCATCCGGGAACCCTAAAAGCGGCGAGGTGACGGCGTCACACTCCATAAGGTGACGCCGTCAGATCCAAAAATCTATATATAGTTTTCTAATTTTTTGTCATTAAGGGAGAGCTTAGTGTGTGGAATTTTGGGAGAAAACCCTAAGACGATTTTAGCTACTTTTTCAGGGCTTTTTGCCTTGAGATCTTCCATGTTTCATTGAAAGATAAGTTATCAATTAATCATTCAATATGTCTATGTGTTGTTTGATTCTATCTTATTCTTGTCTTTTGTTTAACATGTTAGGCTAAATTTATCTTGTGTTTGCTTAGATCTAATGAAACCTAGCTATTGATTATTGGTTGTTAGTGTGTTATTAGTTGTATTGGATGATTGTTTATCTATGTTAGGCTTAAGAAAACTGGCTAACTTCCTATTCGGTAACTTGCTTGAACGTCTTAAGAAACATGAACCAAATGCGTACTAAAGGTTTTTATGGTTGTATTTAATGCACAAGCGAATTCTAGTGATCCCATGTTAGGAGCTTCCTAGCCGGCTCGACATAGGAGTGAAGTAGGAGCTTGTAGAGTTGGGGAAGTAAGTACGCCACCCCACGAATGGTATTAAGGAATACACCCGTCATCCACGCGACTAATACACACTAATTAACCGGTAAAAGATAGTTAGGGAGTAAGGAAATCTAAGTAAACACATTTCTCTACACATAAGTTTCTCACCACATTTTATTTTCAGTTATTTAATTTTATTGCATTCGTAGTAATTTGGGTTAGTTGACTAGCAACTAATTCCGCCCACTCCTTCAAAACCGAGATTTTACTTGCTTTCATAAAAAAAATATAAAAACATAAAAAAGAATCTTCCTCAACCCTTAGACCTAATTAGAGTAGCCTTTCACACCTAACGAACACTATTCCCTGTGGAGAACGATCAATCCCCCGTACTTACCACTACACTATACTACATCGGTCAGGTACACTGCCTGGTGGGGTTGTAAGCCTCTTGAGATCCCTCGAGAGGTAAAACCTGTTGTAAGGTTACAAAACCACGCATCACCTTCGATGGTGATCAAAGGAATAATGGGGTGTTGAGATTGCGCCAAGCTTGTTCTTAACCTGAAAATAAGAAATACGAAGACACTACGTTAAGTGATTGCGCAAGGGTTGGACCCTGCGAACCACCTCCGGCGTGCGAGTAAGTATATGTAATGGTAATGTAGGTCGTAAATTTAGAGAGTGAAGTTAACTTACTTAGTTTTGGCCCGACTATGCTATTTATAGGGAGAGAATAGGGCATAGTGGGCGGTTGCACATAGTTCGGAGATCATGGGGGCGTCTCATGGAAAGTGGTAACCGCTAGGGCTTTGTAGCCCACGATCTCTGTTTTGGCGGGAAAGCCAAGGGATAGAGGAGACGTGGGTTTGACCAGGTCAGGATGGTCCTTCGTGCTAGTCCCTTCGTCAGGAATACCCCGAAGGGCTTAGGGCTTCGATTGGCGGATTCCCACATGGTAACCAGTTCGCAGGCGAATGGTTTTACGCCAATGAAACGTGTTAGAAGATTAACCTGGGCCTCCGAAGGGAGGGCTTTCTACAGGCTCGAAGGGGAGTCCTTCGACCCGTTAGGAGGGTACATCATCAAGCCCCCCATTCGAAAGTGATATATACGTACGAGTATAAATTGCATTCGACTCAGAAAACATGCATTACACCTATTAAATTACACTCTCGTGCGAAAATAAATAACTAACCAAACTGCGCATTTAATGCGGGCTAATAATTATCTTCCCACTTGGGCTGTAAACTCAAACGGCTTACTTAATCGGTTTTAGCAAACATCACTTCAAAATTTAAATGCCCATTTAAGATCCGTAAGATCTTCAAAGTTAGGTGTACACGTGTGCGCTTGGGATCAAAACCATCTGGGTACATAAACCCAAAATAATTAAACCCTAGCTCATTTTACCTCCGCCCAAAATATACACATTGCTCTGCAATCTTGTGCTTCCGTTGGAACCAAAAGGTAAAATTCTGCCATTTTTCTTTGCTCTCCTTACTTTATTTATGAGTATGGCTGCAAAACGAATAATTAAAGAACAAACTTGCACCTTGTCGAAACAAGCATTGTCTGATTTTCTGAATGATTATCCCATACCTTCTGAACATAAAATCATGCTTCCCAGTAAAAAGCAAAGTATTTTTGATGCTCCAAAAGGGTTTGTAGGCTTGTATGTGCATGCGTTTACGCAATCAAACTTTAGGATTCCCATCCACCCTCTTATTTTGGAATTTTTGCAATATTACAAAGTGCACATTTCAAGGTTTAACCCATTCGGTTTAGCCAAGTTGACAACCTATATTGTAATGTGCAAAGCGTATGGTTTTGAGCCCTCATTGACTGTGCTTAGAGGCTTTGTTAATCTCTACCCTGGTGGAGATTGGGTAACTATTGCAAAAAGGAGTGAGCATGATGTCCCACACCTATTGACTATACCTTTTTCGAATATTTGAAATTGGAAAGGTCAATTTTTTTATATTGAGAGCACCATCATACCCTCCGAGTACCCTGAGTTGTTGGCCGAAGGGAATAGGTTTGATGAGAAGCGATACAATGACCCGTTACCTTATGAGGTGAGAAGTGACCTTATGTACCAACGTCTTGCACGTCATCCAGTGGACGTACAAACGTTTCCTGAGCCCATCTTATTCATGGCTGGCATTGCTAAAAGTTGGGAAGAGTCTCCATTGCTTCCTAAAATAATTTATGAAGGAAAAAGTATGTATAATTTCTTATTTCATAAATAAATAACTTACCTGCTGATATTCATCTCTTCTCCTTTGTCTGTGCAGAAATGGCTTTCCGTAATTTTGTTGTGGCCGGAGGTGCCAAGGAAGTTAGCTTTATGCCAAGGGAACCTCAGGATACGAGTTACGGAGTGGGATCTCCTTCCATCTATGTTAATAATAATGATGTTGATGTCTCTCCACCCAAGCCTCTTGCCGTGCTCCCCCCAATGAAACCCCTTGGTACTGAGGAAGCCCCCCAGCTAGTGGAGGATGTTGGTGACTCTGATGACACCCCTTCCGAAAGTGATCAGCTCAGGATCGTAGGGTCCTCCGGTATTGCTGATAGAGTTCGGACTAGAAAAGGTACCAGTGCAAAGGCTGCAAAGGTTGCCCCCAAGAGGAAATTGAACATTCCTACTCCTACTTCTAGAACCACCAAACAGAAAACAGAGAAGTCTCGTGGGAAAACCATTATGTATGCTCCAGAGGGAATGGTTGATGAAGATGTCATCTCGAGTAAGTGAAAATTCCTCAAGTCTTCCTTCCTTTCCGTAATATTGCGTATTTGGCTTATATCGCTTTCTTTTTTTTTTTTTTTTTTTTTTTTTTTTTTTTTTTTTTAAGATTTGCCAGATACGAAGGAACTTCCCAACGCACTCTCCTGCCGCTTGCTTGTTGAGAATGTCACTCCTGCCTCATGGAGGAGTAAAATGAATGAGATGTCCATTGAGAAACTTTGCGATCTCAACGACAAAAGTTATATCCGGCAAGCAATGCTGGACAGCCACCTTAGCTTTCGCACCCGGGGGTTGCTTAACAAAGTCAAGGAAGCGAAGGAGGAGGTTGCTGCTGTTGTTTCTAGGGAGAAAGAAAGGGAGAAAAATTATGCTGAGTTGGAGAAGAGGTGTGACGAAGCCATGGAGAACTTTGAGAAACATCCACGGTATGAGGCTCTTCGAGACAAGATTGATGGTCTTGAGAAACAGCTTAAAGAATCGCAGGCTGAGTGTGGTAGGCTAAAACTGGAGGAAGCGAAGGTTGTTGGTTATGAAAACCAGGTGAGTGCCCTGGAGTCTAAGTGTACTGGGTTGGAGACTGAGAGGGCCAGGCTAGTGGAGCTGGATGCTAAGCGTTGTCAAGAGGTTGATAAGTTGAAGCTCGAATGCCAAAATTTGAGAAAAGATAGGGCTGAGGTTGTATCAAAGGTTGTTCCCTACGTTGCTATGGAATTATATCATAGCGATGAGGTGGGAGAGGTTGTGGGTAAGCTAGTGAATGCAGCCATATTTCATGGCAAATGCACAACTTTAGAGGAGATTGCTAAAACCAAGAAACCAGTTGTGCTTTCGGAGGTGCCATACTATCGTCCGAATTCCGTTCGTGAGTATGATGAAGCTGGTAACGCATTCACCACGGCAGTGTACCCCTTTCTTGCCGAAGCAACCAAAGATCCCTCAGCCTCCATCGAAGATCTCCTTTCTAAAAAACCCAAGAGCATACAGCCTCCGTCTCCAACTAAAAGAACCTTGTCTGAGAAACCCAAGTCTGTGACTCATCTGGAAGACCCGAACTCTTCTATCAACAAGTGAAGGCTGCCATGTTGGCAGTAATTTAGTCTGTAAGGGTGGCGTGTACCCTTTAAAACAATTTGGTTATGTTTGAAGGCTGGTGCCTTTGTTTAAGACAATTTATCATGCTTTTATCAGGCGTGTGCCTGTTGGAATAGTTTTTCTGGGCTTTGTCCCATAACTTTAAACAATTATCTCTTTTGATGATAGCTACGCCTGTGCGTAGTCTTTATGAATCTTAATTTGGAGGAATACTCTCCTTTTTTTGATGCCATGCTTATCTTCTCTTACGCTCACTACAAGAACGTAAACATACAACCTAAGGTTATAACCTTATTGTGTGTATTTTGGACCATGATTTTATGCAATCGTATAATTTGACTGCGACAGAGGGTCGCGACCCACTCCGTCTTTATCCTTAAGTTACAGAGGGCTTTTAATACCCTAAGACTTCATAGGAAAGTTAATGTGAATTGTAATGGATGTTAATGTTATACAAGACGTGTGCCTTGCTTCATCCTTCGACATTGAAACTTGTAAAGTACTTGGCTGAGCAAATCTATGTTGTATAAAACGAAACAAGAGATTTTGAGGGAAACATGTTATATCATTAAGTGGGTAGGGAGGATTACATCATTTGAAGAAATGAACACTAGACACCTACCATTAATGCTTCTTTCCCATGTGAGAAGACTGCGTTACATGAAATTGAAAACAACTAAGTGCTTTTTAAAGAAAGGTAAGTTCTTATATGTAAGACTTACAAGAGTTGGCGTCATGTCTAAACTTGTTCAAGACATTTTTTGCTTCTGCCCTTCGAGCTTCCATGTCTCTTTGCCACATTAATTCTTTTTTGACGCTAGGCTCTTTCACTTGGTTTTGTTGGCTTTTATTCGAAGGACAACTTCCTATATGCCCTCAAGGCTTTGGGAAGTTTGTCTGCCCACTTATGCTGATATTGCCCTAGCTTCATCTCGATTTCGGTGACAATAACATTGTCAACACAAACGAACCTTTGCTTCACATTCAGGCTTTTGCAGAAAGATGGGAATACTCCTTCGGCAAAGTGTAGCCCTTCGTAAGAGGTGATAACTTGTGGGATTCCAAATCTGAAAATTATGTGTTCCCACATGAACTCTTCCACGTCTTTTCCTTTTGTTGATGCCAACGGCTTGGCCTCAACCCACTTGGTGAAATGATCAGATGGCTATGACCAAGAACTGTACCCCTCCGGGAGCTAATGGTAGGGGTCCGATTATGCTGACTCCCCATTGACCGAAAGGCCTTACTGTCATGCTAGATGTCGCCTCATACTCTAGGGGTTTTCGGGCTTTGGAGTGTGTCTGACATACCATGCATGTTCTGATTGCTTCCCTTGCGTCTTCTAGTATGGATGGCCAATAATAACCCCATTTTGTTACCTTCGAGGCGATGGCTCTAGGGCTTGTGTGTTTTCCACAAAATTCTTCATGAGCATTGTAGAGAATGTTCGAAGCCTGTTTTAATTCGACACAACGAAGCAAAGGAGATGAAAGACGCCTTTTGTAGAGATTATTGCCTATGAGCCTGTACTGGGGACTTTTGACTATGATTCTTCGTGCCGACATTGAGTTATCGGGCAAAATGCCGCTTATCAAGTACGTTTCTATTGGTGCTATCCAGCTGGAGCCTTCATCAAATGTTTCACTTCGTGCAATTGACCTGGTGGCCAATACTTCCACTAAAACCTCGCTGGGCAGATGAGCGAAAGCAGTCGATGCTAATTTGACTAGGGCCTCCGCCTTTTTGTTTTGGCTCATGTGGACATTTGTCACTTTGTGTCGTTCGAAACCCTGAAGGAGCTTTTTAACTTAGTTCAAGTATTCCTTGATTATTGGCTGCCTTGCTCTGTAAGAACCCTTGATTTGACTAGTAACTGAAAATGAGCCTATGAGGATGGAGAGGTCATGAACCTTCATGCCCTTCGCGAGTCGAAGGCCAGCCAGCAAGGCTTCGTACTCTGCCTCATTTTTTGTGGCCTTGAATTCAAAACGTAGTGCATAACTGTACTCCTTTCCCTCTGGATTAATTAGGATTAAGCCTGTTCCGAAACCATCGGAGCTTGAGGCTCCGTCAGTGTATAATTTCCATCCCTCCGTTGCTGTTGGGGGAGTTTCTCCATTTTGGCTGTGTCCGGAAGGTGTTTCGTTGAGGACTTCTGCGGATGTCTGACTCTTGATGGAGTTTGGACTATCACGTCTTTTCAATGATCTTGGAGCTGGTAGGTCAATAGCTGCTTTGGACTTCGAAGGGTCGACTTTGACTCCTTGCTTTGTTGACTTAATGGGTTTGAACCCCTTAAGTCGATATTCCTTGTCGTAGAGCTTGTCATCAGTCATCGGTGCCTGAGGAGTTCTGGTGTTCCTAGAATGTGTCCCTTCGAAGACCTTCCCCTCGGCTTTGTGTGGCTTCTTCAAGTCTGTTGTGGAACTATTTGGAGATCGCTTTTCGCCTTCCACTCTTCGTTTTGCGTGATGCTTTTTTGTGGCGATATCTTCTTCGATATCCGCACTCCTGATAACATCAATCGGAGGTTTTTTAGAAAATTCCCCTTTTTTTTTGCTATCCTTCGGGCTGTACTCAGAAAATACCGTCCCTATTCCGTTGGGTGTGTGAAATTTCACCGCTGCATGTATAGTGGAGACTACTATACCCATCTTTTGCATGGCGGTCCTCCCTATCAACAAGTTGTAAGGAGAGTTGGACCTTACAATAGTAAACATGAGGGTTTCTGTCCTTGCAATCCTGCCTTCTCCGATTGTTATTTCCGGCGGAACTTCTCCTAGAGGCCACGAGCGTTCGCCAGAAAACCCTATTAAAGACACCTTTGAGTCAACCCTTTGAGACCTGATCGCAGGCGAAAGCTTTCGAAAGCAATGTTCATATATGACTTCGCAAGGGCTTCCGCAGTCCATGTAAGCTCCCCTTATTTCTTGGCTAAAGATTAGGACTTTGATAACCACCGGATCATTCGAAGGGACCCTGCCTACGATAGGGGTAAACGTCATTTCCCTTACCGCGTTTGTTTCCTGCTCCGGTACCTTCCTTTTCGAAGTGGTTTTGTTTCGATGTATCATTAGTATGGGGGCTTCGGTAGGGTTAGTATCCTTGCCCATTTGAGTGTCAGTCATCTTTTCTTTGCCTTTCTTGATTCCTTTTACCAGGTGCGCCAATTGCCCAGATCTTACGGCCTCTTCAATTTGTTTCTTTAGTTCCCTGCAACTGTTCGTATCATGGCCATTGTCTTCGTGGAAGTGACAGTACTTGCTGGTATCCCTGTTTTTGCCCTTACTTGTCATACGGGGAGGCGCCTCGAAGGTTTTGGCTGCCCTCTCCGTAGCAAGTATTTCCTTTGGAGACTTCGATAGACTGCTTAGCAAACCATGGTTGGGGCCTTTGTTGTACGGAGAAAACCTATCTCTGTTCTTGTTCTTGTTCTTGGACCCCTCCCACGAAGAATGCTTCGAAAACTTGTTGTTGCTATCTTTATCTATCGGAGCCCCATTAGTGGACACCTCTTTTGCTTCGATCCAAGTATACGTCTTTTCGGTCAACCCCTTGTAAGTTTTCGGAAGGTCAGTGGACAAGAATTCCACCAAACTCCGATTCCGAAGGCCGTGTACGAAACCAGAAATACGCTGATCTTCATGAAGACCCAAAATTTGCAGAGTCTCATCGGTGTACCTAGTAACGAAGGCCCTGGTGCTTTCGTTATCTTTTTGTTTGATGTTATGCACCGTTAAATGAGTCCTTGTGAACTTCTTTTGATGACTGAAGTGCGACCGGAACTTAGCTTTGAGATCATCAAGGTTAACGATGCTACCGGGCTTTTGCCCATTCCACCAAATACGAGCAGAATCTCGTAGGGTGTATGTAAACATATGACAGGCCACCGGCATAACCCACTTTTGCATCTTGATAGCCCCTTCGAACAAGTGTAAGAAATTGTCCGGATCCCCCTTTCCATCATAAGTCCCAACGTGTGAAGGCATTTTTAACCCATCAGGCAATGGGTAATCTTCTATCCATCTAACAAAAGGTGTAGCTGAACCCATAGGGTCTGAATATAGACAATTATAAGGTGGTGCATACATGGGGACAGTATTGTATGGATTGCTGTTTGGGGGTATTCCCATAGGAGTCTGGCCTGGGTAGGATTGATAAGGGGTATTCATGGCAAACGGGTAACTGTTTCCCATGGTGTATGGAGGGTACGCCATAGGATGGCCGAAGGGCATGCTCCCATAATTTTGGGGGAAGCTTGGGTTATTAGGCTGTCCATTTACTGGAGGATATAAATTTTGAGGATAAGACTGAGTTTGGAACGAGGGGTACATACCATTGGGAGGAAGATTTCCTCCCATATTAATTGTAGGCGGATTGCCTTCTACGCCTGATGCGTGAGAAGGCTGCAACGGAACCCCAGCTTCAGTCCTTCCAAGATGAGCTGCTAGCAAGGGAGGCAAAGTCACCCCCCTTTCTTCCCTAAGCTGGCTCCTACCGTTAGAGCCTTCGGTAACCGCTCCTTCTCTTCTTGTTGGAGCCCTCTCGGGAACTCCTTCAAAACCAACAGACCTTTTGCTTAGCCTTCGACCAATTGGAGATCCAATTCTTAAGGCCGATAAGGTTGGCCCTTGAGTCGGAGGCCTAGGCTCCATCTCCATTTCTTCATCATACTCATCACTCGAGTATTCCAACTCCCTTCGCACCTCGGCATTCCTGACTTGTCTGTTACGAGCCCTTAAAAGGGTTTCCAACACTTCGTGGTTGGCTTCGACAAAGGCTGGGCTAATGACAGGTTCTGGGTTGGCTGATGTCGAAGCATGATTGTTGGTTGTGATTTCTGGGTGAGAACGTGTTGTGAAGGTGGAGGCGGTTATTGGGGGAAGGTTGTTAGGGTCGTCGGTTGGTATTGGTGTTAAGGTAGAGAAACCCGGTGGGGGAGTATCTTCTCTTCCTTGATCCATGCCGGAATAATAGTGAGATTAGTTGGTAGGTTATAAGCTCGGAATTAACGAGACCAATTGTAGCGGTCCCACGGATGGCGCCACTACGTTAAGTGATTGCGCAGGGGTTGGACCCTGCGAACCACCTCCGGCGTGCGAGTAAGTATGTGTAATGGTAATGTAGGTCGTAAATTTAGAGAGTGAAGTTAACTTACTTAGTTTTGGCCCGACTATGCTATTTATAGGGGAGAAATAGGGCATAGTGGGCGGTTGCACATAGTTCGGAGATCATGGGGGCGTCCCATGGAAAGTGGTAACCGCTAGGGCTTTGTAGCCCACGATCTCTGTTTTGGCGGGAAAGCCAAGGGATAGAGGAGACGTGGGTTTGACCAGGTCAGGATGGTCCTTCGTGCTAGTCCCTTCGTCAGGAATACCCCGAAGGGCTTAGGGCTTCGATTGGCTGATTCCCACATGGTAACCAGTTCGCAGGCGAATGGTTTTACGCCAATGAAACGTGTTAGAAGATTAACCTGGGCCTCCGAAGGGAGGGCTTTCTACAGGCTCGAAGGGGAGTCCTTCGACCCGTTAGGAGGGTACATCATCAAGTAGATATCTTGATGAACGAGAACGTTGTCCCTTTATTTGAGCCGGCACAACCTAGAAAGCACGAAACGAATCAGATTTGCCAAATAAATTAACTTCGAGAAAGTATGCGTGTTTATACTCGTTTTTACTAAAACAATTATTTCGGAAACAATGGCGCAAGTTTTGTAATTTTTCGAGTCCATTTGGTACGTTAAATGGGTCCCGCGGTGTTTATTTCAAAAGTTTACCCAATTGGAAGGAATACCCCCTCCGCCCCACTATTTCATTCCAGCCCCTCTACTTTGTTTTGTCCAATTTTGACCCTTCCCCTACATATATATACCATTTCCTTTCTCTCTCTTCCTATTATAACACACACACACACACACACATACCAATTTTGACCCTTCCCCTACATATTTATTGCAATCGGTTCTTAATTTGCACGATTTTTCTCGGTTGTCTCACGAACAATATCCGATCCAATGAGCTAAGTTTCTCCTACATCAGCCCAACAAATGGGTGATCAACATTTTTGACTATACAATGCTTCAAACGGTGCAGCTTGACCATACAAATCACCCATAGCTCTCTTATCTCCCTTAATCTCCTTCTTCAACCCTAGAACATCATTCTGTCGCCCACTCAACCGTCGAGACATCATCAAGTAGCGACCCGTACACCAACCGATATCCTGACGCAAATGGCTCAGCTCAGCCCTAAGCTCTTAGGGTGTCACTCGCGGCACTGCTGAAGACTCTCCAATCTCGAACGTCGATGGTGGCTCAGATGTCACTTCGGTAGCAAGTGCATGTCCTAATGCGTCGGACATATCAGACTCATATGTAACATCTGACACTGCTGGTGAAGGTGGTATAGGGAGATCCTCCGGCTCCTCCTCCTCATCATCATCACGCTCATCATCATCATCATCCATCTCATCATCATCCCCCATCTCATCATTATCCTCCATCTCATCATCATCCTCAGTCTCATCATCAATAGGGTATGGATCCTCCTCTGGACTAGGTGGTGCAAGCGCGGGATCAAGGGATGCAACAGACAACTATCCGGATGGGACTGGTGCAGACATGATACTCTACAAGGGGTATCGGAAAAATATATAAATTCTAGCCAAATTTTTATAAAAGTGGTTTTATATGAAGTAAAATAGCAGCGGAAAATCCACGTATGTAATAGTGTAAGTGCATGCATACAAAAGTTTAAATAAATCATAAAAAAAAAGAGCGAGGTGGCACGGAGGGCTGATGGCTATTGATGCGCGTGATGTGTCGTTGCGGTTTAGCAGTATTAATGCCTACTCAAGTTTTAAATTTATATTTAGCCGACTTATCAATAACACACACACTTAACGAGCAGTGTACCCGGTCAGTATGAATATAATGGTAAGCAGAGTGTCGATCACTAAGAGTGGAACGTATTATCTAGTTATTCTAATCAGTATTTTAATATCCTAAGTTAGTTATACAACCTAATCTAACGCAAGGGGGTTCAGCCTGGGAGACTGGCACAGTTTGGTTATAATTAAATAGAAAACTAAACTAATGAGCACGAATCAGCGATTAGCACACACGTACATAGATAGATACTCGAGACAATAAGAAGACCTGTCCTGATAATTAAATAGCTTGTCACTTGTTTTATTGCTAGTTTTATATGAAGTGTATATAATTAAACCTTTCTCGTTGGCTCTAATCTAATCTTATCGGCGAGTAAACCCTTAATGATTACTTATGTCTATCCTACTTTTCTAGAGACGCTAGAATAAATAGGCGAGGAAGGGGCATGGCGACCCAAGCAAGACTCAGCTAGACACAGAGGTTATCAATGCACTAATAAAAGTCACCAAAGACATCAACATATAAACATTAATTAATGGGAAAGCAATATTAAGGGGAGTGCATGATCTTCCGTAGTCACATGACACAAGCCCATCAATCCTGATGAATTAAAGCGTACTAAAACAATAAAACAAAACTAATTAATAAATTGAATACATGCAGGACCTTCTTACAGCTCTTGTATCTTTGTTTGAGATGTGTCTTGTGCTGCTTGGTCGTCTGAATTCGGCTCTAGGGTTATATCCAAGGTCTCTTAAATTCTTCTGACCTTGGGGTATTTATAGTTTCTGTTTGAGGGATTGATGCGGCGCATTGAGTTGATAGATGCGGCGCATTGACTTAACTTCGCGTGGGGTCCAAGATTAATATATTCTGGAATATTCGTACACCATCTTCAGATGCGGCGTAACTTGATCTTTGTATGCGGCGCATGTACTTTAGCTGTCTTGGATTATAAATGGTGAAATCTTGATAGTGTTACGCCGTATATTAGAAGTATATTGCGGCGTATCTGGAGTAGAACGAGCTTGATCTTCTTCTTTGACCAAAGTTTCATATGCGGCGCATGACAGAATTGCATGCGGCGCATTCTTCAAAGTCAGGCAATGGTCTTCGAATTCATATAAGTATGATATTGTGTCGTATCTGTTGAGTGAGATACGGCGCATCTTCTGGATTTCAGTAGACTTTTGACATCTCGCTTGTTTTGCTCCATATTTAGTCCAAAATCGCCAAGTTTCACATAATGCTTGTTTTTACCTGAGAATTACTAAAGTAAACATTAATGTATCGATTCTCATATATAATATAATAAAACAAGTCAAATAAATAGGATAAATGATGATAATGAAATGTACTTATTTGAGTTCATCAGTTATCAAATTTGAAAATGTTTCAAACCAAAATGTTTATAGTTGATACATAATCTGGCGCGGACTGATTCAACGACTCTCCCTGGGCCGTTAGTCGTCTTCTCGAGCCCTAAGTAGACCTGTTCAACAAAGAGAACCCGTTAGGAGTGGACCCGAGGCCGTAGCCCCGGGATCCACCTCCGACGGTCAAGTTAGTATCGGTGCAATATAGGTTGATTAGGGTTACGTTTAGAGTAACCTGTTAAAGATCGTCCTGAAGAAGGGGATTCCACCCCTATATTTATAGGGCATGGATTAGGGTTAGGCGTAGAGTGGGCCGCTGTCTGCCGGGCCTGGCCCACTTGTCGTGGCCCAGTCCAGGCTATGCGTCCACAAGCCCCCCAAGTTTAGTATGCGCATGACCTGAGTGCGGATGCTAAACTTAAGTCCTGTTCGTGGCCGCGTAGGCCCAACCAACTATGACGGCGTGACCATAACGCGCATCCCAAATGCGACAGTGCGCACTGGGTCTGTGGTGCAGTGCGTGGTGACCATGTTGGCGCGTCCTTGTTGGCGCGAATTTGTAGGCGCGACCTGAGTAACATTGACATTGCGATTGTGATTGTCTCACAATGGTGAAGGTGGATTCCGTATGCTTCATCCTGGGTAAGGGCGTGCCTTTTGTACCAGTAGCGATGCAGCATGGTGCGATAGAAGACGTACTTCTGTGGCAGAGGTGCGCGCTGTGCGCGTGCGACAAAAGTGCGCGCTGTGCGCGAACATTACATCCGTCTTTACAACCGACAGAGGACGTCTCCCCTGCGGTGAGATGATGCGAATATTTAAATTCGTCTTTGTACCGGGCTTGCAATACCTCTTACGTACGATCTGCTTCCAAATATACCTGCGTGACGCGTACAAAAACAGTGTATACCCTGGTAGCCCCCCAAGTTTGATGGTGCTACTCGTGTAGGAGCATTAAACTTAGTTATTCAAATCCTGAAAAAAAACTTAATGCAAATATTAGAAGTATATGCCGCGAATCGCAACATATAAAAGATAATGAAATAAAAAATTAGCGCATAGCATATATACAGCACGTAGCATGTAAAATTAACACATAAGAGAAGTAGTAGTGCGAATTACACCTATCGTGAGGTTTTACAAACTACATAAAAGAAGTAGCACGTAGCTAATCTGCGAACGCAGTGCGCTCATGATCGTTTTCTTTTTTATTATAATAAAAACAATGGCGCGGATGGATATACCATGACCGCGACTAGTAGTTTCAATCGCACGTACAGACGCAGATGGATGTATCGTGACCGCATAGACTCTAACGTTTGTGGATGATCGCAGATGACCACGTCTTTTGTCCAGTGCGCTCATGGCGATTGACTAGCATCGTGGTGCCTGTACGTGACAGTGCTCTTATGGCGCCGATCTGCGAAGATGTCCGAACGCATGGCCTAACGCGGGTAGATTTATCGTGACTGCGTTGTTCGCGGCTAAAAGATAAAGTAGGTCCGATCGTGCGGACTTAGTGCGACTTAGGTAAAATCGTGCTTACCAAGTTTAAAAGATTTACATAAAATCTTATGAATATTTAAAAGATAATATACCAATTTAAAAGATAATATACCAATTTAAAAGATATGCAATTTATGGGCAATTTATGGAACGGACCATAAATTAATTTAAATAATCATAAAGCATGGAACAGACCATAAATTTATGGAGCGGATACACAAGTGATGTTAAAAACACACGATATTTATTGATTTAGAATTACCGACTTGAGAAATCGATTTCTGCTTTTCGGTAATATGAGAACACAAAACTTGTCGTAATCGTGGTCCCACGGATGGCGCCACTTGTTGATACAAAAGTTGGGTGTTCCTTGTTAAGACTCCTATTCTCGTACCAATTAGATCTTAATGCTTGATGGAACCTGCACACTAAGAAAAAGAGTAAACACCGTTAGGCTTATCGAGGGATTGTCTCCCCCAATTATCCTCCGGCGTGAGAGTAAGTAATCGAAGTTTAGGGTTTAGTGAAGAGTTAGGGTTTAGTCAGATCGTACCTTTACCGAGGGCCTGGGTGCCCTTGATATACACATGAAACCCTAGTAGGTTTCGTATTCCCTACTCCTCGGCGTATTCGCTGATATTAGATATTTGATATATATCCCCTTTATTTAGGAGATACTCCATATCCAATCCGAAAATAACTTTGGGCTTGGGCCTTGTAGGCCCAAACCGTATAACTGGTAGTCCAGTTATCGCCATGGCGGCCCATACGTGGTGGGCTTAAGTATTAGTATTGTTTACTAATCGGGTCCGTGACCCGGGTGTAGACTATACGTCATCAGATACCATTCTGTAACAACCCCAACTCGAAACATGGCAGCAGAACATAGTTTGGGGTATTACTTTCGGGTAAAACAGTCACAATCATAGATAACGACCTCATAACAAGCTGTTTTAATAGAAACATATCATTTGAATTATAAATAACATTAGAGTTCAAAAGATTCTCAAACATCATAAGCAGCGGAAATAAAAGAAATAGTTCAAAAGGTGTTTTTCGAATGATAAGTGATAGTAAAAAGATAGTAAGAAAGTAGATAGATAGTAAAAGCCGATAGCCATCGATGATCTTCATGCCACTCCCAGTGCCAGTGCAGTATGCATCAATTAACTAAGATAAAACATGTTTAAAAAGTCAACACAAAGGTTGAGTGAAATCCATAGGTTTAAAATAAATAGTTGAACACAAGATTTTCAAGTCTGGAAGATATAAATAACAAATACATATATCAGGTAGGGGTCAAACAGTTGCTAAGCTCATGACATGCAAAACATTAACCGGCACCAAATAACTTTGGCGTAAGTCGACAGTAACCGCGGAATTCATAATATAATAGTTGCCCTCAAGCTAGATACTTTGCCAGACACCTAGTGATAAATCGAATATAGTACATCACATGCGGACCGGACTTAGTCAACATGGCGAGATGGTCAAATCCTATAGGCCTATATCCCTATATTTGCGCTCACTCGCAAGTGATTAATGGTTCATGATCGAGGGACTTGCTTTAGGTAAGGTCGGTACTTAGCAATATCATCTTAGTCAGGAATAACATACATTTAAACAATTGTGTTCATGAAAAGTAAATACCATGTATCTCCCACATGGTTTTATAAACAATTTAAAAGTAAAGTGGGGCTATGAATCACACCTTAGTAGTAGTAGAGAAAAAAGATATCACAAATGATCAGATGGGGGAGATACATGCTTATAAATTATTTATAAAACCATGGGGGAGATACATGCTATTTACTTTTCATGAACACAATTGTTTAAATGTATGATATTCCTGACTAAGATGATATTGCTAAGTACCGACCTTGCCAAAAGCAAATCCCTCGATCATGAACCATTAATCACTTGCGAGTGAGCGCAAATATAGGGATATAGGCCTATAGGATTTGACCATCCCGCCATGTTGACTAAGTCCGGTCCGCATGTGATGTACTATATTCGATTTATCACTAGGTATCTAGCAAAATATCTAGCTTGAGGGCAACTATTATATTATGAATTCTGCGGTTACTATCGACTTACGCCAATGTTATTTGGTGCCGTTTAACGTTTTGCTTGTCTTGAGCTTAGCAACTGTTTGACGCTTACCTGATATATGTATTTATTACTTATATCTTCCAGACTTGAAAATCTTGTGTTCAACTATTTATTTTAAACCTATGGATTTCACTCAACCTTTGCGTTGACTTTTTAAGCATGTTTTATCTCAGGTAATTGATGCATACTGAACTGGCACTAGGAGTGGTATGAAGATCATCGATGGCTACCAGATTTTACTATCTATCTACTTTTTACTATCTTTTTTACTATCACTTATCATTCGAAAAATATGTTTTTATTAAAACAGCTTGTTATGAGGTCGTTATCTATGATTGTGACTGTTTTACCTGAAAGTAATACCCCAAACTATGTTTCGCTGCCATATTCCGAGTTGGGGGTGTTACATAAACCTTCCTCACAAACCAACTTCCTCTTCACCTCTGACATTCAAATTTAAAATTTGAATCTCAACACATAGGCTCCCCAGCACTTCAACATCCCATCCTTGCAACTCACTCTCTTACACTCTCTTCCTCACTTCAAATTCAAATTAAACACACTCCTCTCACAACCCTTTCCATCTTTCACACACTTGCCAACTCACTCCTTCTCATTTCATCACATGCCCAATTTAAATTTGAATTCTCACCTTAGGCTCCCCATCACATCTCTATCCCATCCTTCTTACACAATCCAACTCACCACCTTATCTTTTCACTCTCTCACACTCCAACATTTAATTTCAAATTTAAATTTCAAACCTTAGGCTCCCTTCCATCACATCACCTCCAACTTACTTAAACTCATCTCAACCCTTCATCTCATCTTTCTCTCCAAGGATAGGATATTCCCTTGGATATTCTCTTCCCACCCAACCATGGTTACTCTTCTAGCTCAACCATGGTTCACCTTAACCCAACCTGACTCTTTCACTTCTATCTCACACAATTTGAATTTCAGATTCAAATGCTTCCCTCTCTCTATCTCTAACATCCACGCTTACTTTCTAAGCAAAGGAATATTCCCTTGGCATATTCTTCTCTTCTTTCTATTCCAAGTGAGGAATACCCAAACTACCCCTATCCAATTATCCCTTCTACCCTTCTCTCTTTGATAATTGGTTTCACTTAAACACTTCACAAAACATTTTTACAAATTGGCTATTTGAGTTGGTAGACCTTGAGGATAAATAATGTAAAGGTCTAAATGTGTGAAGTACAATTGGGGGTTTAGCAAGGTTGGGTATTCAAAAGACCAAGATTTAAAAGTGAAAAATATCCAGGTACTCTGGCACGTCGCTAGCGCTCCGACACGCCAGCGGCGCGCCAGCCTCGTTATTATTTTTTCTCATTTTGGATTTTGCCCTATAAATACCCACCCTTGCCTCTTGTATTCCTCACCCCTTGCCATTATTCTTCCTCTCTTATTTCTTTTCTCTTAATCCTCTAATTCTATCTTGTGTTCGTAATGTTTCACATTAACATCATTTGAAAGAACACATCTTCTTTGCAAGGGAAGAATCACAAGAACTTAATCCACTCTTATTATTGTGTCGAAGGTCTTCTTCTCTATACCCTTTCTATTACAATCGAGTCTCTAGGTTAGGTTAGGGCTTTATTGAACAATCAAACATTTATTAATTCAATTTGGTTGTAAGGGAAGTCTTGTGTCGAGGTGACTAAGCCTAGATCATTGGGGATCCAGTTGGGGTTTGATACTTCCGGTGGGAAGTCTTTGTGGTCTTAGTGGTCTTTGTGGTTAAGTCGAATCACGAGTCCTTGATGGTGGTTCCCGAGGGCGGAATACCATTGGGGAGTAGCTCTTCTTAGTGAGCGCCGATCTTAGTGCATATCGATGGAGCGAAGTTGTAACGGTTTGTAGTCCACCAAAAGGATTATACTTAGTGAATAGTATAGTGTCGTGGATTCGCAACTAGACGTACGGATGGTATAAACCCCCCATCCCAAACCAATATATATCGTGGTGTCTCTTTACATACTTTATATACTTTTGTTGTGATTGTGGTTGTTGTATTAGTTTTATAACCACTTATTGATCTTTGAGGCTTGAAGTCTGTAAACTTCAAAGAAGCCGAAAAGACCGTATTCACCCCCCCTCTACGGTTCTATAATTGGTATCAGAGCAGGATACTCAAGTTTTCAAGCATTAAAACCTTCACCTGAAGGCGTTTTAAAGTGAAAACTTCTTTTCCAAAAGATTCAAAATCCTTAATTCAACTTTTGGAAAAATAGAGTATTTGATCCATGGCTCAAGAGAACCTAATGATCTTTGGGGAGAATACTATTGACTATGAAGACCTATGTAAGAAGCATTCGAAGATTCATTTTGAAGATACTTGGTGTTATAGCAATGATGACGATAATGAAGAAAGGAATGAATCATGTCTTATAGCGTTCGAATCTCCGGAGGTACATCTAGAACCCTTTAGTTCAAATAAAACATTAAATGCTAATGATTTACTAAATGATAATTTTGAACTCATAGAAATAAATAATGATTGGATTAAAGAGATAAAAGCTCTACTTAGAGAGAAATGTATTTTACAACAAGAAACAAACAAACTCTATAGTAGAGCAAATGAGCTTGAACTTGAAATTAAGAACATCAAAACCAAAGAGGTGGTTGAACCATGCTTAAGTTGTGAAAAACTTACACATGTGGTTGACTCTTTGAATAATTATGTATCTAAACTTCAAGATGAAGCTATGAGTTTTTCAAAATTTAAGAAAAATTGCATCACTTTAGAAAATGAGTCTTTGTTCCAAGATAAAGAAGATCTTGAATGTTTTAAATTAGTAGAAATTACTTCCAGATGTTTAGAGAAACCAAAAGTGTTCACTAAAGAAAAACAAGATAAGAAACCGGGAACCTTAAGACCTAACGCGCTGGCTGACGCGCCAACACGCCAACAGCGTGCCAGGCTCGGTAATAGAAATAATGATTTATCTCGTTTTTGCTCTAAACCTATAATTCCTCAAACACATGTGTCAAAATCTTATGGTATTCAAGTGCCAACTTTAAGTGTCAAAGACATGAAACAATTTTACAAACCAATTACACATGATAGACATGATTCATTCAAAACACGTAAGACTTATTCAAAAAATAAGTATCATAATCAATCATCTTTTCAAACAAGAAATGTTTTTCATAGGAGAGACAACTCCTACCCAAACAAAAAATTTCAAAGACCAAGTAACACTAAGTTCTCCTCTCAAGACACTTCTTGGACAATATTCTCGGGATTCGGACTTAAGATACTTTGTAACTTACTCCAAGACCCAAGAATGTATAACATGGAAGTGGTTTATGCTAACCTCAATGGAGCCAAAAGACAATGGGGACCAAGAGTTTGAGTTTCATGTTTGTTTTATAAGGATGTCAAGAATATAAGTCTAAGCCGAGCAAAGCAAGTAAGCCACACATTGAAAAGATTTATAGACATCCAAATAGCGTCGGTGGAGGCAACTCTATGTTTAATTCTATCAAATTAATGATTGATTTAGATAAGGGTAGTTTTATGAATGCATATGATAGTGTAATGATTACGAATACTCATACATGCAATATGGGAGATTTCTCCAAACATGAAATATGTTTTGCATCCATAATAGATAATTCTACTCTTTTGGCATAGAAGATTAGGGCATGTTAACATGAAAGTAATTCATAAGCTAATTTCTAAAGAATTAGTTAGAAACTTACATATGCTTAATTTTGCAAATCATTCTTGCAATGCATGTAAATTAGGAAATCAAGTCCATGCAAGTCAAAAACTTAAAAATAACATTTCAAGTAAAAGAGTCTTAGAACTACTTCATATAGTATTATTTGGTCCATCAACCACTCAAAGCTACGAAGGTAACTTCTGTACTTTGGTTGTTGTTGATGATTTCTCAAGGTATACATGGACACAATTTTTGAAATCTAAAAATGAAGTTTTTGAAAAATTCAAAGTCTTAGGAAAATGTCTACAAAACCTACATGGTTGTTGCATTGCATCAATTCAAACAAGCCAAGGTGGCAATTTTTATAAAAATGTGCAATTCGGGGAATTTTTTGATAAATACGGAATCTTACATAACTTCCGATCTCCTTGCTCTCTTCAAACTAATGGGGTTGTTGAAAGGAAGATTCGGCATTTGCAAGAAATGTTTTGTATAATGCTTAGCGAACAATCTATCTCACAAAAGTTTTGGTGTCATGCTGTAGAAACCGCATCATTCATTCTAAATAGAACATCAATAACTAGAACACTTAATAAAACACCTTATGAGATTCTTAGGGGTAAAATGCCATCTTTAGGATACTTTGAAGTCTTTGGTTGTAGATGCATAATATCTAAAACTTATAATGGAATCTTTTTGGGATATTCACATACATCAAAAGCTTATAAAGTCTTCAATAAAGAGACTTCGAAGATTCTTGAAACAATCAACGTAATCTTTAACGAGAACACTCAATCAGCATTAAAAGATAAACTAGGTGAAAATGATGATCAAAACCAACATATTAATCAAAATAACCTAGTTGAAACAATAGAACACAATATTGAAAATGTTGAGGAAAATGTTTTTATGTCACAAGCTCAAAACAATGCATTTGCATTCATATCTACTATAGAACCTAAGTGTTTCGACGAAGCAATTAGTAATGAAAATTGGATTATGGCAATGCATCTTGAATTAGATCAACTCACACGCAATGATGTTTGGGAATTTGTCTCACTACCTAGTAGTCATACCGTTTTAGAATTAAAATGGACTTTTAAGAGCACCTTGCATGATAATGGAACAATTTGTGAAAACCAAGCTAGGTTAGTGATAAATGACTTAGACCAAGTAGAAAAACCCATTAATCACATTTTTTCCCCTGTTGCACAAATAGAGTCTTTATGTATTTTACTTGCATATGCATGTAGTGGAATGTTCAAACTAAAACAAATGGATGTCAAAAATGCTTTTAATCGAGTCATCAAAAATGAGATCTATGTAACACAACCACCGGGATTTATTGACTTTCAAAAACCTAATCATGTTTATAAGATAAATAAAGTCTTGCATGGACTTGAACTAGATAATCATTCATGGCATAATAGTGTAATATCATTCCTTGTTAATAATGAATATGCAAGAGGCATGAAGAATAAGTTGTTATTCTTCAAGATAAAAGACAAGCATCAAATAATCATTCAAATTTTTGAAGATGATATTGTCTTTGGATCTACATGTCAAACATTGCATAACGAATTTATTAAATGCATGCATGAGAAATTTAAAATGAATGTCTTAGGAGATCTTAAGTCCATACTAAACTTACAAGTTATACAAAGTGACAATGGCATATTCATATCAGAATCAAAATATTTAAGAGAGTCTCTCAAAAGATTTGATCTTGAAAATGCTAAGTCCATCAAAACGCCAATGTCAACCGACCTAAAACTTACCTTAGACAAGGAAGGAGTTTCGGTTGATAGCTCTAAATATCGATGTATGATAGGATGTCTACTTCACCTAACCGTTAGTAGACCCGACATCATGTTTAGTGTATCTTTATGTGCACGATTCCAAGAAAACCCCAAGGAATCTCACGTGAATGCCGTAGTACAGATATTTAGATACATAAAGAGCACACCCTACCTAGGCCTTTGGTACCTAAAAGCCTGGGGTATTGAAATAAGCGTTTACACCAACTCGAATCACGCCGGTGATTACGTTGATAGAAAAAGTACTAGTGGCGTATGCACCTTTTTAGGAGAATGTCTAACACAATGATGTTTTAAGAAACAAACGGATCCAGCTATATCCACTACCGAAGCCGAATATGTTGCAGCCGAAAGGGCTTGTCAACAAGCTTTGTGGATGAAGCAAGTCCTTAATGACTACAACATTCATATACAAGATGTTCTTGTATTGTGTGACAACAAAGGTGCTATCGATCTAAGTAAAAATCCCGTCCATCACTCTCGAACAAAAAACATCGAAATCCGCCACCATATATTATGAGATAGCGTTCAAAAAGGAAATATCCTCATGGAAAAGGTCGCCTCCGAAGACAACGTCGCTGACATTTAACGAAACCTTTAAAACATGAAGCGTTTAACTACCTTATATTAGGTCTCGGGATGATAGAGCATCGAGAATAAAGTCGTTTATTCTAACTAGTTGGTTTCTAAATTGAGTTGTACTTATCAAAGGTATACTCAAATTTTATATTACAAATATGATTTGTAATTAAAATCTCTAAACCAACAAACAAAGATTAGTTCTTTGTTAACTCATTCTAGGTACCCCATAATAATTAAAATGTTCTTTTCTCACCTTATCCTCTTAATCTCATCCAAACGTAATCCACTAAGTGTCATTTTCATTAGACCATAAGAAATTATGGGCCCCCACTTCTAAAAACATCCAAACATACACCCACTCACCATCACTCACCTCTTACTCCTTTCCCCCTTTCTTCTTGCCGCCACTCCCACACACACACACACTCACAATATTTTTTTCTCTCCTTCTTCATATTTCAATCCTTCAAGAATCTTGGTAAGTTTTGATCTCCCATTGCTCCATATTATGTTTATTTCCATTACTATCTATTATTGAATTATTTTCATATACACTATAGGTTTTCTTTAATTAAAACTAGTTCTAGGCAATTCCCAATTGATTTGTGATTGAAAAATTGATTAATTACATATGGAAAAGGTTCTAATTACAAGCAAAACTATGGCAAAAAATTTCAAAACTTTCTTGACATAATTCGAATTCTGATTTTTGGGTGAGTTACATAAAGGGATTTTAGGGATTTTGACATAGAATAAGTCTATATGTAACAAATTTGTAATCTTTCATGAAAACATTTTTCAAATCTTGAATTTTCGGGGGAAATCCATAATTTTAATTAGGCTGGCGTACTGGCCGGCGCGTCGACGCTTGGGCAGCACGCCAGGAATGCTGTAACATTTTCCTGATTTTTCGATCTTATATACATATATATAAACACATAGTGTGTTACTTTGTTAGGAACAATGGGTGATCGAAAGGAAACCAAACAATTCATGAAGAAGGTTAAGTGTGCTTGAAACAACAAGGTTTACAAACCATTTGATGAACGTAACTATCATGAGGGGCATCATTGTGATAATGATTACATTCATGTGTCGGGTCTTCAAGAACCTTTCAAAAATGCCGGTTGTCTCTCCTTTGCAATTCTACCACCCGCCATCTATCCTCGACATATTCAAGAGTTCTTTGCAAGATATCATTTTAACATGAACGAGCTCACTCTCAATTTCCATATGTATGGTCACGACTACGTATGGAGCTTGGAGAAGCTTGGTGATGTACTTGGTATATCTTCGCAAGGACTCATGATTTCAACCGACTCAACCAAAACCAAAGAATTCAAAAAATACCGGATCTACCATCCCACCGAAAAGGAAAGAATCGATGCGGCCCTAGTCCAAAACACCATCTTCAAACCACAATTTCATTGCCATAATGAAGCGGACTTTCATTGGCCTCGATCACACATCTGTGAGAAGCTTCGCACATGGGAATATGTTTTGACTACAAATGTGTTTGTGAAAACCGAGTCCAAAAGCAACATCTCTATCATGGTTAGGTATATGCTCTATTACATTGAAACCGGAACACCATTCAACTTTGCCTATCACATGGCAAAAAGAATGGACAAATTAGGTGGGAATACGAGATTGATTCCTTTTGGACGCCTTCTCACAACACTATTTTAGCACATTCAAACTGAACACCCAGAGCATGCTAATCATTGGCCCGATTGTGAGGTCGTAGGTCCGGTCTTCACCAACTTCAACTCGGAGAGCCTCAACAACACCGATGTCGATATTGATCTTCCGGAGTTTAGTGGATCTTCCAGAGTTTAGTGCATCAACATCTAAACAACCCACTATGGATCCAATCGGAAGAATGGAACATATGATCAATGAAATTGTTGATGAACAAACTTGGAATGCTTCAGATTACATCATAAGTGATGATGAAGAGCGAGAAGATGTGGCTTCCCTACCGGATCATGAGCGTATTGCCTTCAAAACCTACCAATCGGTTAAGCGTCAACGCCGTGAGAGTCGGTCAAAATTAGGAGTGTTGAAGAACTTCATCACAAAATGGGTCACTTACATGTCGTGTAAGAATCTTTGATGATTGTGTAACTTGAATATTTGATGTTTAGCTCTTGGCACTACAATATCTCCTAAGACATTTTCCTTTCATGTTTGTTGCATCATAACGTTAGATTTTGTGGTTGTTGAACAATGTCTCATGCTTGTTGGTGTGTTATGATGAATAATTGCTTCCTTATGTTTATGCTTGTCTTCTAAATATTGTTATCATATGCACTAACCCATGTTGTAAGTATCTAAATGGTTATCTAACCCATTTTGGACTTCCACATGTGAGGATTGTTTGTGTCTTGCGTGTTGGACTTCCAAATGGTTATCTAACCCATTTTGGACTTCTAAATATTGTTATCATATGCTCTTGACCCATGGATCCCCGTCTTTGAACAAGGGGGAGCAATGATCTAGGGGGAGCTTTGTTCAAGGGGGAGCTTCCTATCGGAGAAATAAAGCTCTAGCTTTGCTTAAAGTTAAAGTCCAAGTGATATCCCTCCTTTTTGATTTGACAAAAGGGGGAGAAATAAAGCAAAGTGTAAAGACCAATTCAAAGATAAAGATCAAGGCTTCACCAAATTACAAGGCAATGTCAAGATGCAAGCTACACCAAAGGCGTTCTTAATCTTCACTACAATTTGTAATTTTATTTGCTTTCGGAATTTATTTGTCATCATCAAAAAGGGGGAGATTGTTGGGACAACATTAGTTAAATCTCCTTATGTTTTAATGATGACAAATAAACCTTCGAAACACATAAAATCACAAACGTTAGCCAAAATCTTCCCGACCCAAGAACTGGGCCTTGCACGCTGCCGGCGCTCCGACGCGCCAGCCCACTGTATTGGTCGGGACGAATTTTGAAAGTCGGCTTTCCCCTTACCCGAAAAATGTGGATCTTTTAATACAGTAATGAATATGTTATGTGCTTCATTGGGAACACTCGAAACGAGCTTTAGAATTAGAGGGATCCAAATTTACAACCTCCCATTTTTGGCAAAACGCCAACTCAAGTATTTTGATAAACGCCTCTAGCCAAGGCCTTTTTAAACCTAGGGAGCTTATATATTTCACATGACATGAAGTGAAAGTATTTATATGGCCATAATCCATGTTTATGTATTCTCTAATCACGTAACGGGTTTACTCCCTTATTGGTCAAACTAAGTCAAAGGTCCCTTTGCGTAAACGCATCCTTTCCCGATATGGGATATGCTTTACAATGATGCAAAGCACTTATCTTGTTTTCATCAAGATGATTATTGATTACGTCGAGTTGTGGAAATTCACGTATTATGAGATTATGAATACTCGACGTTGAGTTACTTGAGATTATAAGTAACCTTTGATTTTCTCAACCCATAATCATAATTGTCAATTCTTTTCTTTCTTAATGACATTGTGATTAAGCCATAATCAATCCTTTGATTATTCTCTACACCAAACTAATCCTCCAACCATTTCAAAATCCTCACAAATCTTATCTCCAACATTCTATTAATATTCCCTTACACCTTTAGTACTTCCATGTACTTCTTGTCCCCTACATTCCCACACCGCATCTTCCAAACTTTCCTTTCTATACATTCCAATAAAACCACTAAGATTTCTCCACCACATCACCTTCTTCATCCAACCCTTCATTTCAAAACAAATAAACCTTCCTCACAAACCACCTTCCTCCTCACCTCCAACATTCAAATTTCTAATTTGAATCTCAACACATAGGTTCCCCATCACTTTAACATCTCATCCTTACAACTCACTCTCTTACACTCTCTTCCTCTCTTCAAATTCAAATTACACACACTCCTCTCACAACCCTTTCCATCTTTCACACACTTTCTAACTCACTCCTTCTCATTTCATCACATGCCTAATTCAAATTTGAATTCTCACCTTAGGCTCCCCATCACATCTCTATCCCATCCCTCTCACATAATCCAACTCACCACCTTATCTATTTACTCTCTCACACTCCAACATTAGATTAAAATTTTAATTTCAAACCTTTCGCTCCCTTCCATCACATCACCTCCAACTCACCCAAACTCATCTCAACCCTTCATCCCATCTTTCTCTCTAAGGATAGGATATTCCCTTGGATATTCTCTTCTCACCCAACCATGGTTACTCTTCTAACTAAACCATGGTTCACCTTAACACAACCTCACTCTCTCACTTCTATCTCACACAATTTGAATTTCAAATTTAAATGCTTCCCTCTCTCTATCTCTAACATCCACACTTCCTTTCCAATCAAAGGAATATTCCCTTGGCATATTCTTCTCTTCTTTCTATGCCAAGTGAGGAATACCCAAACTACCCTATCCAAATATCCCTTCTGCCCTTCTCTCTTTGATAATTGGTTTCACTTAAACACTTCACAAAACATTTTTACAAATTGGCTATTTGAGTTGGTAGACCTTGAGGATGAATAATATAAAGGTCTAAATGTGTGAAGTACAATTGGGGGTTTAGCAAGGTTGGGTATTTAAAAGACCAAGATCCAAAAGAGAAAAATATCCAGGTACTCTGGCGCGTCGCTGGCGCTCCGACACGCCAGCAGCGCGCCAGCCTCGTTAACATTTTTTCTCATTTTGGATTTTGGCCTATAAATACCCACCCTTGCCTCTTGTATTCCTCACCCCTTGCCATTATTCTTTCTCTCTTATTTCTTTTCTCTCAATTCTCTAATTCTATCTTATGTTCTTAATCTTTCACATTAACATCATTTGAAAGAACACATCCTCTTTGCAAGGGAAGAATCACAAGAACTTAATCCACTATTATGATTGTGTCGAGGGTCTTCTTCTCTATACCCTTTCTATTACAATCGAGTCTCTAGGTTAGGTTAGGGCTTGATTGAACAATCGAACATTTATTAATTCGATTTGGTTGTAATGGGAATCTTGTGTCGAGGTGACCAAGCCTAGATCATTTGGGATCTAGTTGGGGTTTGATACTTCCGGTGGGAAGTCTTTGTGGTTAAGTCGAATCACGAGTCCTTGCGGGTGGAATACCGTTGGGGAGTAGCTCTTCTTAGTGAGCGCCGATCTTAGTGCATATCGGTGGAGCGAAGTTGCAACGGTTTGTAGTCCACCGAAAGGATTATACTTAGTGAATAGTATAGTGTCGTGGATTCGCAACTAAATGTACGGATGGTATAAACCCCCATCCCAAACCAGTTGTATAATCACTTATTGATCTTTGAGGCTTGAAGTCTTTAAACTTCAAAGAAGCCGAAAAGACCGTATTCACCCCCCTCCTCTACGGTTCTACACTCTGCATTCTTATTAGCAACATCTTGCATTGCTTCCTCAAACGTCTTGCAAGCATCCAATACCACCTGATCAATACCATTCTTGTTACCCACTTCACTAGAGACTGATTTGATTACAATGGGATCATAAGAGTACGCTAAATCAGAAATCGGATCAGAAGGATCAGCTATAGTGTATACGACTGATGTCACATCTATTGGGGCTGTTTGCTTAACCGTTTGTACATGTCCAGCCATTGAAATGATTAATCCACCACCAACTCTTGTCCCAACATCATAATGAGCTAAAGACATCATTAATTCAATCTTATTCGTACGACTTTGATCAATTGGATTAACTATACCGTCAGTCGAATCACATGACAAAGGATTAGGGAGATTTTGACCCAACATAGTCACCCCCATATCGTTACCAGGTTCATTAACACAAAAGGGAGTAGACACAGTAGCATTAGTCGTTCCCAGATTCATACCACTACTACCACCATTCTTCAGACTAGCTTGATCGGCCAAGCTAGTCGAGGGGCTGCCGACACCAACACCAATTCCATCATATTGGCCAACAATATTCGAACCCTTGCTCGCACTTTTGTTATTCAAGAATCCCTTTTCCATCTCTCAAAACCCACAAACACAATCAAAATTTTTGTTCAGTTTAGTGATACGATATAACAAAGTGCTTATTTTCTAGTAAAGGTTTGCTCCTGGTAAATTTTGTTACGCTAGAAAAACAATAAAATACAACAAATGAGGGTGAATCTCACATTTCAGCCTAAACAGGGAAAACAAACGCTCATACTGTGCTTGACACCTAACCTAACATAAGAATGGCATGCCAAACTTATGAGACCTAAAACAAACCCTACCTAAGTTGACCACAATACTAATGTCAAACGCTTTAGCAAACTACATTTGGGTATTAGTCAAATCACAATCATCATCATCATATGGGTCTTCATCATAGGTCTTCTCCTTCAATTGCTCATATGAGCTCTTCTCACCCACTCCGCTGCTACTTTTAGAACCTTCACTAACCTTGGAACTCATAGATGCCACAAAACTAGCAGTTTCAATATAGACCTCGAACACTTCATCATCATCACTATCCACATTATCCGGATCATCAACCTTTTTATCATCTTTATCCTTGCTCATAACGTGACCCTCATCAATAGAAGGTGTAATGTTCGAAACACATGAAGGGTCAACAGTAGGTGAATTAGTGATATTACCATTAGATTTTACATTAGCATTAGAACCGTCATCTAACTCACTTAAAGCAGCAAACACATTTGAGGTATTCGCTAAATTAGCATCCTTTTTTTTGGATGACTCGATGTAGAAGCCTCATTTGTGTTGTCTTTTGGAATAGTAGCCTTAGTAGTAGTTTGTTGTTTCGCAACCGACCTATATTCAACTTTCTTGTTCATAGATACCCCGTGAAACCTCTTAGGATTAGATCATTTATGCTTCACTACAATAAAACCATCATTCGAAACCCTCTTTGATGCACCCAAAATCTGACTCTTACCTTTATCAATCACATTGACCACACGTTTAGGAGCAGCTTTGGGACAATCATCAAGAGAATGAGCATATAACGAACATGTACTACAGTGAGGGGGTTCCCATTCATATTCAATACAAATAGACTCTTTTGTATATCCACTTCCATTAAGCTTTGGAACAACCAACACTAGATTATCACAAAACTCATTAGACGCATTAATTTCAATCAAGGCTCTAGCATAACTGCTCCTCCCCCATCAATCCACATACATATTATTCGTATATGATTCAAGCATCATAGGAGTACCAATTTTAGAGGCGTCAAGCTTAACCCATTTGAAGTATATGAAACCAAAAGAACATCAAGGAATTCACCCAAACTGGGACACAAGACAAATCTTTTTTCAAAAGGCTTATCGAGGGTGACCACATATTAAGAAATATGGGAATTCCACGAATCATCCATGGGCCATCTTGAAGAATAGATTCTGCACCCTGAATAGACGGGAACTTAAAACAGGAAAAAAACGTTCGCGTTCATCGTTACTTTCACTATACCATACTTCTCCCAATTATTACGCACAGACCATTCAACAACAAGAAATGCAAGCCTTTTACCAATAAAGTACCCATATAGCAAATTCTTTAATCTCTCATTTACCTCGTGAACCGAAGCTATAGGTAATCCAACATCATAATCTGCATCATTAGATACATTAGCTTCTAGTTTTCAAAAATTTGACTTAGTCATAGACATAGGCTTAGCTTATTAGCATAACTCGAGGGAATTTCTTCAGTAGATGTAGTAGCAGGCTTTTTACCCACATTAGCATATGAGGAATTAGTAGTTTTAGCAGCAATCTGCATAGCCTCTTCAAAACTATTACATGCAGAAATAGTCGAGTGTTCATTATAGATATTGATCTTCACAAGTTCACTAACAAGTTCATTAGAATTAACAACATGCTTATCCTTCTTCGTTTTAGAATTTTGGGACTTGCCACAACCAACACTAGTATCACTAGTAGATGCAAGATGAGTGGACAAAACAACAGGTGTATCTACAGCCTATTCTTTCCCATTCGTTCTAGCTGTTTACATCTGATCACTTCCATTATCACAATGTGTTCTCCCAAGAGAAGCACCATTATTCGACACATCAACCTGCTCATTATTAATATCCCTTACTAAAGCAAGTTGTTCATTACAAGAATCAGTAGTTACGTGCTTATAATTCCTAGTAGGTTTGAGTGGTTGTCCATCTTCGCCCAATAGAACTACTTTACCTTATAGCAATTGATTTTCTAGGTTACGAATATTAGTAGCAAGATCAATATTCGTAGCCTCATTATTCTGAGTAACATGTTCATTACTCATCTCCGTTTGTCCCTCAACCGAACTCCCACATGTTTCCTCCATTGCGGTTACAGTTGACTCAACTTGATTACCTCTTCTAGGTTTGAGTGGTTTTCCATCAGCCACTAACAACTTTGAGTCATTGTTACAAATCTTAGAAGCCAACTAACTCAATGATGGAAAGTTGGTCTCCATTGCAGTAGCATCTAAACTAGAATCGATCAAACCAGTACCTTTTTTCTTTTTCTTCTTTTCACTTCCTCCCCCGAATCCAAAAACCCTGCTTTCAACATCAAAGAAACGATCGCAACAATTAAAAACTGGAAGAACTAAACAACATCACTCTTCGGCTATATGGAAACCCTAAAAAGTTAGGGCTTGGAACGAAACACTACGAGTAATTAACCGCCTTCAATAATTGATATTTAATGCATTAATGAGATCGATATTGTCATTGTTAAACCCATAAGGATGATTCTGAGTGAAAACCCTAAAAAACACGCAAAACTCTAAACGCAATACAAAACCATGCAAAAATGAAGATGAATACGGATAATAATATATAAACGAATCATTAATGAAGAGAGATGTACGATTTGGAGGAAAAACGAGTAAGGGTTTTTAGGGAATCATAATTCGCTTTGAATTGTCTTTATCGCCAGAGAGAAGGAGGTAATTTTAAAATATAAAAAAGTGCTTATTTATTCTCGTTTTCAAAGCGTGTTTACACACTTAAAACGTATAAAATTTTTCATTTGGATTGTGCATGAAAATATTAGTTTATTTTATATTTTCATCTTTTTAGGTGTCAACTTAAAGTAAAATAAAAAATAAAAAAATTTACACTTCTAAAAGTGAAGATACAAACATGTTAAGAGGGTGTTTGTTTAAGCTTATATCAAGGCTTATGAGCTTATTTGATTTTGGTTTATATATCATAAGCTTTAATTTTCTGGCTTATTTTGAATTTTATGAGCTTATATAATTTTATCATACCATAATAAATTTATATAATCCCACAAATCTCAAAATAAGTCAGAAAATTGAGGCTTATTAAATATAAGCCGAAAAACAATTAAGTTCATAAGCTATATATATGTTAAATAGACTTACTTATATTGGATTGGTATTAGTATTTATGTAAGACATGATTGACTAATTAGTAATATTGATTGATTATCATGTTTACATGAGACCCAATATTGTACTAATGACTAACCTAACAATTGGGCTTGAAGCTAAACCAATACAAATACTAATACTATTCTAACACAAATACTAATACCAATCCAATGCAAATAAGTCCACTTAACAATATAAGCTTAAACAAGCAACCAATATGACTGTTAAAATTTACTAGTGTGTAAAATTACTGGTGTGTGAATGGTTATAATCTAGATATCAATCTAAATCGTGTGATCACTTTCAGATTAAAGTATTTTGACCCTATACGCTTCGGGTTCATGAAATCCTTAATTGGATAATACATATTGGCAATTGAAATCTAAGGCACGAGAAATCAATCAGACACATTAGAGTATTGTGTTGGGAATTAAACCAACAGTTAGTACTGCCAGGCTAAATGTTACAACTGCTGGAGTATAACACTAACAATACTAATTGAGTTAGTACTGCCATTACAAACACTTTGTACTTCTTATGTTCTGAATATGTGTAATGTGATAAGTATAGAAAAGATTTAGTGAATATCTTCTAGTTATAGATTGATACGAATATTGTAATTTACTTGTACAGTACTCCTTGTGCTATAAAAAGAGGTCCTAGGTTAGGTTTTAGAAAGATCGTGTTGTTAATTCAAGGTTGTAAACCCTAGTGATAGCTAAAGATCACTCGTATTATTATTAATAATATTGAATCGTTTGAAGTTATTCTCATTGTTCACTTACATACATTACTATTCCATTCATCAAGCAATCATTCTCCTAAGTGTGATCAAAGTATATTCCGCATACTTAATCACATTAACTCAAAGTATCATATACACATTAACAGGACTAACATCCTAAGTGTATTTAGATCCTCTCAAGTGGTATCAGAGCCAGGTTGATACTATTGAACTTTAGAAGAAGCAATGGACATGGAGACTTCAACAACTAATGTGGCTGCAAAGTTACCAATGCTTAAGCAGAATGAATTCCAGGTGTAAGACTATGCACTCTGGGAAATTATTGAAGAAGGGAACTTATTCAAGCCTACGACCACAACATCAACTGTAGATGGTAAGGTTCAGACCACTGTGCAGACAAAACCAGTGACCGCAGAAGAGAAGATTCAGATGAAGAATGACCTCAAGGCAAGGAGTATGCTCATGATAACAATACCTAATGATCAACTATTGAACTTTAGCAAGTTCAAGGATGTTAAGTCATTATTTGAGGCCATTGTTGCTAGATATGGTGGGAATGAAGCCACCAAAAAGACTCAGAAGACACTCCTCAAGCAAAATTTTGAGATCTTCTCTGCAATAAGCAATGAATCATTGGATCACATGTTCAACAGACTTCAGAAGTTTCTGAGCCAACTTTTTGTTCTTGGAATTGATATACCCCAGGAAGACCTCAACTCAAAATTCCTGAGAAGTTTACCATCAGAGTGGGCTATGCATGTTGTTGTCTGGAAAAACAAGCCAGACATTGATTCTATGAGCTTGATGGACTTGTATAGCAACTTCAAGATTGTGGAGCAAGATGTAAAGAAGACTGCAGGAACAAGCTCAAGCACCACTACTACAAATTGAAGTTAAAGCGACACTAAGTAAGTGTTGTATTATGGGTTTAAAATGTTGCATTATGCCTAAAGTGACACTTTACCAAGTGCTACATTATGTAACGTCGCCTTAGGTATAAGTGACACTTTCAAATAGAATATGCAATATTTTTTAAATGTGTTGCCTTTGTTTTGCAAATGTGTTAATGAGAAGTGCAACACTTTTTACATTCAAACACAACACTTATTATAATTAATTGCAACACTTTAACACTCAATGCAACACTTTTTACATTAAAATACAACAGTTTTATACTTACACGCAACACTTTTTAAAATCAAATGCAACATTTTTTTATAGAACCACAACAATATTAGATTCAAGTGCAACACTTTTTCATTTGCTACAACAAAGTATGCAGCACTTTATCTTATGAAATGCAACATTTCTAGTTGTTTTTCATCATTAAGGCAACACTTTTTTATAAAATTTTTAACACTTTTGTTTCACATAATACAATGCTATATATATTTGATACTAGGAACATATATAAGGATACACAAGCAATATGATACATTAAATTATAATTTTACATAAGTTTGTCTGTTTACAAAGTGATACAGCAAAAGCATTATGAGTTATTGCGACCAACTACCATGATCTAGTTTAGGTATTTACAAAGATCTAGCAAAAACATCATCAGTCTTTGCGAACAACTTCGAAAAGCTGGTTTCAAAAAGGGTTTCAGTAGAGTGGATATATACACAAACCAGTTAACGTCAGACGATTGCATTCAAGTGGTAGTCTTTATTCCTTTTCGTCAGGCTTTGATTGCTTGTTAGAGCAGCAACTTGTTTTTTTATGGAGGCTAGGGTGGGACTATGTGGTTGTCTTTTAGCGGGGTTGCTGGGATGTACTTTTCTTTCCGTTTGGGTGGATCAGCAAGAGTGGAGGTAGACCCAATTAACATGTTGTTGCAGATCTGTAAGAAGCGACGCCTCCATTGGTTTTTACGCTTTTACTACGTGTATTTTAGTCTCTGTTTAACCACGAAATTCAATTTCGTAGTGGCGTATAAAGGCAACAATTGTTTGTCCTTGAACTGATGAAGCAATGGCCGCTCCAGTATCAGTACCCTGTAATACACGTGTAAGTAAATGTGCGTTTTCAGTTTTTAAGAGAGTAATACATTGTAACTTGAGTCCAATAGAAATCATTTTTATAGTAGCACCAATTTGGTTTGATGAATGAAATAAGTGGATATCATATCACCTCATCTTCCGCGTTTTTAACTTCCAGTGCATTGAACGGTATGAATGTTTGGCATGTATGCTACCAGTTCCATCGTTAATTACCAGTGTCACATGAGACCTAGACAATACATGGGGAGGATATTTTTAATAAAGATTATATAATGCATACTACTGGTTGAGAATGTGACTTACATTACACAGACTTCTGACTCTTGTTTACAGGCAGGGCATGTGACAATCCAAGATAGATCAGCTTCAAGTGACTTGTGGCACTTGGCACATGCCGTATACCAACAACCCTTTTGTTAAAAAGAGAGGGTAATTTTCCCTTTAATCCAAGCAGTTTTTACCTGTATATAAAATGAGGATGGTATGGTAATGGTGTATAATCACAGAATAAACGAATGACATGCTAAAGTAACCATATTGGCAGACGATTTTTAGTGACGCAACGGCTGTGGAAAGAGATTTGATGTTTTGTTCTTCTGGATAAGACAGCAAAACGCTGTGCTCCTTGTAGCTTTCTGTTTAAAGAAGTCATTGAAGCTCTTGCTTAACCTAAATTAAAAATATATGTTTACGAAATAATGTCAAATATGTTCGGATTTGCATCAAATATAATTATGCAGTTTCATTAAAGAAAAATGTACCACTGTCTCATTTGTAACTCTTTTTAATGGTGGGTTGATCATTTATCTAATGATCATTTTGTGCTCAATGAGAGGCCTGTACAACAGTGTAAAAACTAGTAAGAAATATAACAAAATGGTGTGTGCTTAAATAGTTAACTGACAACCGTTTTCTATACTGTGTGACAATCGCAGAACATGTATCCCAAGTTTTTTCAGATTGTGAAGCGTTAAAATGAATTATAATTTGCATTGTTTCACTTAGAGTTGAATGTTGTCTTTTTCAACCTCCTCTCTCTCTCTTTCATTCACATCTTGATGCATAGAAGAATGATTATGAAAGAAAAAAAGGTTTACAAATTCCCTATTATCTTGCTATGTAATATTTTATTTGAAGTTTGTGGTTGACATATCAAATACATACCTTGAGATCTTACATCATCCTCATCCTCTTCGTCTACGAGGAAAAGTTGTTTTCTTGATCCACTAGAGATGCTTGTTGTTGCAGAATTAGGCTTAGCTGCATTGTGACCCGAATGCCTTTGTGACCCTTTCTTATTTAATACAAGTTCACCCAGGGTGACTTTTGCTCTTGATTGATTCTTGTTTGCTGCACTTCTATCAATAAATTGTCCATTTGCAATTAGAAGGAATTTCGGTAGTATTAATCACAATTGAGTCAGTTTTGCTAAGTTTTAAAAGCAGCCAAAAATGAAATAGGTCGAAAGTTGCCGACAGGTATATAATGCATATAACCTCCTGAACTGTGTTATAATATAGTTTTCCTAATCAGATTTACCACGTCGGTTATTGCTTAGAATAAAAATAATGTTTCAGGTCAATCCAAGCCACCAAAGCCTGTTTATAGCCGTTACTAGACTCGCCATTTTGCCACTATAATGATACAAGACAAGAAATACGAATATCAAGTGTACCTGAGTGGGGATTTCACTAAAAGAAGAAACGCCGAACAGTTTTTGTGTTATATCAGGATCTACAGAGCCTCCAATGTAAATTAAGCAGTCCTCTCCGTTTTCAAGAAGATAGATCCCGTCATCGCTCACATGTTCACTAGAGAGTGGTATAGGAGGGGGAATAACGGATCCATCGGTATCCTGTAGCCACAGATGAAACATGCAAAAAAAACGTGTAAGTTGTAGAAATTGAATATCTGAACATTTTGTTAAGTGAGATTATTCTAAACCTTTGAGTCAATATCATGAACACTTATCATTCTGGGATACACAAGCGGGATTGCTAATTGAACAGAAAGTGAGGTGACATAGTTGATCCAAAATGACCTGTCATCTATACGCCCATCACTTCGTAGTCCAATACTTTTAATCAAAGCTGCAATCAAGAAATAAAGGAGGTAAATTACCTGTGCGCATCTTATGCAATATTAAACCAAAACATTTAAGTGGTATCTAGGGGTGGGCAAATCGAAAGAATCTTTGGATTCGTTATATTTTCACTAGAGTTGGCAAGATGACCAGGTGAAAAAAGAACAAGTCAAAACAGGTCATCTTTAGCATGAGCCAGGTTGAGATGACCCACAAAGACTTTTTGCCTATCTTTTTTGAACTTATAGAGATTGTTAAAGAGTTGATTATGATTACAAAAAACAAGATTACCAAGATTATTATCTTAATCTTTTATAGAAGGTAATTTATGAGGTTGTATACCTTATAAAAAACCTTAACGGGATTTCCAACACATTTGATACATTCCCATTCAATCAAATTATTGGTAATAAATGAATGCGCTGAAATTGCCACCTTTAGTGGCTCTCGCTTTCAAGGAATGGTTTGCGACCGAACTGATTTAGAATGATTGGATTATTAGTTTTGGTCGGTATCCGATGCCACCACTACTGATAACCCACTACTTAGAATGCCTTTAATAAAGAAGAAAACAGACCGAGAGTGTATAGAGGCAACAATTGAGTGCCTCAGGAAGAATTAGTTGTCCAGATGATGACACAGTTGCACAAAACTTCCGATAAGAATTAAGTATACTAATGCAAAGATCTGTCACCCGATCCCTCACTTGAGGTAACGGAGTAATAGGGATTTCATTAGCCGCTGCAACACACAAAAAAAGAATAAATCTTTATAGTATTCAATAAAGCAAAAGTGAAATCCAAAATTAAACAAATTCAAATACCTTGCTTTAGGAAACAAGAAAACTGGGTGTCTAAATCAGCTGAGCGAAAAAGATTGCTCAGCATGCTTGTGCAAGGCAACGATAAAGTGGACACACGTATTCTTCTTTGCCCATATACAGTAGTATAAAGAAGCGCACACTGGAAAGAACATTCTGTGCCATCTGGTAATTTATCATCATGTTTCAAAGTCACCATTATAGATTTGTCACAATCAACCTGCAAAATATTAGTTTCAATAAAAGTGGTCTTATAAGCTAGGAACTCAAGGCTTATAAATTTGAAGTTCAGTATATACCGCAGGTAGGTCAACATCTGTGGAAATGCGTTTACAGAAGTTTCCAGAGTAGTCTTGTACTTGAAGACCCTAAAGAATCGAAGGGAAGAGACAACAAAATGAGAAATGGATAAGTATACCATATTTTGGAAAATATTATAAGAGGTGACCATTTTGACCATTTAGATATGAATGTGTCGAGGTTTACGCTTAGTTTTTAAGGGTAACATAAATAAAAAGTGTTAAAAGGAAACAGGACAAATTGGTCTAAACCATTTTATGTGAAACATTGAATCATTGTAGAAATAAGACTACTGTCTGTAGAATCATTGTAGAAATAAGACTACTGTCTGTAATCATATTTGGCACATCAACTATATACCCAAAACTCAAATATCAATGATAAGAAATAAAGAAGTGTTTCGGGTCAAGCAGATCCAACCAATACCTACATTTACCCTAACTGATTTGACCCGATGCCCAACCCGACAGACCCACCCAATTTGCCACATCAATGGATATGGTACGAAAGTTAAACTGAAGCATAAATCTTTTTAGGGCTCACCTGGCTACATCTAACACGTATTACTGATTCAAAACCTTGTGGTCTTGTGACATTCCATCGCAGATCATTGTAAAGTTTTGTGGGGTCCGAAAGTGCAGAGAAAGGGTGATAATAATAAACCTGAAAATAGGAGGGATTTTTATTAAAAGCGGCTCTTAAAGAATGGCAAGAAAACCAATCTAATTTGTTTGACAAAAAATAAGATTGCAATGACTACCTGTCCTCCAGTGGTTTGAGGGATAACAGAGATTGAAGCAATATCAACATAACTTTGGGTAGTGATGAATACATCGACAGAGACCTATAAAATATTTGTGATCGCATAAACAATTTGGTAAGATAAAATCAAAATGGTTGAATCTCATCAAAGAGGTAGCAAAATGCAAATTAGATAAAGGTTCACCTGGTACTCTGCAAATTCAATTGCCAATGTCTTAATAGTCTTGTCTACTGGTTGAAGTAATTTATGAGGTTCTGCGGTTTAAAAAAAAAAAAAGCGTTTTCAGATTAACTTCTTTCATCAACTTTACTACCTTAAACATGTAGATGCACTTTGGTGAGGCCATTATACATACTACGTGAATCCCATTTATAAGATCTTAGTACCATGCAGATATGATTCTAATATCAAAAGATTTAAAGGAAACGGGTCAAAAAGGTCAAAATTAGCCCAAAGCATCTTTTCATGCATAAGACCTACTTAATCATTATAGCAAACATTACATAACTATTGTAATAAGATAATTTTGTAATCATATTTGACCCACTAACAGTATATATATAGACTTAAAATATAGGATAAAAAAGTTTTGGTCCAGCCCAACGCCAACCATTTTGGCCTGTCTGTTCAACCTGGTCATTAGTTGATATTAGTCATATTACCTTCTCTCCTGCAGAGATATTAGTTCTTCCTTCAGCCTCTCTAGCAGAAAGAGCCACAATACCAACAGAAGGCAAGACTGAAAAATAATAAAATGGGGTCAATATATGTTTCTACCTCAAACCTCTTAATAATAACACATGCTAAAAATATAAATAAGCTTGCCTGATGCTGATTGAAATACCAAAAGCTTGCCTCCGGTACTCTTCATTGCCAGAAAAGCAGCCTAATTGACACATATGAAGCAATAGTCATAGACTGCTAAGCTGATACTAAGTGGGTGTTTGGATGTGCGCTTTGAAACAGATTATTGATTAAAAAAATATATATATATCAGAATAAAGAACAGGCATTAGCCTGTTTAAAAATGGGACATGTGAGTGTTCGGTGAATTCTGGTCGTTCAAAAAATCATTAAACGGGATGACCAAAAAAAGAGGATCTGAGAAGAAAAAGAAAATAGAGATGTCTTGTGAAATAAACCAAACACCATAGAGTGAAGCAAACGGGTTTTTGGATAAACTCCTATATGTGTGAATTAAAATGCGACTTATCTTAATCATGTTCAATACAAACTGAAAATGAAGACCTGCCCCGCAAGAGACTTTAATAGCACAAAGCCAAACTAGGGGAGAATATATATGCTCATAAGCGTACTAAGAAACAATCTTAACATAACTCACAAACACACTCTCGCTCCAAGGTCATAATTGCTTATTACAAAGACGGCATATGCACATACAAAAACAGCAATAGACGCATACGATTCCTGTAAATGATGAATAACGATATGAAATTAGTGGCATGAAACCGAAACCTAAACTGAAAACTGAAAACATGAAGTCACATTTACTGTCATCAAGACAAAATGACCATAGAAATTGATAGTGCCTTGGGCTGAAACTCGACTTTTCGAGACCAGGTTTCAACCCTTACTAGGCCTAATCCAGTCCCAAAAAGTTACCAGTCAAAAGTTAACCCCATTCGATCTCATTCTAGTCCTTTATCATGTTCCAGTAGATTAACAAGATTATAAGCTAATACTGTATGTGACTTAAGACATTATGTGTGTAGGTGGTACAAGGACATGTCCACAGAGGTAGGTTATGAGAGCCAAATTCACACAATTAAGTAACTACCTATCTAAGAATGGCTACATAATAAGGAATGACCACTAGCGATCTCACCCACTCTATTAAGTAGTCTCTCACTCTGTCCCTCAATAATTCCTAAGCTATCTCCATTCTGAGATAGAAGCATATGTATTATTTAATATTCACAGCTACATACCAATAATGGTCTCTCTTTACCTCATAATCTGTCTTTTTATAAAAGCTCGCGATTATCACTACACAATATACATCACATACATTCCGAAAGCAAATTAAAACCCTTCATCACACGTCATTGCATTTTGAACCAAACATGTTTTCATTCAATAAAGTCTGATCAGTAAAAAACAATTGTTTTTCCAAGTCAGTCGACCAAAACCATAGACATATCCATGTACCTTAGTGCCTTATAATCATTAAATAAACCCTATGTAGTTGTAATTAAGTCTAGTTAGGATCAAGGTTAACACTAATATAACTGAAATAGGTTACTTGGATTATCTAACAGATAGCATTCATGATATGCATTAAATAGAAGATAATCCCAATGCCTCTATTTTAAAATAATAATCGTAGATAAACTAGAAATGCTGGCTAACCTGAGATTTGGACCAAGAAATTGTTTTGGTTAAACGATTTGGTTCGGTGAGACTGATTGTGAACGGCGGCGGCTAGTAGTGTGGTGTGGAGAAGGGTTTTGATGAAGTGGAAGTGAGAAGATGGTTAGGGTTAGAGGATTGGTAAAAGTGGTTTGAAAAGATGAAATTAATTTTTTTTTTAAAGTAGGGCGGGTGATGACAAATTTTTTTTGTTAAAAGAGCGGGTTAATAAAAAATGTGAAATGGAAAAGCCCGCTTGGACTAAAGTGATGTAATTTTCTGCAACACTTTTATAAAGTGTTACAATTTTTTTCTAATAAATGCAACACTCATAAAATAATGTTGCATTAGATTGTTAAATGCAACACTTATATAGTAAAATGTTGCTTAATTTTTATTGAAGTCTAAAAGGCAACAATTTCTAAAAGTGTCGCTTGTAAAATGTTGCTATAGCTTCATTTTGTTGTAGTGCACTGGGAATATGGCATTTGTGTCATCTCCTAGTAACTCAAGTTCTGAAGAAGTGAAGGTTGCTGCAGCAGTTGGTACTGCTAGCTCAAATATTGGTACTGCTAGCACATCAAGCAGTACTAAAGGCATTATGGATGAGACAACTTGCTGTGCATTCCTGAAAACCCAACACAATGGATCCATGTTGACATATGAAGACCTCCAGGAGATCAATGATGATGATCTGGAGAAAATGGATATCAAATGGCAAATTTCTCTTCTTAGCATGAGGGCTTGGAAATTCCATCAGAGGACAGGGAAGAAGATTACCATAAACAGCAATGATACTGCTGGTTATGACAAGTCAAAGATAGAATGCTACAAATGCCATAAGATCGGTCATTTTTCTAGGGAGTGCAGAAGGCCAAGACAACAGGTTAGCAGAAACAAGAGCTATGAAGGCAAGACCAAGACTGTGGAGATTACTGACTCAAGCTCAAAGGCTATGGTGGCCATTGATGGCTTAGGATTTAATTGGAGCTTTATGGAAGAAGAGGAAGTAGCCCCTATTGAGATGTCACTCATGGCTTTCTCTGATTCTAAGGTACAAATTGTTAAGTGTTCTAAATCATGTATTGCTTCTAAAGAACTAGAAACTCTTAGGAAACAATATGATGAACAAAGAATTGAGCTAAACAAGACTAGTTATAATTTAGCAAATCATAAGAGAGGTTTAGCTTTCTTAGAGGAGCAAATAGTTCACTATAAAAGCATTGAATCTAGTTTTGCTGATGACATAGCTGTGCTTAAAAGGGACTTATCTTTTAAAGATGCTGAAATTAGTCTTTTAAGAACTGAGTTGGATAGGATTAAACAGGCTAATGAAAACATTCAATTAAGTGTAGAAACATTAGAGTATGCCTCTAAAGGTGTAAGCAAGATAATTGAATGTCAACTCATCAACAAAGCTAAGTCAGGTCTAGGGTATAAGACTTTTCCACCTCCTCACAGAGGAATACCTGCACCTCCAGGTATAGACCTAGAACATACAGGATTGCCTAAATTTCAACTACCCAAGCTAGAATATGGTCCTAAACCAAAAGAAAATGTAGTAGTTGACAAGCCTGTAAAAGTAAGTGAAACCTTTGAGAGTGCAAGTGAAACTTCACTCACTGAGGACAAGGTGTCCTCTGGTAGGAACTCAGATGCTCCAACCATAGAGGATTAGACATCTGATGATGAGGATGATCAGGTTATGGCTAAACCTGATGTTGTTAAGGTAGAAGGAACAAGTGTTCCTAAGGTGGTCAAGAATGATACTATTAGGCCTAAAACAAATGTTAAAAGAGTTAGGCAACCAGTAAGATACTGTTAAATGTATAGAACCACACACAAGCCCAGAGGTAACCAAAGGAATTGGAACAACCTCAAGTGTTACCAACTAGGTGATGACTTTGTCCAATACAAGAAAGCTTGTTTTAATTGTGGAGCTTTTGACCATCTTGCAGCTTTTTGCAACAAAAAGGGTAACTGTGTATTCAAACCATAGGGTGAACTTAGATAGGCCTCACACTTACTCTCATATTGCTAGAATGACACCCAGAGCAGTTCTATTGAGGTCTGGACCAAAACCTCTTAGTACTGCTAGACCAGCAGTTCATACAACCAGACCCTTAAAGACTGTCTACCCAAAACAAGCAGTTAAAAGTGAAAAAACATCTTTTAAATCTGCACCAACAACTGCTAAAAGGCCCTTTCATAACAAAGCAGTGGTAAAGAAACAAATTTGGAATCCTAAGGCTACAACTGCAAAGCCAACAGTTCATACTGCTAGCCAAGCAGTTAGTATTGGCAACATTAAAAACACTGCTATGTAAAAGATGGGTAATGGTATTAAAGCCTCAGCATGTTGGGTTTGGAGACCTATCAAACCTAATGGTTCATCAATTGTTTTAAATAGAATCAACTATATTGATGCAAGAGGCAAACCCAAGTCAGTGATGGCTTGGGTTCCCCAAGGAAACTAATTTCCTTATCAGTGTGCACTTTGTTAGTCAATGTTTATACTGTTATAAGACAATTGCTTTGCACTTTGTTTTCTTGGTTTTTGGACTAACAATTGCAGGTATGGATGTTAAGCACAAAGAAGTTACAAGTGCTTTATGTTTTAGATAGTATGGTGCTTTGGAACTTGAAGTGTGTAATCTTTACACACAACAAATGGTTATTGGTTCACCATGTCTAATCCACATCAAGAACCAACTAGTCCAGAGCAAACGGTTTCTGGTAAAGACTTCTCAAATCCGTTTATGGTTGATAGTTTACCAAAAATTATATGGTTATTAACTCACCATACTTCACAGCAAAGAGTTGGCTAGTCCAAAGAAAACGGCTATTGGTAAAGACACATCAAATCCGTTGATAGCTGATAGTTTGCTAAAAATATAAGTGGGCAGTGCTGTTTTAAATCAATAATGAATTTATACTGCTCCTTAAAATTTGTCTTAAAAATTAGTACTGGTAGTGCAAAGTTTGTACTGATAGTGAAAACTTTGTACTGCTGAACTAGCCGTTGTAACTGTTGTGTCAGTAACTAATTTTTAATATAGCCGTTGGGTAAATACCGTTTATTACCATACTTATAGGGTTTTTCTTAGGATAATTATCTACTTTCTAAATATTACTCTTATTCTCAAACCCTAACTGTTCATCTATAAAATCCCAATTGGCTTTTCACACCATCAATTAAACCACAAACGATCACTTTTCTGTTATAACTTAAATAAATTATCATGGCTAATTTGGAATTTGTCATGACTCATAATCAGGTAGCCTTCTTGGAAAAACAGAGCAGGGTGATGGACCAATCTTCCATGAGATTGTGGACTTCTTGAACACAACTCATATAAGGTATGCTCTCACTTGTAACCCTACTCTATATGTCTCTCAAATCACAATGTTTTGGTAGACTGCCACTGTTGAAACTAGTGAAAATGGAGACATAGAAATACATGCTAATGTGGATGGTAAACAATTAATTATTTCTGAAAATTCTATTAGGAGACATCTTAAATTAGAATATTATGATGGTATCAATGATTTGCCAAACACTGAAATATGGCAAGAAATTGCTAAAATGGGGTATGACACATCCAATCATAAACTGACTTTTCAAAAAGGATGTTTCTCCCCACAATGGAGGTTTTTCATTCATACTCTCTTACATTGTTTGAGTCCAAAGAGAACATTATGGGAGCAATTCAGTAGCAACATTGCTATTGCTCTCACCTGTTTATCAACAAATAAGGCATTTAACTTTTCCAAATTTATGTTTGAGAGTATGGTGAACAATGTGAAAAGCAAAACCAAGTTTTTGATGTATCCAAGATTTGTGCAAGCATTTTTAAACAAGAAAAAGAATCAATTAAAGCAACATAAGAAAACCTTTCCAACACCTTGCCTGCAACAAAAGCTTTTTCAAAATATGGCAATGGCAAACAGACTTTTCAATGGGGTAGTAATACCTTTTTTTCCTGAAATGTTGGAAAGGATACAAGCTTTTCAGGGTGAAAGGTCAGTAAGCCCAACTGAGCCCTAACACACACCCATTGTGGTTCCAAATGTTATCCATACACCCCCAGTAATCAGCACCTATAGGAGAAGAACCAGACAGGAAACTATGGTCCCTCAGCCTAGTTCTCCTCCTTACACCTTTGTAGCAGATGAGGCTATCAATTTTGATAGTATGGCTGGGGCTAACACTACTGCTTCAGGCTCAGTAGCTGGGCAGGGCAGTGTAAACATCATTAAGACCCCTACCATGGCAACATATAATGTGCCAAGTCCTCAAAGACTTGCCACAGGTGATGTAACCCCAAGCCAAATGGAATATATGGGTGGCTCAGGAGTACCTCCTAGTCCAACTAGGGAAGAAACTGAGTCTATGCCCCATGATTCACCTCTCCTAGTAGGTAACACAACTAGAAGTGATGAGGGCAGTTCTAAACTAAATGAATTGATGGAATTATGTACCAATCTGTCCAACAAAGTGGTTAGTTTGGAGGCTGAGCTGAAGAGTCACAAGAAAATTTTTGCCCTGGTGTACACAAATTTGGTGCTAAGAGTGAAAAAATTGGAAGCTCAATTCAAGAGGTCCAAGGGCAAAAGATCTGCTAAGATGGTGCTTTCTACAACTTCTTCTGACTCAGATGATGATTATTTGGGTGATTCTCCCAAACAGGGGAGGAAGACAGGATCAGAAACTCAGGGGAGGCAATTAGATTTTGAAGAAGAAGGTTTTGGTGGAAATGATGATATGGATATGGGTGAACAACAAGGCACTGAAGAGGTTCAACAACAATAAACAGAGGAAATTTGCTAAGGATATTGATACAGAGATTGTTGATTTGGAAACTCAAGAAGAAGAAATCCTTGATACTGCTTCAAGTTTTAGACCAAAAGTTGGTACTGCTGGCATGGAAGTTGGTACTGCTGGTATGGAAGAAGGTACTGCTGAGGTTTCAGAGTATGAAAGAAAGAGGGCAGAAAAAGGAAAGGCACCAATGACAGTAGAAGAAGTTGAGCAACAAAAGAAAGTCAAGCCAAGAACACAAGTTCAAATGGATTTGGATGAAGAATTGGAAAGAAAGGTTCATGAAGATGAAGTTGCAAGCTTTAAGGAAGCTCAGAGATTCGAAAAGGAGAGAATTGCTTCAGATGCTGTTGTGGCACAACAATCACATGAAGAGCAAATTCAACAACTAATTGATTCTGATCCTAGTGTGAAGGCAAAGGCAATAGAACTTATTGCAGATGAAAGGTTAACAGTTGAAGAAAGGTCAGCTTTGCTTGCTGATTTTATCAATTCAAGGAGTGATGAAGAAGCCTTCAATGAGATAATGCAGACTATTAGAAAGAATCAAAGTCAGAAGAGAAAGAGAAAACCAACAAAGGCACAGATCATCAGTGGAATGAAAATGTATCTAAGGAATCAAGCTGGTTGGAAAGCAGTTCAGTTGAAGGGAAAATCAAATGAAGAAATTGAACTTTTGTATTACAATGCATACAGAAGAGCTCAAAATTTTATTCCTATGGACACAGAGAAAAGATCTTTAAAAAGACTTAAGACTGCTGAGAAAGAACCAACTGAGAAAGAAGACGCACAAGAAGAAAGAGTAGAATTGTCACATGAACAGATGAGCAATATGCTAGTTACTGTGCCAGAGATTCTACATGTTGATCCACTTCAAGCTAGACATCCAATAATGGACTGGGAGATTTACAAAGATAAATTTGGAAAAGCTTGGAAGGTTACTAGAGTTGGTGGAGAGTCAGCAGTGTACAAGAACTTTGAAAATTTGCTAAGAGCTTGTGATAGAGAAGATTTGGATACTTTATGGAGATTAGTTCAAGATAAGCTCAAAACAAAGAAGAAGACTGATGTGAAAGAGCAAGAGTTGTGGGTAGAATTCAAGAGGTTATATGAACCAGATCCTAAAGATATATATTGGAACTTTCTTATTTATGATCTATCTACCTCATGGGAGTTCTATGGTTCTTGTAATTTTCATCATCTGTCAACACAAAGTGGGGTTGATATCTTTATGTTAGCTGAATTAGAATATCCATTAAGTTATGAAGTGCTTGTAGTGATGATTTCTTCAAAGCTCAGATGTGAAGAAAATACTGAAGTAGTTCGAAATCTAATCCAGAGAATATATGATCAGTTTGAAAGAAAGAGACACAAGCAAGAGACACAAGTTTTGAGAAAGAAAAGAAGGTGAAGTGTTTGGAAGAATCCCCCCATCATCTACAGAATTGAAGTTTAATTAAGAAACTTAGTGATTTGCAGAGAAATCATAAGTTTAGGGGAGGATTGTTGGGAATTAAGCCAACAGTTAGTACTACCAGGCTAAACGTTACAACTGCTGGAGTATAACACTAACAGTACTAATTGAGTTAGTATTGCCAGTACAAACACTTTGTACTGCTTATGTTCTGAATACGTGTAATGTGATAAGTATAGAAAAGATTTAGTGAATATCTTCTAGTTATAGATTGAGACGAATATTGTAGTTTACTTGTACAGGACTCCTTGTGCTATAAAAGGAGGTCCTAGGTTAGGTTTTAGAAAGATCATGTTGTTAAAGATTCAAGGTTGTAAACCCTAGTGATAGCTAAAGATCACTCGTATTATTATTAATAATATTGAATCATTTGAAGTTATTCTCATTGTTCACTTACATACATTATTGTTCCATTCATCAAGCAATCATTCTTCTAAGTGTGATCAAAGTAGATTCCGCATACTCAATCACATTAACTCAAAGTATCATATACACATTAAAAGGACTAACATCCTAAGTGTATTTAGATCCTTTCATATTGTTTGGTGTTTTGTTCTACAAATGAGACTAGAAGTGTGGTTATAACTTATAACCACCAACCGAAATTCAGTTATCAGACACATTATGTTGGTTAATTAACTTGAGCACATTAATTTTGATCATGTTTAACTTATGCTAATCTGGTTAGTTGTTCCGCCTGTAAAGCATCTCATAGCGTTACCTAAACATTCCAAAGCAGATATGAGATTTCACTCTTGATTTGCAAACTCATGCCTTTTCGAGTTTGACTTACAGATCTATAATACTATCCAGTAGTATATGAGCTTACTTAATTACTAGATTTCTGAAAATACTATCACTCATGTATTCCTCTTTTACAAGAATCTTCCCTTTTAAATATCCCATATATTTAATCGTATTGCACGTGGGGTATACGCCTTGATTCCATCAAGACTCGGGAATTAAGCATTAGCTTCAAGTATTAGGAATCTTATATTATTTAGATTCTGGTATTCTTCAAGTCATTCCATGACTTTTCATCTTTGATCAAATCTATCATACATCGATTTACCAAACCAAAGATTCATGTTATCTTTGAACCTCCATTTTAGATGGATTGCATCAAAGCCTACTTTGAACTTCCATCCCAGATGGATTGTATCAAAGTCTTATGATTATCTTTAATCCCCCATCCCAAATAGATAACGTAAAAGTTTATCATGTTTAAGCTTAAGAGCTTCTTTTGAATATTTCTTTTACTTCACCAGTTCTGCTCATAGAACCCATAAAGTATGATCACCACTTGATCAAACAAGATTATTTTTTATTTACAGAAATAATCATTTGGGATAAATCTAAGTCTTTTCAAAACTTATTAGTTACAGGTTTTTAAAACAAAAAATGCTAGATATATTAAATTTCAAATTGAAATGTTTTAAACCTAAAACACAAAATAAAGAAAAAATTAAAAACAAGCTCTAAAACGGGAAACAACTAGTTTTAAAGTTACAGAAATTTAAATGTTTTAAAATCCTATATCCCAAAAAGATGCGCGATACAAGCCGTCATCTCCATGAACGATCCTAGCAGTCATCTTCTGTAAAACCTTCACGGACTCGATGAAGACCCATTCTCATCTTCCTTTGCGCTAGATGAAGCCCAACAATCATCATAGCTACAATGTGCGTCATCCTCCTATTGAAGCTCCATAATAAAGATTGTAAGCATCAATTCATTTTCTTGAGAACTTCAGGCCACGAAAATGGAGGAATAGTAAAACAATCTATAAAATATAAATACCTCTCATATTTGCAGCGAGCTTCTGGTCGTGCAAATACTTCAAGCATTTTCCCTTTTCATGCCCAGGCTTTTGGAAATAATAGCATATGGGAATTTCCCATCTCTTTCTTGCTACTGTTTCAAAGAATAACTCCTCCTTCTTTCTAGTAACCCACTCGTCATTCACCTCATTAGCCTTTCACTTTCTGACCTTGTCAGATTTGACCCTTAGTTCATTCTTAGCTTTACATACCAGCTTGTAGAGCTTCATTAGCGTAGTCTCATCACAAGCCTCCATAAAATTAAATAGGTATGAACTATACTCAGCTGGTAGAGATTTCATGATAAATAATACCATAAAATGCCTCATTACAAGATTTCCAGTCTTCTGGAGACGATTGAAGAATCCTTCCATAGTAGTGAAATGAAACTTCACATATGTGTCTGGTCGCATGTGATGATATCTTAACTTACGCACCAAGGAAAACACCTCATGGTTCCTTGATCCGAGATGAATGTCCATAGGAACCTTAGGTTTCCAACGGTTATGGACGCGGGGTGTTAGGATTATAAATGTGATGACATACGGGAATTACATTAGTTTCTAATGCTCTAACAAGGACAGAACCATTGGCGAAGGATTTCAAGGGCTAGAAGGGGTGCTGAGCCCCCTAAATTTTTGCTCACAATTAGCAATTTATAAGGATATAAGGAATTATAAGAGTATTTTACGTCGTGTGCATCCTAAAAACATGCTACCAATACATGGCTAATTAGAAAAAGTCAAATTTAAAATACAAAGAAACGTGCATGGTTACTATTTTTTCACTTAGTCTCATCGTATTTGGTTTGCCATTCTTTTCTCTAGTGGAAATTAGTTTCATTTATAATAATTTGACTAGATGTGAATGTATAAAGCTTTCAAGAGTTCAATGACCGGATCTACACACACTCCTTGTGTTAGATGAATACTTTGAATGATGTCTAGTCTAGCACGCATAATTTACTAGCTAGGACTTAGAAGATTTGTTTGTTTGTGTTTTGTATTAACGAATCAACAAAGAATGAACAATGAACACAATATACTTCAACTTCAACGATTCAATATTATTAATGAATAATACGAGTGATCTCCTATCACTAGGGTTTACAACCTTGAATCTTAACAAAAACAATACGTAAAACAATCGTTTCTAACATTCGTAACATTAACCTAGGCAATCCTTTTATAGACTAAGGATTCCTTTACAAGATAACTATCAACCTAATCATATAAGATATACACAATATCTTTTCTATAATTATCTTACATAAAAATATAAACCGTACTAACTTCTTCATACAAACAGTACTAACTGCTTATGTCTTCAAAACTCTTCAGCAGTACTAACTTTCATCTTCAGCCGTACTAACTGCTATAGCTTAATTTCCTAACAATCCTCCCCTAAACTTATGATTTCTATCCAAATCACTAAGTTTTTTCAAATTAAGCTTCTTCTTCTTAATGTGGAATATTCTTTCAAACATCTATCACATCTGTCACTTTAGTCTTTGACATTTCTTTGCTCTGCAAGGTTGAAAATCTTTGTAACTAACAAGTCTGCCATCTCAGAATCTTCTTCAACCTTGAGTCTTCCTTGTACCATAGCCATTAACACAAATGATCTGAGTGGATAGTCCTTTTCCACTAATATATAGATTTCTATCCCATCTGGAGTAGAAACTCTATGTACTCCACACGATTCAAACAAATACCAATACACATCTTTAACTTGTGCTTCAAATCTCCACATTGACTCTCCACTATCAGGTTCATAGATTCTTTTCAACTGAACCCATAATTCTTTGTCTTTGTCTTCAATAGGATCTTTATCTCTGAATCTTTCTTTTACTAAGCTCCATAGTTGATTAAGATCTTCTCTGTCAAATCCTCTGAGTAAATCTTCAAACAACTTGTACCTTTCAGAAATATCACCAAATCTGACTATCTTCCATCCTTTCATTCTTCCATCAGTGAACACTTCCCTGTCAATGATTGGATGTTTTACTAGTAAAGGTTTGATATATGAAGATTCTGGAACAATCATCATCATGCTCTTGATCTTCTCATTGGTTAAACCTTCTTCTTCATACTTTTGTTTCTTTGCAGCATCAGATTCAGGAACCTCTGGTTGTCTTTTCTTTTTCCTTGTCATGTCCTCTCTGATTGGAGTATTCAGACTTGCATATGATTCAAAGAATTTCCTTTCAATCTCAGCATCTGTCCATCCAGTAAAGTCACTCATTTTGTAATTAGCTTGATTCTTCAAATAGTGCTTCATGAAATTGAGTTTCTCCTTTCTGGTAGGTAACTTTGTCTTGTAACCTGACTTTTGCCTTTCTCTGATTATGTGCATTAAGTCACTCCAAGTAGCTTCTCTATTTGTCTTCAAGATAAATTCTTTGAGCTCCTCTGACTTTTCTTCTTCATTTAACTCCTGATCATTAAGAATCATCACAGCATGAGCTTTTATAATACAATCAGAATCCAACAAGTATTGAAGTTGCTCATTGAACTCTTCTTGATTAAAATCTTCAGTTCTTGTTCTATCCATGAAACCAGCTATGTTCTTTTCATCATCAGCAGCCATTTTCCTTGCTAATTCCTCATCTTGAGCAATCTGAGCTTTCTTAGCTTCTTCATCAGCCAAATCTTTTTCTATCATTTTCCATGCAACTTCTGCATCATGATCTATCTGAGCTTGAGTTTTTGGTTTTAATGTCTTGAGCCTTTCAAGTTCTTGAGCTGCTTCCTCTTCCTCTTGTGTCATAGCTCTTTTACCTTTGTCAGCTCTTTTTCTTTCATAAACTAGCTCAGCTAAAGTGTCACCAGTTGGAACTGCTTGATACTCTGTCTCAGTAGTTGGAACTGCTTGATGCTCTGTCTCAATAGTTGGAACTGCTTCAACAGTCTGAACTTTTTCTGCTTCTTGGGTATCAGTCTGAACTGCTTCATGTGCCTGTTCTTCTTCTTCCATATGTACATTACCAGAACCTATATCAAATTGTTCTTCTTCCTCTTCATTATGCCTCCCCTGAGAACTTGATCCATCCTTGTCTTTACCAAATTTCCTCCCCTGTTTGGAAGAATTTCCACCATCAGCATCATCTGAATCATCTGAGTCATCACTAGAAGAATCATCATCCAATACCATTCTTGCCCTTTTCTGCTTGAGTTGATCTTTCAGCTTTTTCACCTTTAAAGATAACCTGTTAAAAATTTTAGCAGAATTCTCCTTGTGGGCTTTGATCTCCTCCTTGGTGCTTGTAAAATCTGTCTCCAAACTATCAACTTTGGCAACTAGCTTGGTACATAATTCCATCAATGCATTTTGGTTAGAACTACCCTCATCACTTCTAGCTGTGTGACCTGCTAGGAGAGTTGAATCATGGGGAAAGGATCTAGGAATCACTCTGGGTGTTTCCCTTCTCCTATAAGTGATGCGTAATTGAGATGGTTGGGTTCTTTCAAGTACTTGAGTGGATGTGTGACGGGGATTAGTTGGAACTGCTGAACCTTCACCCAACTCAGTTTGAAGCATTTGAGGAAACAATGGAACTGGTTCCCCTTTAAAAAGCCTACTAGCCATAGCCATATTTTGAAAAACTTTTGATTGAAGGCTAGGAGTAGCAAAAATTTCTGTTGGTTTTGTAAGCAGGTATGTCTTTTTATTCAAAAGTGTTTGAACAAACCTTGGATACATGAGAAACTTGGTTTAATTTTGCTGTTAACATTAGATGCCATACCCTCAAAAATAAATTTTGAAAAGTTAAAAACCTTGTTTGTAGACAAACAAATGAGAGCAATAGCAATATTGCTACTGAACTGCTCCCAAGCAGCCTTTTTAGGACTTAAACAATGTAAAAGGGTATGTATCAAAAATCTCCATTGAGGTGAGAAACATCCTTTTTGAAAAGTTAATTTGTGTTCGGATGTATCATACCCCATTTTGGTAAGTTCTTCCCATATTTCAGTGTTGTGCATAGTGTTAATACCATCTGAGTCTTTTAATTTAAGATGTCTCCTAATTATAGACTCGGTAACAACAAAAGATACACCATCCACTTCAGAATGAATTTCTAAGTCTCCATCTTCACTAGTCAAGACAGTAGCATTCTGCCAGAACTGTGTGATGTGAGAGACATAAAGAGTAGGAGAAACAGTTAGAGCATACCTTATGTGAGAGTGGTTGAGAAAGTCCACAATCTCATAAAATTTTGGTCCATCTCCTTCCTCTGTTTTCTCAAGAAACGCAACCTGATTGTGATGCTTAACAAATTCCAATCCAGCCATTTTTAGTGATGAAAAATGAAAGATTATAGCAATACGATGATCGTTTAAATTGGAATTGAGGTTTTATGTAGCCTATTGGAGGTTATAGGAACTGTTTAGGGTTTTGCGAAATAAGCGTATGAGATAAATTATCTTTAGAAATAGAATAAATGAATTTATGGTAAAAAGATAATTATCTTCTAGAAAAATCCCTATAAGTACCTTAAGAATAACGGTTTTACCCCAACGGCTATAAAATTAATTACTGACAGATTTTTACAACGGCTAGTTGAGCCGTACTAACTTTGTACTAACCGTACCAACTGTTGGAAAAATTTTGTTGAGCCGTATGAACTTATTGAAAAGGATTTTAAAATACCATGGCTCAAACATAGTTTTTAGCAAACTATCAGCTATCAACGGATTTGATATGTCTTTAACAATAGTCGTTTGCTTTGGACTAGCCAACTCTTCACAGTTAGATATGGTGAGCTGATAACCATACAATTTTTGGTAAATTGTCAACCATCAACGGATTTGATTAGTCTTTACCAGATACCGTTTGCTCTAGACTAGTTGGTTCTTATGTGGGTTAGACATGGTGAACCAATTACCATTTGTTGTGTGCAAAGATCACACACTCAGCTCCAAATCACCATTACAGTCCAAAACATATAGCATTTAATTCCTTGATGCTTATCATCCAAAACCTGCAAATGTTAGTCCAAAAACAAAGAAACAAGCCACAAAGAACTTATCTCACGATATAAAAGTATATGACTAACATTGCACTCAAAAAGAAAAATTAATTTCCTTGTGGAACCCAAGCCAAAACAGACTTAGGCTTTCCTCTTGCATCAACATAATTCATTCTTTTCAAAACAATTTTAGCACCATTGGGTTTGATGGGTCTCCAAACCCAACATGCTGATGCATTCAAACCATTTCCCATATTTCCCTTAGTAGTGTTTTTATTAACACCTGTACCAATTACTCTGCTAGCAGTTGGAACTGCTGGCTTGGTAGTTGTTACCTTGGGTTTCCAAACTTGGTTTGTCACTACTTGTCTGTTTTGAAATGGTCTTTTAACAGTTGTTGGTGCTGATTTGGAAAACATATTTGCACCTTGAACTGTTGGCCTTGGGTTAACAGGTCTAAGAGGTCTGACAGTCTGAACTGCTGGTCTAGCAGTATGAACTGCTTTGGGTCCAGACCTTAAAAGAACTGATCTAGGTATCATTCTAGTGTTTGTTGGGTGAGTGGGAGGTCTAACAGTGTTCACCCTAGGACTAGAATACCTATTTACCCATTTATCACAAAAGGCTGCAAGATGGTCAAAACTACCACACGAGTAACAAGCTTTCCTATAGCAGAAAAAATCATCCCCTAATTGGTGAGATTTGAGGTCATTCCAATTCCTTTGGTTACCTCTTGGCTTTTTTGTGGTTCTATACATTTCTACATACCTAACTGTTGGTCTAAAAGGTTTGGCATTTGATCTAGGCCTAATAGTCTCAGGTTTAACCATCTTTGGAACTTTTGGTTCCTCCACATTAACACTAACATGCTTAACCACAGCCTGATTATCCTCATCATCAAAAGTCCATTCCTCAATGGTTGGAGCATCTGAGTCCTTAGCTGAGGACACCTTATCCTCAGAAAATGAGGCATCACTTGCACTTTTATACACAGGTTTATCAACTACATTCTCTTTAGGTTGAGGACCATCTTTAAGCTCAGGTAGTTGAAATTCAGGTAGTCCTGTGTGTTCTAAGTCTATGCCTGGGGTGTTAGAATTCCTCTATAGAGAGGTGGAACTGACTTATAACCTAGGCCTGACTTAGCTTTATTGAGGATCTGACACTCAACAATCTTACTAACACCCTGAGTTGCAAATTCTAGTGTGTCAACAGACATTTGAATGTTCTCCTTTGCTTTCTTAACCTGTTCTAGCTCATGTTTCAACACACTAATTTCATTCTCCCTAAACATTAAGTCTCTCTTAACAATAATCATATCATCAGAAAACTTTGACTCATTACTTTTATAATGAACAATTTGTTCTTCTAACACAGCTAAAGCCCTCTTATGATTTGCTAAGTTAAAAGCGGTTTCGGTTAGCTCTTTTCTTTGATCCTCATATCTTTTCTTAAGAGTTTCTAGATCTTTTAAAGCTTCACAAGATTTAGAACATTTAGAAACTTGTACCTTAGAGTCTGAAAATGCCATGAGAGCAATCTCTGTAGATGCTTCTGCTTCCTCTTCTGCAATGTAGCTCCAGTCAAACCCTAAGCCATCAATGGCAACCATGGCTTTCGAGCTTGAATCAGTAACCTCCACTACCCTTGACTTGTTTCCATATCCTCTGCTCTTTCCATCTTGTTGGCTTGGCAATCTTCACTCCCTTGAATAATGACCTTTCTTGTGGCAATTGAAACACTCAATCTTGGACTTGTCATACCCTGCAACATCATTGCTGTTTATGACAATCTTCTTGCCAGTCTTCTTCAAGAATCTCCTAGCTCTCAAGCTGAGAAGAGGGAGCTGCCACTTGATATCCATCTCTTCAATATCATCTTCATCAATCTCTTGAAGATCTGAATGAGTCAACATACTTCCATTGTGCTGAGTAGTCAAGAAAGCACAATAAGTATTCTCATCCAAGAGTCCATTAGTACTGCTTGTGCTAGCAGTACCAATATTGGAACTAGTAGTACCAACTGCTCCAGTCACTTGAACTTCTTCATCTGGACTTGAGGTACTGGGAGTTGATACAAAGGCCAAATTCCCTGAGCTTGAGCTTGATCCAGCAGACTTGTTAATATCATGTTCATCTATCTTGAAGTTGCTATAGAGATCCATTAAGCTCATGGAATCTATATCAGGCTTGTTTTTCCATACAACCACATGCATAGCCCATTCAGCTGGTAGACTCCTCAGAAATTTGGAGTTGAGATCTTCCTGAGGCATCTCAATTCCTAGAACAGCCAATTGACTCACTAGTTTTTGAAGTCTATTAAACATATGATCTAGTGACTCGTTGCTTGTTGCTAAAAAATTCTCAAACTGTTGCTTGAGAAGAGTCTTCTAAGATTTCTTGGTGGCTTCGTTCCCACCATATTTTGCAACAATAGCTTCAAAAAGGGTTTTAGCACACTTAAACTTGCTAAAATTTAACAACTGATCATTGGGAATAGTCATCAGAAGCAAACTTCTCGCCTTAACATCATTCTTGTGTTGTGCCTTCTCTTCAGTAGTGGTTGGCTTAGTTTGCAGCTTAGTTTCAGTGACACCCTCAACAACGGTTGTTGTAGTTGCAGGTTTGTACGAATTCCCATCCTCAATAATCTCCCAGAGAGTATAATCTTGAACTTGGAAGAACTGTTCAATTTTTAATCGCCACATATCGAACTCATTGGGTTTAAGCATTGGAAGCTTAGCAGCAATATTAGTCTGACTTGGTTTTGTCTCCATGTCCATCTTCTCTTAAACAAATTCATCTGGATCTTCTAAACCAAAGTATCAGTAACCTGTCTCTGATACCACTTGACCGGATCTACACACACTCCTTGTGTTAGATGAATACTTTGAATGATGTCTAGTCTAGCACGCGGAATTTACTAGCTAGCACTTAGAAGATTTGTTTGTTTGTGTTTTGTATTAACGAATCAACAAAGAATGAACAATGAACACAATATACTTCAACTTCAACGATTCAATATTATTAATGAATAATACGAGTGATCTCCTATCACTAGGGTTTACAACCTTGAATCTTAACAAAAACAATACGTAAAACAATCGTTTCTAACATTCGTAACATTAACCTAGGCAATCCTTTTATAGACTAAGGATTCCTTTACAAGATAACTGTCAACCTAATCGTATAAGATATACACAATATCTTTTCTATAATTATCTTACATAAAAATATAAACCGTACTAACTTCTTCATACAAACAGTACTAACTGCTTATGTCTTCAAAACTCTTCAGCAATACTAACTTTCATCTTCAGCCGTACTAACTGCTATAGCTTAATTTCCTAACATTCAAGAAAATAGTTGTTAATTGATACTAATTTGTTCAATCAGTATTGATAGTTTACTAGTTTTGTTTCTCATTTTTTGTCTTTTATATAAGAATGTTACACTTTATTCTTGACATTTTTTGGTTCCCTATCAAGACGGTCAAGCTCCGCCACTGACTAGAACCGTTAAGTATGTGAACTAGAGTGTATGAGAGCCTATATAAACCCCTCTATACTTCCATAGAGGAGTGGTGCTCATAGTGTGTTGTATTGTAATCCTCCATCATTCTTCAATAACACACATTTTTCCTTTTTCTCTCTACTCTCTCTCTACAATGGCTTTCTCATATTTCAAGCTTCCCCGACCTCCCGATCCTTGTAGAATCTTGTAATTATTGGTTCCTAATAAGTGGTATTAGAGCCTACATGCATTTATTAAGTGTTCTTTCAAAAATCCATTCGAAATGTGCTTTAAAATTCAAAAACATGAGGGTGTTCTTGGAATCGAGATTCGTCTCGAACTCCTTTTATGTTTCACCTTTTTTGGTCGAATCTTTGTGTTATTTCCACTCTTATATGATGTATCTAAACTGTTTTTAAGTGTCATAACAAAGATTCAAAGTGCTTTGAAGATTTTTGAAGCAAAAAATGTTTGTTGGGTTTCGATAGTTTTTAAGGGTTTTTGGGTCTTTTTATTCGATTCTTTGGTGTTTTGGAAGTATAAGGTTGTTAAAGATTGACAAAACATGTTCTATAAATGTTTCAAGCTCAAATCCATCAAAATTTCATGTTTTGGTTTGACTTTAAGCATTCTAGTCGTATTTTTTGTTAACAGCCTTGGAATCGAGATACAAGTGTTCTTGAAATCGAGATTCGTGTATTTTTATATACAAGTAATAGTGGCTGACATGGCAGAATTGAGATACCCACTTAGGAATCGAGATTGTCCTTGGAATCGAGATTGGTACGGAATCGAGATACCCACTTAGGAATCGAGATTGTCCTTGAAATCGAGATTAGGCATCAAGATACTTGATTGAATCGAGAGTGAGCCATGAAGATACCTTCAAACTTTGGAAACGAGATATGAAATCGAGATAGCACATCGAGATTCATTATGAAGTTTTGCCTTTTAGTGACATTGAGATTCACAAATTGAGATTCAAACATCGAGATTCACCTGTTTTTCACATCGAGCTTGACTTTTGTTGACCGACTCAAGATTGACTTTCGTTGACCGAATCGAGATTGTCACAAATATGGAATCGAGATACTTACAAAAAAACCCCAAAATCATGTCACTACTTTAACCGCTTAAACTTTAACCTTAAAACCAAAACCACTTAAAAAAACACTTTCACAACCGCGCATGATCGATCCATTATCAAGATTCATTTAACCGTAAAAAGGCTAGATTGGATATTTAACTACAAGAAATGATTACGGGGTTAATTCGTTATTACTTATTTGAAGTTGAAGTTGGATTTAACGGGTGTGTGTACTTAGTATCTCAAAAGTCTCGGGGTTGGCTGGATGCATGACTCTTCGTTATCCTTATTTGAGCTATTAACTGTACCTATAGTGATTAAGACTTGGATTATCTAGTTATACCTAATGTAAGGAGTTACGTTGTAGTGCTCACAATGTATAGTTATCATCTAAAAGAGATGTTGGGAATTATCACAAGATATGTGTGAAGACTTAATATGAAGACCATAATTAAGTCTGTTAGTATTATTAGTTAAGTCTTGTCAAAGTTAAGTCTTGTCGTTTATTGTTAAGTCTGGTAGAGTAAACGTAAAGTTAAGTCTGTTTGACTTTAGTCATTAAGTCTGGTCATGATATTTAGGAAGTCGGTTAGCTATAAGTTAGGAAAGGATACGAACGTATCTTTGGAGAAGATACGTATATCCTTCAGCAAGTTTTGTATCTAGGGTTTCCTTGGTGTATAAAAGGAACCCTAACACATTAGTTTAGAGATAACGACGAAGATTGTAATTCATAAAGCAATTAGTAATAATACGAAGTTAGTTATTGTTTTATTGTGTTCTTCATAGTTGATTGTTTAGATTCCGCATAAACATTCAATTCGTGTTAGAGTCTCACTTAGATTGATTTGATTTATTCAAGTCGTCTACTAAGTTGTTAAGGCTACTTAGAGATCCATAATTTGTGTGGACCAACAAGTGGTATCAGAGCCTAAAGAGACTCTGAGTTTGAAGAAACACAACAACCAAACCCTATATTCACTCACCTAAACCCTGCAACATGTCTGGCTTAGAAAATCCCAGTAAGAATGATGGTTTCTCAGTTCACAACAGTGATGATGAAAAATCAGTCCATGATGAAGAAAACCCTGAAGCAAGCACATCTAAACAACAACAACCCATCTCTGCAACAACAACCATATCCAACATAAAACTCCCAATCCTAAAAAGAGAAGAATATGACATCTGGGCTATGGAGATGGAACATTATCTGGAGTATATTGACAGCGAAGTCTGGAAGGTCATACAGAATGGGAATTCGAAGAAAAGGATTTCACAAGGTACAGATGGAGTAATAAGGATATTACCACCAGTATCTGCTGAAGAGATACGGGCTGTTGAAAAGGAGAAGAAGGCCAACACTATGCTGCAAATGTTAACTCCCAAAGAACATCTGAGAAGGTTTCATGGCATGAATGATGCCAAGGAAATCTGGGAGGCTATCAAGAAAAGATTTGGAGGGAATGCTAACTCCAAGAAGATGAAGAAGGCTATTCTTAAACAGGAATTTGAAGCTTTTACTGTATCCAGTTCAGAAGGGTTGGAAAAAGCTTATGATAGGTTTCAACATCTTCTATCACAATTGGAGGTTCATGGTGCAGCTGTTTCAGAAGAAGATGCAAACCAGAAGTTTCTTAGAGCATTACCAAAAGAATGGTCAAGTGTGACATTGACCATGAGGATGAATGGTGAAATTGACACCATGACTACTGATGACCTGTACAAAAACCTCAAGGTGTTTGAACAGGAAATCCAAGGAAAAGCATCTTCAAGTTCTAAAAATGTTGCTTTTGTTTCTCAAGGCAAGAGCAGCACTAACAAGGTTAAGTCTGGCAGCATTAATTCTGGTGGTTATGGAAATTCTCCTAGCAGCATGAGAAAAGAGAGAGATGTTCCAGCAGGCTTAGCTGATGAAGTAATTTACTCACTTCTTGCTAAGGAACCAGAAGATCAAGATTTCATCAGTGAGGATTTTGAACAGATCAATGATGTTGAAGTTGAAGAAATGGATATCAAATGGCAAATTGCCATGATTGCTTTCAGGGTTAAGAAGTTTTACAAGCAGACTGGAAGGAACATTAAGCTTGATGGGAAGTCACCAGTTGGATACAATAGAAGGACTATTGAGTGCTACAATTGTCACAAGCATGGGCACTTTGCTAGAGATTGCAAGGAACCATCAACAACTGATAGGTACAGAAAGAAGGATTCTGACTCTAAAGATAAAGACAAGCAGGAGAAGAATCAGATGAGGTTGATGACATTGGAAGCTGGAGCAGTGAATTGGGATGAACACACACCTGAGGATGAAGAGCCAAACCATGCACTTATGGCTATTGGGTCCAGTAATGAGGTATCTTTGTGCTCAAAATTATGCATTGATTCATATAATCATCTTAAAGCTTTGTGTGATGAGTAGTTAACACAAATAGGTGATCAGGAAGCAAAAATTCTTGCTTATACTAAAGCTGTTAAAACTTTAGAAGCACAAATAGATAACTATCAAAACAAACAAGCTTCCTTAAACGAAAAACTCACCTTTCAAGCTAATGAGATATATGAAAAAGATGAAAAACTTAAGAGATATAGGAAAGCAGGCTTAAAAGCTGTTAAGGAAAGAGATGAATTGCAAAAGAAATTAGATAAATGGACTCATTCTGCTAAGTGTCAGGATAAGATAATAACATCTAGTATGAGCTCTACAAGTAAGATTGGCTTAGGTTATGGAATACAGTCAGATAGTGAAGTTCTAAGCTATGAGGAAGAGATGGACAGATCTGTGTTCAAATGTAGAAAAGAGGATTCTATTGGTAAACCAGTGTACAATAGGTTTGTTAAATCTTATGACTTTAAAGGGGTGCCACCTCCATTAAGTGGAGATTACACTCCTTTACAAAAGAAAGACCTAGATGACTCCTTGTTTGTATATGTTAAAAAGGGTCCTATCTATCCTGAGACAGGCAACTCAGATGACAAATCTAGTGAATACTCCACTTGTCAAACCAATGACAGTGAAGGATCTACTAGAGATGTCTCTGAGCAGTCTGATTCAGAATCAGAGAGTGCACCTAAAAATGTTTCTGAGTCAAAATCAGTCAAAAATAGTGAACCCAAACCTCATACAGATAAACCTAGTTGTGATACTGACATAAAATCTCCTAGGAAGTCTGTCAGAAATCATACGTCACCAAAACCTGATAGGATGAGGAGACAGTATAATAGAAACCACAGTTTTGGTCCTAAAAGATGCTTTGTGTGTGGTAGTCTAAGTCATTTGATTAGGGACTGTGATTTTCATGAGGTTAGGATGAAAAGAGAGGCTGAACTAAGGAAGAATAAGAATGTTAATGCTGGCCACATGAATGATAAACCAGTTTGGAATAATGCTAACAGGATTAATCATGCTAATAAGTTTATGACTAGACCAGCACAATTTAATTCTGGTGTGCCTAATGTTAATTCTGGTTGGTCATTTGTTAGTTCTGGTAGACCAAATTTTAGTTCTGGTAGACCAAATGTTAATACTGGTAGACCAAATGTTAGTTCTGGTAGACCAAATGTTAATACTGGTAGACCAAATTTTAATTCTGGTAGACCAAATGTTAGTTCTGTTGGTCAAAATGTTAATTATGTGAGGCCAAGTGTTAATTTTGGGTGTTTTAATCATTCTGGACCCAGACAACCAGTAAATAGACCACATGTGAATTCATATAATCAAAGAAACAATTTTTATAAACCTCATTCACCTGTGAGAAGTCCTTTTGTTAATAATACAGCACAAGTTTCAAGTTCAAATGCTGTAACGGAAAATGAGGAATCTGCTGTTAAGACCCCAGCATATTGGTCTTGGGATCCTTTTAAGAACACACTTACCTATGAATCCAAGACCAAAGGTGGATCAAGCTCATATAAGACTTATAAATATGTTGATCCACAGGGCAGATCCAAGTCTTCAGAGGCTTGGGTAAAGAGAAACTAATTTCTCTACTTTTGTGCAGGAACATCCTGTAACACCCCAACCCGACAAGGGCAAAGATGTCACAAGTATATGGTTTCATATCAGAACAAACATAGCATTCAATAATAAAACAGCGGAAGTCTTAACATTAAATCCAAAATAAGTCAACATGACTTATATCAAATGCAAGAAAAAATAACTGAAGTACAAAATCCAATATTCAAATGCCTAAACAATGGCATATCAAAATAAATAGAAGTCCAAATGGTAAAGCTAAATAACTAAGGTCAAAACTCCAAGTCAGATTGCTCTCATCCCAAAGCTAAAACCCAGCTTCCTAGCTTAAGTACCTGCCGCAGGAAAAGAAATGCGGCTGAGCTACAAGAGCTCAGTGAACAGATATATAGATAACAGAAATAATAACAGATAGCAGTACAGAACAAATCAGGAATACAGATCATACAGATACAGAATCAAAGTGAAAGAATAGGAAAGGAAATAGGGTAAAAGAAAAGAATGAGAAAGGGATAATGAAACAAATCAGGTTTAGGGAAAACAGAAATCCATCACGAGCTCAGATAACAGATAATACCATAGCATAACCATATAATGCAACAAACCTGTGTAGAGTGGCCAACTCTCAGATAATGTGAAAGACGTGTATCGCACACACCATCATTCACCAGATATAATAATAAACATATAACATAAACAGATAACAGATAACAGATAACAGATAACAGATCAGATCTAGGATGCATCCATACGCCCCAGGTGGCCTAAACCTCCTCAACACACCAAATCAAATAAACTCAGGGACGGGATAGGTCATCACTCTCCTACCCTAGAGTCATGCCATCGGTGCATCAATGACATGGACATGAAACCCTCATGCCTAGTGATTGGCTCGGATATCAAACTGTAGGTCAAAGGTCAGATGTACTATCAAAATTAGAAAGTCATGTCTTAAGGGTACATGGCAAAAGGTTCATGTCAAAATCCAGAAATAAACGTCAAAGGTTCATATCAATGTTTAAACAAAGGTTCAGAATAGAGAATCATAGCAGAAGGTTCAAATCAAAGGTTCAAGACAAACAGATCACAACAAAGTTTCACAACAGAAGGGAACATAGCAATGGCATAGGGAATCCTAATAAGGAAAATGAAATACTGAGAGAAAAGGGAATGAAACACCCTTACTGAAAAAGGGCAGAATATCTGTACCTTATTAGCACAGCAGACAGGCAAAACAAACACAGAAATAGGATCAGGACTTCTCCTTCTTCACACCTAAGGAAGTAGAAGACAGAATTACTAAGGATTCTAATTCAGATTATTACTTTTAGTTTACCTTTCCATTTTAAGTACTTTCTATTTTTAGTAACTTTCCAGATTTAGTAAGTTTCCATAATTAGCAGGTTTCCATATTTAGCAAGACATTAATGTTACAGATTAGGTTAAGTCCTTATTTTAAGATTATTATGGAATTTAAGTATATTTTATCAAGTTACAAAAGCCTAGGGTTAATTATGACAAGTTCACATAGTTTAGGGTTTTAATTGTAATTTCATCAATTTCAAAGGTACAAAATGAAAATACTTCAAGTTACTGATTTAAATACACATTTTATTCAGAATGACATCATAATCCCTTTAGTTTCATAATTTACAGTTTACACCCCTCTAGTTACAATATTTACAAAACAAACCCTATATTTACATAATTCATGATTTAATCCCTCTAATATCCATATTTACCAAACAAGCATCTTATTTTACCAAATTACAGAATGTCACATCATAATTTACATATAGTACGAATCAGCCCCTCAGATTTCAGAATTTACACAATTAGTCCCTTAAGTTTACAAAACTTATAAATTAAATCATAATTCCATAATAATTACACATTAAGCCCATAATTACTCAAAATTACACAAAATACTCTTAATATCATTATTTACTCAAAATGACTTCAAGTTTCCAGAATTTACATTTTTAGTCCCTCTACTTTAATTAATTCCAATTCGAAAACCATATTTACAATTAAATTCATATCTTGCAAATTTTACACACAAGACCCTCATTTTATATTTTTTACACATTCTCCCAGATTTATATAACCTTACAAAAATATCCCATAAGTTTCATAATTTACATAACAACCCCTACATATTTTATTTTCAATTCGGCACACTTTTAATTAACACAAACCAAACCCTAATTTTTCCCATCATTAATTAATCATTCCAACAACCTTAAACAAGCATTAAATGTCTAGATCTTATCCCAAAAACCCTAACCCTAGTTAGGTCGATTTGTTTTTATTTATTTTCTTTTATTTCCTTTAAATCCGAAACACAAATAATTAACCACGACTTATATTAGCTTCCAAAATTCGAATCCATGTTTTTCCCAGGTTATATGATGCATAAGGAACTCATAAAAATTAAAGAACAAGCCCAGAAAAATCGCATAGCCTATTTTAGATTTTATATACATTTTTGATATCAATAATTACCACGACTTATTTAGGCCTCTATAAATCGTTCTATCATTTTTCCCAGATCATATACATTATATGAGGTCCAAATAAAATAAATATATCACCCAGAAAATTTGTATCACATATTATAGATTTTACGTACGTTTTAATCATTAAAATTTAGAACGACCCATAAACCTTGCATGATTCGATTTGAACATTTTATATGAGTCTTATAGGATGTAAAAGACATGAGAAAAATACCAAACCGAATTTATAACGTGTAGATTAAGCGTGGTGATTTTGTCCCTTTGATTAAGCAATTCGACACCAAAGAATTCTCCACGAGCACACGAGCGATCTTAAAACCTTGGAGCCATTTTTCACATATCATATACAATATAAGGGACATGAGAAAAATGATAAACGAATTTTATGATGATCAGAATAATTATTTGGGATTTATACCTTTCGGATGAAACTAGCGACAAAGAAAATACACCAAGGTCGAACCAGGCCAAACACGAACCAAACCTTATTTTTATAAGATTACTTTGATGCCAAAGAACACCAGAAAATTACTCTAAGAGTTCCAGAGTTTTTGATGAAGAGATGGTGAATTTGTGTGTGTTTTTGGTTTTCGAATGGAAGGAAAATATGGGATAATGATGGATTAAATAATTGTGGCCGATCAATGGGGGGGGGGAAGGCTATAGACTCGGCCAAAATCAAACCAAATCAGAATTTTATAAAATCTTGATCCTTTCCTAATTAATTTTGTGCTTATCTCATTCTTTATACACTTTAAATCAAATTAATTTATTTAAATAAATATACATATATATATTTCGGTATATATAAGTGTATAGGTTGTGTCATAATTATTTTTGGTACTTTTACAATGTTAAATAAGTGTCTTGAATTTATTTTATATCATATATGCTTCATTTACAAAGGATTTGAATTTAATTTGGCACTTATATAAGTTTTAATTAAATCTTTAAAGTAGTAGGGGCATTTTTGTAACACCCCAACCCGTAAGGGTAAAGATATCACAATAATGGCTTCATATCAGATTACAAGCATTAAATCCAAAACATCATAAGTCCATAATATAAATGGTCAAAGGAAATAAGTCAACACAACTTATGTCCAAACAGAAAATAAACCGAAGTACATAATCCAAAATGCCTAAACAATGGCATAACAGAAATAGAATCCGAAATGGTATAACTAGAATGCTAAGATTAAAGCTTCACACAGTTGCTCTCATCCCCAAAGCTAAAACCCAGATCCAGCTTAAATACCTGCCGTACATGAAAAGAAACGTACGGCTGAGCTTAAAAGCCCAGTGAACAGATACATATACAAAGCAAAATAATGAAATAGAACTGAAATATGGTGCATGGGGAAATATCATGAGGTATAAACAAGGGACAGAAATATAAAAGATAAGAATAGGATAGTCATCTACCACGAGCCCAGAACATATCAGATAGTAACCATCATAATCTAGAGGGGATGCCTCTTAAGTAACCAGATAATATGAGGGGTGACCTCATGTATCAAATGGAGTGATCAGCTCCCAGATAGTTGTGAAAGGCGTGTATTGCACACAGCACCAGTCACCAGACAAATCATATCATAGCATATACAGTTAAATCCACTTAAACAGATCAGATCTAGGATTGCAATCCATACGCCCCCCAGAAACATATATATAATCATAATCAAAATAATGCGCATATCATAATCAGAATGGGGACGGTGTGAGGAATCACTCACCCACACATGAGTCATGCCAGTGGTGCATCACAGACACGGCCAGGTTACCTTCCTGGCTAGGTAACAGAAAAATGGCTCGGGTGTCAAACTAAGAGTCAGATAACATATCATAATCAGAGGGTCATATATCAGAGGTCAAATCAGATGGTCCATAATAGATGGTTCATAATAGATATATCAGATGTAATAACAAAGGTCCAAATCAGAGTGTAACCAGAAAGGTTCATAATCAAAAGGGTTCATAGCAATGGTTTTGGGAAAAACTTAAACGAATCAGAATCAGAATCATAACCATGAGATAGGACACCCTTACTGAAAAAGGGCAGAGTATCTGTACCTTATTGCAAGCAAAATAAAACCAGAAATAGCAAACACTGACAAGCTCAGGATCTCTCCTTCTTCACACCTAAGAGAGTAGAAGGGAATTACAAAACATTCTTAATTAACCATCTTTCCATTTTAAGTAACTTTCCCTTTTTAGTAAGTTTCCACTTTTAGAAAGTTTCCATAATTAGAAAGTTTCCACTTTTAGAAATATTTAGTACATAGCTTAATTTGATCAACATTTGCTGGAGACAAAGTATCTTTATCATATTTACACTTTTGGTCCTTAAGGTTTTCATAATTTACATTTTACACCCCTTAGTTACAAAAGTTACACTTTAACCCTTCAATTATTCATAGTTGCACATTAGCCCCTTATTTTATCAAAATTTCTCCATGAACACTTATTTTATCACGTTGTAAGAAAGTATCCACAATTATTCATGATTTACACCTTTAGTCCCTCTAGTTATCAAAATTGCATATTCAGTCCTTAAACTTACAATTTCAACATTTAATTACCAATAGTTACATGTCAAGCCCTTTAATTATCAAAATGACACATAATTCCCTGAATATATTTATTTATTCAAAACAGCCCCAAGTTTCTAGAAATTACAAGTTTGGTCCCTCTATTTTAATAAAGTTACATATTAGGTCCTTAACATTTACATTTAAATCATTAATTAATAATAATTACATATTAGTCCAACAAATTATCCAAACTTTCACATTAGTCCCTGAATATCATTTATAACACAATTCGACCTTGACTTTTCAGAAATTACATATTTAGTCCTTGTTTTTATAAATTTTCCAATTCGATATACTAATTCCAACTTAATTCGTTTTCTCTCAAATTTTACATATAGACCCTTCACTTAATAATTTTTACAGATTATACATGATTATATAACATGACAAAAATGGTCCATGAGTTTTATAAGTGACAAAACACACCCTTTCATATTTATCTTCAAATCGGCATATATGATCTTTAACCAATTAAAACCCTAATCGACTCCCAACTCATTTCTAATCATTATCTCATGATTAAACACTATTCATGAACATAGAAACAAACCCTAATTCTAAGAATCAAATCGCATGCATTTTATTTTTTTCCCTTTATACGTTTTTCTCAAAACCGATTAGCTAAATAATTTCCAAAACTCAAGATTCAAACCATGATAATTCTTCCATTATTTTTCCAGATCATATATGATTATATTACACATGAATAAAATAAATTCAAAGCCTCAATAATTCGTATGACATATTTTATAAATTACACTCGATTTATAGATTTAATTAACAAATAATTCGTAGATCTTGCATGGCATGTTATATTCATTTTATTTGGTGTTCTAGGATCATAAGAGACTCAGGAAAAATGGCAAACCAAAATTAGAACGTGAGGAATGGCTTGCACGAATTCTTTTCCACGCGTATAGGCCAAAACGAACGAAATTCACCACAGCTTCAAAAATGATCTAAAAATCTTGAAACCAATTTTCACGTGTCACATATAATGTGAGGAACACAAGAAAAATGAGAAACGAATTTTAGCTATGTCGAAAGAATTATAATCGAATTTACTTACATATGTACTAGCGATAAGAAGGAATTTCACTACACTCGAACCAAGCACCACACGACCTCAATTGTATTTTTCTTACTTCCTTTAGATGATGATCTAACTCAGAAAATTGCTCTAGGGATTTTAGATGGCCGGATGTATGCTAGAGAAATTATTTGTGTGTTTATTTTTGGATCGGCAATATTAGGGTTATCAAGCAATGTGATTGACTCTTTAAATTAGGCAAAACGAGTAAGAGGAGGGGGGATAAGGCCAGAATCTCGGTCAAATTAGTTAGGAATTGATTTGATTTATTTCTTCCTTATTTACCTATTTTTAAAACATTTTAAATACTTATAAAACTAATTAAATTCCATTCGGTTTGCATTAGGGTATTATGGTCATTTCACCACTTATATAAATGTTAAATGATATTGTCAAAATTATTTGGGACCATAACATGTGCGTTGCCAGAAGTTTGGAATTTATTTGATACATTATAAGCTTTTAATTAAATTTTAAACTAGCAGGGGCATTTTGGTCTTTTTGCTCATTTTAGATTTTAGGGTTTTACAACTTCTTCCCCTCTAAAAAGAAAAATTTCGTCCCCGAAATTTGCAAAGAATCAGAATGAAACGAATCGGAAACAAAATAGAGACATACCAGAATCAGAAAACAAAGTGAGGATAACTAGCTCGAATAGATTCCTCGGTCTCCCAGGTAGCTTCTCGCTCTGGGTGGTTCCGCCAAAGAATCTTAACAAAAGGAATGACTTTGCGTCTCATAACTCGCTCTTGGCGATCAAGGACAGCTTCCGGCTCCTCCGGAAGAGACATATCGGGCTGAATCTGATCAAGAGGGTAAGACACCACATGCAGAGGATGATAATTGTATCCCCTCAGAAGGGATACATGAAAGACGTCGTGAACATGTGATAACTGCGGAGGAAGAGCCAAACGATACGAAACTTCTCCAATACGATCCAAAATCTCAAACGGTCCAATGAATCGAGGACTGAGCTTGCCCTTAATTCCAAATCGTTTAACTCCTCGAAACGGTGAAACCTTAAGAAATACCCGATCGCCAACGCTAAACTCCAAGTCACGCCTATGCTTGTCAGCGTAACTCTTTTGACGAGCCCTAGCTTCCTTTAACTTCTCCCTAGCAACATCCACTTTCTCAGTAGCGATCTGAACTAACTCCGGTCCCTCAATAACGCGTTCACCTACCTCGTTCCAACAAACCGGAGCCCTACATTTCCGACCATATAACATCTCAAAGGGAGCCATACGAATACTCGCGTGCCAACTGTTATTATAAGCAAACTCTACCAAACACAAATAATCGTCCCAGCTGCCAGTCCACTCTAAGGCACATGCCCTCAACATGTCCTCTAAAGTCTGAATGGTCCTCTCCGACTGACCATCCGTCTGGGGGTGAAAAGCCGTACTGAACTTAAGGCGCGTATCCCAAGCCTTATGCAAACCCTTCCAGAAGCGTGACGTAAACCGAGGATCTCTATCTGATATAATGGCCGTAGGCATACCATGAAGCCTAACGATTTCCTGCTGAAATATGTCCGCCAATTTACTAACACTGTAGTCCACACGAATAGGGAGGAAGTGAGCAGACTTGGTTAGCCGATCAACGACCACCCAAATCGCATCATGCTTCCTACGAGTAAGAGGTAAACCAGTCACAAAATCCATGGAAATTTCCTCCCATTTCCACTTCGGAATCTCCAATGGCTGAAGCAACCCACTAGCTCTCTGGTGTTCAATCTTGACCTGCTGGCAAGTCAAACACTTAGATACAAACGAAGCCACATCCTGTTTCATGCCACCCCACCAGAAATGTTGCTTAAGGTCCCGGTACATCTTGGTAGAACCAGGATGTATAGTGAAAGGGGAACTATGAGCCTCTGATAGAACAGCCTCCTTAAGCTCAGGATCGTTGGGAACACAGAGACGATCCTCAAACCATACTACACCGGAATCATCAACTCTAAACTCTGATTGCTTGCCGTCCTCCACATTTTGAACTATAGCCCACAGCTCACCGTCCTCTTTCTGAGCTTCCTTGATTCGCAAAATAAGATTGGACTCCACCGTAAGGCTAGCCCAATAACCGCCATGACCACTAACACAAAACTCCACATCAAGAAGCTCTAAATCATGCAATATACGAGGCTCAAACTCCAAACTCGCGATCATACCGGATTTCCTACTAAGAGCATCAGCGACCACATTCGCCTTACCGGGATGATACTGAATATTAGCATCATAATCCTTCAGAAGTTCCAACCAACGCCTTTGCCTCATATTCAACTCTTTCTGGGTGAAGATGTATTTAAGACTCTTATGATCAGTGAAAATGTCACAAGTCTCCCCATACAAATAATGGCGCCAAATCTTTAGCGCGAACACCACAGCCGCTAACTCAAGATCATGCGTCGGATAGTTCACTTCATAAGGCTTCAGCTGCCTCGAAGCATAAGCGATAACCTTACCATGCTGCATCAAAACACATCCTAAACCTTTCTTCGATGCATCGCTATAAATCTGAAAACCGCCGGAACCTGAAGGAAGAGTTAAGATCGGTGCAGACACCAAACGCTTCTTCAACTCCTCAAAACTACTCTCTCGCTCATCAGTCCAAATAAACTTCTCTCCTTTCCTCATTAACTGTGTTAAAGGCAATGCAAGACGTGAAAAGCCCTCAACAAATCTCCTATAATACCCAGCAAGACCCAAGAAACTCCTCACTTCCGTCACATTTGTAGGTCTTGGCCATTTCGTGATAGCCTCAACCTTTGCCGGATCCATCGTGATGCCGTCTGCAGAAACTATGTGACCCAAGAAAGCCACTCGATCCAGCCAAAATTCGCACTTCGAAAACTTTGCATACAATTTCTGCTGTCGAAGAATCTCCAGAACAATACTAAGATGTTGCTCGTGCTCCGCCTCGGTTTTAGAGTACACAAGGATATCATCTATGAAGACAATGACGAACTTATCGAGAAATTCATGGAATACCCGATTCATTAGGTCCATAAACACAGCAGGAGCATTGGTCAGACCAAAAGGCATAACCAAGAATTCATAGTGACCGTACCGAGTGCGAAAGGCCGTTTTGGGAACATCCTGCTCCCTCACCCTAAGCTGGTGATATCCAGACCTCAGATCAATTTTAGAGAAATGCCTCGCTCCTTGCAACTGGTCGAACAGATCATCAATGCGAGGTAGAGGATAGCGGTTACGAATCGTAATGCGATTAAGCTCTCGATAATCGATGCAAAGACGCATGCTCCCGTCTTTCTTCTTAACAAACAACACGGGAGCACCCCAAGGAGATACGCTCGGACGAATAAAACCATTTTCCAACAGTTCTTGCAATTGCTCCTTTAATTCCTTTAACTCAATCGGTGCCATGCGGTAAGGAGCTTTAGATATGGGTTCAGCACCCGGAATCAGATCAATGCTAAACTCGACTTCCCTGACAGGAGGAATGCCAGGAAGTTCATCCGGAAATACATCGGCGAAATCGCGCACAGTACGGATACTATCAATGCTAGGAACATCAACAGAGGTATCTTTAATAGAAGCAAGAAAACCAAGACAGCCATGCGAAATCAAAGTCCGGGCTTTCATAGCCGAAATAATCTTTACAGATTTCAGAGGTTGGGAACCAGAATAAACATAATCAGGATGGTGAAGATCACCAAAGATCACCTTACGAGCATAACAATCAATGGTCGCCTTATGAGTAGCTAACCAGTCCATACCCAGAATAATATCAAAATCAACCATATCAATGGGAAGAAGGTTCGCAGGACGAATGCGATCATCGAAACGGAGAGGACAATTAACATACTCAACATCAATAATCACATGAGTTTTCATCGGGGTAGCAATAGATATTCGGTTCATTAATTGAGTTGGGTTTACGTTTATTTTATTTGCAAGTGATGTGGATATTATGGAATGCGTAGCACCGGTGTCAAATAAAACGTAAACAATACGATCACCAATATATAGAAAACCCGTAATAGTACCTGAGGTGCTAGCTGCCTGGTCACGTGTCATAGAATAGACCCGGCCTGAATTAGGAGCGGTCCTAGTATCAACTTTAGGTTCACCAACATTCTTCTTAGGACAGTCCTTGACTTTGTGAGAAGTAGATCCACAAGAGAAGCAACCACCAGAAGCTTTGTAACAAGGACCCGGATGTGGTTTCCCACATGTAGTACACAAAGGAGGAGGAGGTAAAGCCTGAACAGCACCTCTCTGACCAGAAGATCCCGACTGCTGATACTGCTGAGAATCTCTACGCCGGTTATTACCACCCTGACCCTGACCCTGACGGTCACCACCATACCGACCATAATCCTGCCGGCCCTGGTTCCTAGAATCCTGTCGTCTATAATCACCACCTCGGTCCTGGCGACCCTGCTGATCATGCCCATGGTCCTGACGACCCCGAACATCCTGCCTCTGGTCCTGACGACCATGACCCCGAGAATCCTGTCTTTGGTCCTGCCGACCCCGAAAATCCACCCGGTTACCATCCCTATCACGCTTATTAGATCTCCTGTCCTCATGCAGCAACTCAATGTTGCGCGCAGCATCCTGAACACTAGCCACATCCTCATATGGAGTGTTAACAATCCGATCTAACACCCATCCCTTAAGAGCCCATTTGAAATGACGAGCCTGTCGAACCGCATCCCCAGTAACCTCTGGCCCAACGAAACTGGCCAGACGTAAGAATCGCTGCATAAAGTCTCCTGAAGACTCATGATCACCCTGACGAATCGACCCGTATTCCCTCTCATACCTCAGCTTTTCTGCCATAGGAATGTACTGCTTATAAAACACCTCAATGAACCCTGCCCATGAACAAGTCTCAGCAAAATCATCCCCCTTTGCCTGCACAAGGGCAGTCCACCAATTCTGAGCGTCACCTTCCAGCTTGAATGTAGCCAAACGAGTTTTAAACTCATCAGCACATCCGAGAACCCTGAACAATTTCTCGACGTGGGTGATCCAGTCCTCTGCCTCATGAGGAGTGGTAGCGGACTTAAACGAAAGAGGCTTGAGCTTGATGAACCGCTCAATCCACACATGAATACCGACCGGTGGGGGAGCGGGTGGATTACCGCCACCTCCAGACGGACCTTCCCCACTACGGAGTCTTTCGGTGACCTCGGTCACCACCTGAGCAGAAAGGTTAGGGAGAACGTTTTTCAAAGCATCAGCAATCATGGCTTCGAAATTTGGAGCATCATACTCGTTAAAGCGCGTGTTCACCATCTGAACGATTACAAAAAGGATTAGCAACTCAGATAGAATATGACAGAGCAGATCAAGAATATATGACAGAGCAAAGCAGGAAAAAGAGTGCGCGAAAGGAAACCTAAGTTCTACCCAATCCTCACAGGTCACGAGCCTAAGCTCTAAGGGTTTCGGATAACCTGTGCTCTGATACCATAAATTGTAACACCCCAACCCGTAAGGGTAAAGATATCACAATAATGGCTTCATATCAGATTACAAGCATTAAATCCAAAACATCATAAGTCCATAATATAAATGGTCAAAGGAAATAAGTCAACACAACTTATGTCCAAACAGAAAATAAACCGAAGTACATAATCCAAAATGCCTAAACAATGGCATAACAGAAATAGAATCCGAAATGGTATAACTAGAATGCTAAGATTAAAGCTTCACACAGTTGCTCTCATCCCCAAAGCTAAAACCCAGATCCAGCTTAAATACCTGCCGTACATGAAAAGAAACGTACGGCTGAGCTTAAAAGCCCAGTGAACAGATACATATACAAAGCAAAATAATGAAATAGAACTGAAATATGGTGCATGGGGAAATATCATGAGGTATAAACAAGGGACAGAAATATAAAAGATAAGAATAGGATAGTCATCTACCACGAGCCCAGAACATATCAGATAGTAACCATCATAATCTAGAGGGGATGCCTCTTAAGTAACCAGATAATATGAGGGGTGACCTCATGTATCAAATGGAGTGATCAGCTCCCAGATAGTTGTGAAAGGCGTGTATTGCACACAGCACCAGTCACCAGACAAATCATATCATAGCATATACAGTTAAATCCACTTAAACAGATCAGATCTAGGATTGCAATCCATACGCCCCCCAGAAACATATATATAATCATAATCAAAATAATGCGCATATCATAATCAGAATGGGGACGGTGTGAGGAATCACTCACCCACACATGAGTCATGCCAGTGGTGCATCACAGACACGGCCAGGTTACCTTCCTGGCTAGGTAACAGAAAAATGGCTCGGGTGTCAAACTAAGAGTCAGATAACATATCATAATCAGAGGGTCATATATCAGAGGTCAAATCAGATGGTCCATAATAGATGGTTCATAATAGATATATCAGATGTAATAACAAAGGTCCAAATCAGAGTGTAACCAGAAAGGTTCATAATCAAAAGGGTTCATAGCAATGGTTTTGGGAAAAACTTAAACGAATCAGAATCAGAATCATAACCATGAGATAGGACACCCTTACTGAAAAAGGGCAGAGTATCTGTACCTTATTGCAAGCAAAATAAAACCAGAAATAGCAAACACTGACAAGCTCAGGATCTCTCCTTCTTCACACCTAAGAGAGTAGAAGGGAATTACAAAACATTCTTAATTAACCATCTTTCCATTTTAAGTAACTTTCCCTTTTTAGTAAGTTTCCACTTTTAGAAAGTTTCCATAATTAGAAAGTTTCCACTTTTAGAAATATTTAGTACATAGCTTAATTTGATCAACATTTGCTGGAGACAAAGTATCTTTATCATATTTACACTTTTGGTCCTTAAGGTTTTCATAATTTACATTTTACACCCCTTAGTTACAAAAGTTACACTTTAACCCTTCAATTATTCATAGTTGCACATTAGCCCCTTATTTTATCAAAATTTCTCCATGAACACTTATTTTATCACGTTGTAAGAAAGTATCCACAATTATTCATGATTTACACCTTTAGTCCCTCTAGTTATCAAAATTGCATATTCAGTCCTTAAACTTACAATTTCAACATTTAATTACCAATAGTTACATGTCAAGCCCTTTAATTATCAAAATGACACATAATTCCCTGAATATATTTATTTATTCAAAACAGCCCCAAGTTTCTAGAAATTACAAGTTTGGTCCCTCTATTTTAATAAAGTTACATATTAGGTCCTTAACATTTACATTTAAATCATTAATTAATAATAATTACATATTAGTCCAACAAATTATCCAAACTTTCACATTAGTCCCTGAATATCATTTATAACACAATTCGACCTTGACTTTTCAGAAATTACATATTTAGTCCTTGTTTTTATAAATTTTCCAATTCGATATACTAATTCCAACTTAATTCGTTTTCTCTCAAATTTTACATATAGACCCTTCACTTAATAATTTTTATAGATTATACATGATTATATAACATGACAAAAATGGTCCATGAGTTTTATAAGTGACAAAACACACCCTTTCATATTTATCTTCAAATCGGCATATATGATCTTTAACCAATTAAAACCCTAATCGACTCCCAACTCATTTCTAATCATTATCTCATGATTAAACACTATTCATGAACATAGAAACAAACCCTAATTCTAAGAATCAAATCGCATGCATTTTATTTTTTTCCCTTTATACGTTTTTCTCAAAACCGATTAGCTAAATAATTTCCAAAACTCAAGATTCAAACCATGATAATTCTTCCATTATTTTTCCAGATCATATATGATTATATTACACATGAATAAAATAAATTCAAAGCCTCAATAATTCGTATGACATATTTTATAAATTACACTCGATTTATAGATTTAATTAACAAATAATTCGTAGATCTTGCATGGCATGTTATATTCATTTTATTTGGTGTTCTAGGATCATAAGAGACTCAGGAAAAATGGCAAACCAAAATTAGAACGTGAGGAATGGCTTGCACGAATTCTTTTCCACGCGTATAGGCCAAAACGAACGAAATTCACCACAGCTTCAAAAATGATCTAAAAATCTTGAAACCAATTTTCACGTGTCACATATAATGTGAGGAACACAAGAAAAATGAGAAACGAATTTTAGCTATGTCGAAAGAATTATAATCGAATTTACTTACATATGTACTAGCGATAAAAGGAATTTCACTACACTCGAACCAAGCACCACACGACCTCAATTGTATTTTTCTTACTTCCTTTAGATGATGATCTATCTCAGAAAATTGCTCTAGGGATTTTAGATGGCCGGATGTATGCTAGAGAAATTATTTGTGTGTTTATTTTTGGATCGGCAATATTAGGGTTATCAAGCAATGTGATTGACTCTTTAAATTAGGCAAAACGAGTAAGAGGAGGGGGGATAAGGCCAGAATCTCGGTCAAATTAGTTAGGAATTGATTTGATTTATTTCTTCCTTATTTACCTATTTTTAAAACATTTTAAATACTTATAAAACTAATTAAATTCCATTCGGTTTGCATTAGGGGTATTATGGTCATTTCACCACTTATATAAATGTTAAATGATATTGTCAAAATTATTTGGGACCATAACATGTGCGTTGCCAGAAGTTTGGAATTTATTTGATACATTATAAGCTTTTAATTAAATTTTAAACTAGCAGGGGCATTTTGGTCTTTTTGCTCATTTTAGATTTTAGGGTTTTACAAGGGGCATTTTGGTCTTTTCACATGTTATCTGAATTTCAGGTATTACACATCCACTGAAGAATATGGAAGACAAAGGAATATTTGATAGTGGGTGCTCTGAGCACATGACTGGTAACAAGAATCATCTGAAGGATTTTCAAGAATTCCAAGGAGGTTCTGTTACCTTTTGTGGAAGTAAAGGTCAGATAACTGGTAAAGGTAGAATTGTTGTAGGCAATTTAGAATTTGACAATGTATCTTTTGTAAAAGAACTAGGGCAGTTTAACCTTTTCTCAATATCACGAATTTGTGATAAGCAGCATAAGGTGCTTTTTAGTGAAACTGAATGTTTTGTATTGACTTCGGACTTTAAGATGCCTGATGAAAGTCAGATCCTTCTTAAAGTTCCTAGACAATACAACATGTACAGTTTTGATATGAAAGCACCTGAAGTTGCAAAAGGTTCTGCCTGTTTGCTTGCAAAAGCCACATTGGATGAATCTAAATTGTGGCATAAAAGGTTACGTCAGGTAAATTTCAAGAATATGAACAAACTTGTGAAGGGTAATTTAGTTAGAGGCTTACCTTCCAAGGTTTTTAGGAATGACCATGCCTGTGTAGCTTGTAATAAGGGCAAACAGCATAGAGCTTCTTGTAAGGCTAAGCTAGATAGGATTGTTACTGAGCCTTTGCATACCTTACACATGGATCTGTTTGGCCCTACATCTGTTAGAAGTATCAACCATGCTAGCTATTGCCTTGTCATTACTGATGACTGCACCAGATATTGTTGGGTATTCTTTATGTCCACAAAAGATGAAACCCCTGATTTAATTCAAAGGTTCATTAGGCAGATAGAAAACCTACTAAATCACAAGGTTAAGATCATTAGGAGTGACAATGGCACAGAATTTAAAAATAGGAGCATGATTGAGTTTTGTGGTGAAAAAGGAATTAAGCAACAATATAGCAATGCTAGAACTCCACAGCAAAATAAAGTTGCTGAGAGAATGAACAGGACCCTGATTGAGGCAGCTAGAACCATGTTAGCAGACTCATTCTTACCTACAACCTTTTGGGTTGAAGCAGTAGCAACTGCTTGCTACATATTCAATAGGGTTAGAGTGACCAAGCCTCAGAATAAAACACCTTATGAGCTTATTTTTGGCCATAAACCAGTTGTTAGCTACATAAGGCCTTTTGGGTGTCATGTGACCATTCTTGATACCTTGAGTGTGCTTGGAAAATTTGAAGGGAAGTCTGATGAGGGGTTTCTGGTTGGGTATTCACTGAATAGTAAGGCCTTTAGGGTTTACAATTTAGTGACTAAGAAAGTAGAAGAAAATCTGCATGTTAACTTTCTTGAGGAAAAACCCGATGTGAAGTGACTAGGTCATAGATGGATGTTTGATCTTGATTATTTAACTGATTCTATGAACTATATTCCTGTCTCCAAGGAGAATCAAGCTAACCCTGATGCAGGTTCCATAGAAGTGCCTAACAATGCAGGTACTCAAGATACAAGCACTGTTGATCAAGGCAAAGAAATTGAGGAGCTTATTGTGATTCCTACCACAGAAGTCAACCATGTTGCTGCTAATGAAGGAACAAAGAAATCTTCTACAAAAGGGAAGGAGACTGTGATCAAGCCTCAACCAAAAGAAAAAGAAGGTTCTCCTACAAAAGTTTCAGAAGAAATCTTATCCTTCAAAGAAGAAATGGATGCTTTGGCTGACAAGTATCTTGGGAAAAAGGCTACCAGTACTAATTCGGTTAATTCTGGTAGTGCCTTGATTAATTCTGGTGGAGAGAAGGCTACCAGCACTAACCCTGTTAAGTCTGGTAGTGATGCTGTTAATTCTGCTCAACCTGAGTCTACTCCAAATGCTGATTTTGATGATTCTGAGATGCCTGAACTTGAGGTCTTTGATAAGCCAAATGAAGGAATTTTTGATGGGGATTCTTATGATGAAGAAGGGGTAGTCACTGATTTCAACAACCTACCTACTGAAGTAGATGTAAGTCCAACTCCAACACTCAGAATTCACAAAGTTCATCCAAAAAGTCAGATAATTGGTGATCCTCAATCAGTTGTTCAAACCAGAAGTAAAGTGCAAAAGATTCCTACATCTCATGCACTTATCAGTCTCATTAAGAAGCAGCAAAGGGTTGATGAACTCAAATAAGTACATTTTATTATCATCATTTATCCTATTTATTTGACTTGTTTTATTATATTATGTATGAGAATTGATACTTAATCGTTTACTTTTGTAATTCTCAGTTAAAAAAAAGCATTTGGTGAAACTAAGCGATTATGGACTAAAAATGGAGCAAAATGATCAAGATTGGAAAAGGCTGCTGAAATGAAGAGATTGAAGACCATTGCCTGACTTTGAAGAATGCACGCATGCAATTCTGTCATGCGTTGCATATGAAACATTGGTCAACAAAGAAGAACCAACTTGTTCTACTCCAGATGCGCCGCATTATACTTATTACATACGGCGCATCACTATCAAGATTTCACCAGTTACGATCCAAGATACAAGAAGACATGTGCCGCATACAATTATGAAGATACGCCGCATCTCATGTACGAATATTCTGGAATATAATAATCTTGGACCCCACGCGAAGTTACCTTGATACGCCGCATCGGACCAATCCGATGCGCCGTATCGGCCATATACAATCCTTACCAAGAATTCAAGAAATCAAGTGAAGATTAGAAGCTTAATGAAGAAGTCAAGATTACAAGTCGACACTTGAAGATGCTTTCGTATTTTGGCCATAAAATCTTCATCCGGACTCCGATTTAGTTGATTCAAGCGGCCACGGAAAGAGAAAAAGGAGATCTACCTGTATTTGAAGGAGATGCGGCGCATCAGGTCTTTAGATGCGCCGTATTGGGAGATGCTCCATATCAGATTTATAGATGCGCCATATCGGGTCAGTTTCAGACTTGGAGGCTACGTTTACTTATAGATGCGGCGCATCTAACTCTCTAGATGCGGCGCATCTAACTCTCTAGATGCGCCGTATCGACCCAGATTTCAGAATCTATAAATACCGAACTCATTAACGAATTAGGGCATCTTTGGGAACCCTTAGGGTCATTCCCAGACGATCACAACCCCTCCAAACAGCAGAAGATCACCCTAGATGACCTAATTATCCTTGAAGAGTATCTCTAATCATTGTAACGTATTCATTATGCTTAATACTCTATTAATTACGATTATGTTTATGCACTTTGTTATAGAGATTATGGGCTAACACCCTTATGTGTTAGCCATGTTTATGATTATTTGATATTTTGATGTGTTTCTAATTCGATTGGTTGCTAAGTCTTCGTTTTAATTATTTATGTTAGTAGTTTGTTTTATTGTAATAGTAAGCTTTAATTCATCAGGATTGGTGGCTTGTGTAATGTGACAACGAAAAGATTGCACTCCCTTTAATATTGCTTTCCCATCAATTAAAGTTTATATGTTGATGTCTTTGGTTACTACTTATTAGTGCATTGATAACCTCTGTGTTTATTAGTGGCCTGTGCATTTGACTACGGAAGAGAATGTGGCTCCCACGGTTATAGCTAACCTGATCAGTTAAATATAACTTTTAGACATAAGTAATCATTAAGGGATTTCTCGCCGATAAGATTAGAGCCAACGAGAAAGGATTAATTACATACACTTCATATAAAACTAGCAATAAAACAAGTGACAAGCTATTTAAACATAAACACAATTATTAAGCAGCTTTATGCGGATTCCAATGGAATCTAGACTCTAGGTACAAGAGGTAGGATGGACCGCGCCTAGTCTTGAGCACCAATCACTGCAGGTCTTAGAACTTATTAAAACTTAATCATATATGAAACTTGGTTAACACACTCTTCATATCTTTGGTATTTTCTATTGTTTGTTTATCTTAGTTTAGTTAGAATAAAACCAAACCCGTGCCAGTCTCTCAGGCTGAACCCCCCTTTACGTTAGTTTAGGAGAGTCGAATACCTCTAGAATTAGTATATTAGAAATATCACTCTTAGTGATCGACACCCTACTTACCAACTAAGCTACATTGATCGGGTACACTGCCCGTTAGTGTTGTTATAGGTTAAGTCGGCAAAATATAAATGTAAAACTTGATAAGGAATAATCACCTATACAACGACACATCAAGGGTCAACCACAAGGACCAACAACATTGCTTGTTTGCTTGTTTCCTTTCTCAAAAGGAACCCACTAACGTCTCTGAAGCACTTGAAGATGAGAGTTGGGTGGAAGCAATGCAAGAGGAGTTGTTGCAGTTCAAATTGCAGAAAGTTTGGGTTCTTGTAGATCTACCAAGTGGAGCTAAGGTGATTGGCACAAAGTGGGTTTTCAGGAACAAAAGGGATGAAAGGGGAGTAGTTGTAAGGAATAAGGCAAGATTGGTAGCACAAGGGTATAGACAAGAGGAGGGGATAGATTATGATGAGGTCTTTGCTCCTGTAGACAGGATTGAGGCTAGTAGGTTATTTTTAGCTTATGCATCATATATGGGGTTCATAGTCTATCAGATGGATGTGAAGAGTGCCTTTCTGTATGGCACTATTGAGGAAGAAGTATATGTTCATCAACCTCCTGGCTTTGTTGATCCAGCAGAACCCAAGAAAGTGTACAAAGTCATCAAAGCTTTATATGGTCTCCACCAAGCTCCCAGAGCTTGGTATGCAACTCTCTCCAACTTCCTTGAAGAGCATGGGTACAAAAGAGGTATGATTGACAAGACCATGTTTATCAAGAGAAACAAGAGGGATATCATCCTAGTCCAGGTTTATGTGGATGATATCATATTTGGTTCTACTAAAAGGTCTTGGTGTGAGGAGTTTGAAGCATTAATGAAAGGGAGGTTTCAGATGAGTTTTATGGGTGAACTCACATTTTTCTTAGGACTGCAAGTGAAACAACAAGCAGATGGACTCTTTATCTCTCAAGACAAGTATGTTGCAGAGATCTTGAAGAAGTTTGAATTTACAACTATGAAGACTGCAGTCACTCCCATGGAGAACAAGGTGCCTTTGACAAAGGATGAAGATGCTGCTGATGTAGATGTGCATCTTTACAGATCAATGATAGGTTCTCTAATGTATCTTACTGCTTCTAGACCTGACATTATGTATGCAGTCTGTGTTTGTTCACGTTTTCAGGTTAACCCAAAGACTTCACATCTTCATGCTGTGAAGAGAATCTTTAGATACCTAAAGGGTAAACCCAATTTGGGCCTTTGGTATCCTAGAGAGTCATCTTTTGACTTGGAAG